>JALIGW010000002.1:63951964-64294464 GCA_023053685.1 Diadophis punctatus similis | reverse complement strand
ATCAAGCAAGCTCTGAGTTCCACAATGTTATGGAATGGGTCAAAAAGAGAATATTGTGGATACATTGACTGTTGCATTAAGATAAATGTTGGTTGTTAGATTTTCACCAAAGCTAATTTACAACACAACAGTCTGTCACAAGATATTACCATAAATGCAACTCTATTATACAAGCAGTCCTCGACTTATGAGCACAATTGAGCCCAAAATTTATGTTGCTAAGCGAAACATTTAAGTGACCTTTGCCCCAATTTTCAACCTTCATTGCCACAGTTGTTAGGTGAATCTTGTTGAGTTAGTAAGACGGCTGTTAAATGAATCTGGCTTCCCCATTGACTTTGCTTGTCAGAAGGTCACAAAAGATAATCACAGGACACTGAAACCATCATAAATATGAGTCAGTTGACAAATGTCTGAATCTTGATCATATGACCATGGGGAGGCTGCAATGGTTGTAAGTGTGAAAAATAGAATTCTTTATTGGCCAAGTGTGATTGGACACACAAGGAATTTGTCTTGGGTGCATATGCTCTCAGTTTACATAAAAGAAAAGATACATTCATCAAGAATCATGAGGTACAACACTTAATGATTGTCATAGGGTACAAATAAGCAATCAGGAAACAATCAATAGGCCAAGCACTTATTTCAGGGTTCAAAAAAATATAAGACAGGGTCTTATTTTCAAGAAAACACGGGTATTCTTTAGAATATATTGATTTTGATACATTTAAAGGAAGTGCTATTTCCATTGCTAGTCCATTTATCAGCTTTGTTAAATCTTAAGTACTGAATCTGCATGCTACAAGATACTTCCAAAATAACTGGTACCAGCTTCCTGTAACTACTCAAACCACAATTAAATCAAATTGAATAAGTTTATGCTTCTGAAAGAATTTTTTTTTCTCTTAGTCACTACCCATGGGTTAAAACAAAAAGGATTCTGAAAGTTGGTAAATCTATCAATAATTTTTTATACCTAAGGTATAAAACTGGAATCTGAGATAAGTGCCTTACAGGGACCCGGAGTTAAAAGATCCTGATTTAGGGCTGAAATCTAAAAGCTTCTGGAACAAATATTGTTAAGGAAAGAAATCTCAGCCTGAAGAAAGAAGTCAATACATTGGAAATTTCAGGATGTAAATGATTTCTGGTTGCCAGAGGAGAAATTCTGGTCTCAGGTCAACCAAGTGGACTTTGTACACATCAATTCCGATGGGGGAAAAATCTAAATTAAATAATTTTACTCTAATTATTTCACTGAATAAAAGGGGGAATGTTTTGGCCTGAGATCCAGAGATGGGTTCCTCTCGGTTTGCACCGGTTCGCTCAAACTGGTAGCGACCCACTGGTGACATCACAATGATGTCACCAAACAGGATTGGTCATTGCCGGTCCATGGGAGACACCATCTTTTTTTTAAAAAAAAAATCGAAATATTTTTTCGAATATTTCCGGCACTGCACATGCATCGCCATTTTGTTTTCGGCGTTGGGGTTTTTTGGATTTTTTGGGGGGGGGATTGCACTGCACGGCATGGCACAGGAGAAAGCAAACTGGCAGCGAGGTAAGTTGGAACCCACCCCTGCTGAGATCTGATCAGATTCAAATCACTTACCAAAGCAAAACAACATAAAATGGTGAAAAATCATATGTGCAGTTTTATTATGTATTAAATAGTGAAGACATATGTTTGTGTGTGTGTGTGTGTGTGTGTGTGCGTGCGTGCGTGCGTGCGTGTGTGTGTGTGTGTGTGTGTGAAACTTTTACCAAATATTAAAGCAATAACTGTTTTTAAAATATCTATTTACCTATTCATAATCAGTACATTGGACAGAACTGTATTTCACTTGATACTCATGATTGCCATTATTGCATTGTTGCCATTATTGCATTATTGTATTTAGAATACCTCTGAATTCCTACTCTGTCCTCACAATAGTATAACTCTCACAATAACTCTGAAGTAGCTCAGTTTAAGTGAGAGAATCTAATAGAGGCTCAAGGCCACAACCTGGGATCTTTATGGATAAAATATAATTTATACTTTTGTAAACTATAATTTATAATTTCAAAATACTTAAAGCCAGAATCTCAGCAATAGAGCAAAGAGGTCATTAAGTGAAACACCCATGGGACAACTTCATTGCAATCCTGGCTATCCCAGCTGCATGGATTGTTAAATAGAGTGAGCCTCAGGTGGTAGGGAAAATCCTGGATCCAACCAGTATGGTCTTCTGTAATTGACAGATATAAATTTTGTCAATATGTATGTTTTCTAAGTGAGCCCCCAAGGATTTTTTAAAGTATGACTTGGTGTTCTGATAACCACTGGGACCACTATGGCTGGTTTATACCATAATTTTTCAATTTTGATTTTCAATTTTGAATTTTGAAACTTCTTGGATGAGAAGCGAAACATCTTTTTAAAAACCCCAGAAAGTCCAGTTGCCTCTTGAAAAAGCACCTTTTGGACAACCATGACCTGGATGACTGAAAATCTCCATAGACATGGTGTAGGTTCTTCTTTCACACGGAGTTCTAGGAGTTCTAGGAGGTTGTAATGTGTGACATTACGTAATATGGGCATAATGTATGTTCAGGTGAAATCAGTTTACATTCAGACTTTATCAGTTTATATTCAGAAATCCCACAGTACTTTAATCTTCTCATTTTCAACTACTTTTTCAAATTTTTCATTACTGGTAATAACAATTTTTACAGATGTTATAGGGAACCATTTTGGTGCCTATGTTATGTCATTGTTTATAATCAGTTTGCACAATCTTCTTGCACAAGTTGAGTATATGATCTACTATTTCTTCTGCCTCTTTGTATAATCTGCGCTTTGAATCATTCAGCCAATGCATGCTTTTCTTCTTCAACACTTTGTTTGACTAAACCTCTGTTTCCATTTGTGTGGGACAGGTATAATCTATCAATGCCACTGTGGGGATGTCAATGTCATGAATAGACATCCATGTTCTTGTTTTTGATCAAAACTATCCAGTTCAACTTGTGTCCAGTTCATAATTCCAGGAGTGTACCATATCACAGTTATGGCCCAAGTACTGATGACTTTGATGATTTCTCCACCATCAGTTTTGATTTTAATACTTTTCTCACTCTTTGGATGCATTCTTTACTAATAACATTTTTAACTTGGCTATTCTTGATGTTATGCAATCGCAAAATTCCCAGATATTGTAGGAGTCATCCTGACGGTCCCTGGCGGTTGGCCATTTGGCTTTTCAATTCTAATACAGTTTGTAATTTTACTCTGATTTATTGCTGCTTTAGTACATTTCTCTAGGACAAATTCCATTACTATGTTTTCATATAGTATTTGTCAATGATTGGATTTTGATTTCTGATATCCCATAAAGCTTCAGGTTATCTATATAAAGCAAATGTGAGATTTTATTATAATTTTTTGCTGTATGTTTTCCAAATCATTGAACGTGGAATCATAGCAATGCCAAGTAATAAGGGTAATAATGCATCATCCTGGAAGATCATATTTTTCATTTCCAACCACTAATTCTGTCAAGTCCTTAATTATTTTTTCTATAAACATTCTAATATTTTTACTAGCACCAGTTGTTTCCAAACATTTGATGTCCCAACTGTGTGGTAATCAATCAAATGCCTTTTTTTAATCAGTCAGGACCATATGTAAATTAGTTTTTTGTCTTTTGGAATTCTCAAAAAATATTTTATCAGTCATTTTATCATTATCTGATCTTTTTTATATCTGTTTTTCTTTTTAGTTCCTTCCAGTTCTACTGGATAAATGTTATTTTCTTCTAAATAATCCTGGATTTTTTCTCATTGCTCTGTTTGATAGACATCGTTTTAATCCTTGCAAGCATCTTATTCACATCCTTCATTATAGGCACCAGATTTTTAGGGGCTGTTGTTTCTACGTAAATCTCTTCCATTTCTGCATCCCTAAATATTTTATTTCCAGTAATGAATCTTTTTTGGTCTGCTAATCGTTCAGTAATATTTGTATTTAGCTAAATTATTTTCAAGCATCAAGACATTCCTTTTAAGTACCCCTGATTTGTTGGTTTAGATTTAAAATAGAAGAACGTAATGTCGTGGTTTTCACCCAAAGTATACTTTTGTCTTGTCTGTGGTGGTTGTTTTTCCAGTAATGCTATGGGGGCTAAGCCCTGGCTGTCCAGCCACAGCTCCTGTGTCCTGCTGCTCATTTGTCAACAGATACCTAGGATGTTTAACAGCAGTGTTGGTCTTCATCTGCACCTCTATAACTGTCTGGTTCGGTTCTGCAACCCAACAAGACAGACACAGACTTCAGAGGATAATCAGAACTGCAGAAAAAACAATTACTGTCAACCTGCCTTCCATTGAGGACCTGTATACTGCACGAGTCAAAAAGAGGGCCGTGAAAATATTTACTGACCCCTCGCATCCTGGACATAAATTGTTTCAACTCTTACCCTCAAAACGACATTATAGAGCACTGCACACCAAGACAACTAAACACAAGAACAGTTTTTTCCCCGAACACCATCACTCTGCTAAACAAATAATTCCCTCACCACTGTCAAACTATTCACTAAGGCTGCATTACTATTACTATTAGTCTTCTCATCGTTCCTATCACCTATCTCCTCCCACTTATGACTGTATGACTTTAGCTTGTTGCTTGTATCCTTACGATTTATATTAATATTAATTGTTTCCTGATTGCTTATTTGTACCCTATGACAATCATTAAGTGTTGTACCTTATGATTTTTGACAAATGTATCTTTTCTTTTATGTACACTGAGAGCATATGCACCAAAGACAAGTTCCTTGTGTGTCCAATCACACTTGGCCAATAAAGAATTCAATTCAATTCAATTCAATTCAATTCAATTCAATTCAATTCAATCCAATCCAATTCAATTCAATTCCATTCCATTCCATTCCATTCCATTCCATTCCATTCCATTCCATTCATTGACCCAGGCAATGTCTGATACAGGATATGATTCTTTTTCTGTTTTCTCACCATATTAAATGGATTGATGGATACATTGAGTCTGCCTCTTCTGCTAAGACCTGTCTGAGTTGGGTGACCCTTCCGGGAGAATATCTTCCCGCCAACATAGCTTTCATCCTCATCAGAGCATCACAAGTCCTTCCCCTCCATCACCACAAGGGGAGAATCTGTGGAGGAGATGACAATAGTGGTGGTGGTGATTTTATCACAATTTCTATCCAGAGCACTCTAGACTTTGCTTGAACACAGTTTAAGAATTGCTGCCTTAACCATATTTTTAAAGAGAGGATAAAAAATATCACTGCAGGATGAAGACATGCAAGATTATGACCTTGATGATGATCCTCACTCAGTAAAGGACCTCGGAGTACTCATCTCAAACGATCTAAGTGCCAGAGCCCACTGCAACTACATAGCAAAGAAGGCATTAAGAGTGGTTAACCTAATCTTGCGCAGCTTCTTCTCTGGTAACATTGTACTCTTAACCAGAGCATACAAAACATTTGCTAGACCAATCCTTGAATACAGCTTATCAGTCTGGAACCCACACTACATATCAGACATTAACACAATTGAGAATGTCCAGCGATACTTCACAAGAAGAGTATTACATTCCTCTGTTCACAACAGAATTCCTTATAAAACCAGACTTGAAATTTAGAAACTCCGCCGCCTTCGATCTGACCTTAGTGTAGCTCACAAAATTATCCGCCTCAATGTCCTACCCGTTAATGACTATTTCAGCTTCAACCGCAATAATACACGAGCTCATAATAGATACAAACTTAATGTAAACTGCTCCAGACTTGATTGCAAAAAATTCGACTTCAACAACAGAGTTGTCAACGCCTGGAACACTTTACCTGACTCAGTAGTTTCTTCTCCAAACCCCAAAAACTTCAACCTCTTATTATCTACCATTGACCTCACCCCATTCCTAAGAGGTCAGTAAGGGGCGTGCATAAGCGCACAATCGTGCCTACCGTTCCTGTCCTAATGTACCCATATATTCATACCTCTTTTACTCTTATTCATGCTTGTAATATTATATATATATATTCAATCATGTTTTACTGTTTGTACTTTGCTTATAATCATTTATGCTTGACAAATAAACAAATACAAATACAAATTAATTGGTCATTTGGAGTACTATAAGCTTTAAACATTATAAAGGGCAACCATCCCAAGATCATGCAATGGCTATAAGGTTTCATTTGAAATTTCCTAACTTCAGCTATTGCCCTTCCTTAATTACATATCCTGTTCATCTTCAGAACGCAGGGGATACCTCTTGATGCTCATTACTGTTTTATGGGCTTTCCTCCAACCTTGTTTCTAGAGCTCTGTGATCTCCATTTGGGTCCCTGTGTGAGGATCAGCACAATTTGACATGTCAGTGCAATCAGAAGGAGCATGCAGATCAACCAGAAAGAACTTTCTTTCCGTGATTCAACATAATTAGCAATATTGTCCACTTGACTGTACTTCTGCTGCTGATTATATTTGCTGCTTTAAATCAACTGCAACATCATAACAGGCTGTTCAGACTAGCAATCATATCAGATGACGTTCTCAACTTGAAATATTGCAATTTTCGCTCTACAAGAGCTCAAACCTCCTTTCCATCTACCACAGATGCAGGTAAAACCCTCTTGGGGATAACCAAGCACAGCCTTTCCTGTTCTTTCTGGCACAGGAGGGACAAAATCTTGCAGACATTCTATTTTTTTCCCATCGAAACTTCTGCGTTCCTTCCTTCCTTTACACCCTGCATCCAAAGCAAAACAGAGAGAGAACAAAAGAAAAAAAAGGACAGCCAATTTAAGTAATTTTGCCTTTTTCTCTTGGTGTACAAGGTCATTAATTGCTATTGGGACCTTCGTAAACCCTACTCTGCTGATGGGGTGAGAACTCTATTGTTAAATGTATTATGGCAGGCCTGTCTTTGGAGATTGCCTGCTTGATTGCTTTGTAAGGGCCCAATGGCACACAGCAATTAAAATCTATAGACCTTTATAACCCTACTGATGTTTTATGGGCCTTTTTGTGTCCTTTGGTATAGTTTACCATTTGTGTGTTTCCCAATGGGTTGTCTGCTCAGAACGCAACGTGGGATTTTCTTTTTTCAGAGTGATAAAGCTAGTTATACATCATGTGAAAGGTTAATGATTCTTTTCAGCAAGAACATATGCTTAAAGTCATCGGGTGAAAGTTATAGGAAAGAACCTTTGCATAAAATTGCAGGCTACTTTCTCTGTTTCTGTGTTCGAATCTGGATGGGCTAGCCAAATGTGAGGCAGGTAAATTAAAGAGGGTGTTTTTGTTTTCTACTGCTTCAGTTGCACAGGATATTCCTTCACATTTCATGGTTTCCTAAAAAAAAAAGAGTTCTTTAGGAATAAGGACCTAACCACAGTTTAATGGAACTGATGAACAAAGAGTCTGTTTTATTAGTCGAGTCGGTATAAATATGAAGCATCCTTAGGAACTCACATCCTGTTGAAGTCACTTATTGCTTTGGTTCTTTTTTCTCTTTTTAAGATTGTTTAAACCCAGCCTTTATTATTCTTATAAATAACTCAAGGTGGCAACCATACCTGATACCTCTTTCTCCTCCTATTTTCCTCACAACAGCAACCCTGTGAGATGAATTGCACTGAGAAAGAGACAGGCCCAAAGTCACCTAGCTGGTTTTCATGCCTAAATTGGTTGTTTTTTTATCTCCAAAATCTACCAGATCTGCACTACCTCTGCTTCTTTTCCTAATTCAG
The DNA here is from genome assembly GCA_023053685.1 of Diadophis punctatus similis. Lineage (NCBI taxonomy): Eukaryota > Metazoa > Chordata > Lepidosauria > Squamata > Dipsadidae > Diadophis > Diadophis punctatus. Next base: position 64,286,674 of record JALIGW010000002.1, on the reverse strand, counting down.
CAGGTAAATAATGTTCACATTAGGAATACAAATGATATTAGCATTATCCCTGTCTCTGGCTAATTGCATCTAACATAGGGGTGGGCATTAGACATTATTTAGATAGACAGGACTTGCAATTCCCATGATCCCTAATGATGATGCCAGAGAGCCAGGAGTTATGAAGCTTAATGTCTGATGCACTGAAAAGATATCCAATTGGTAAGGTGGATCTAATAATTCTATTGAAAGTGGGATATAGACAGGGGTGGGTTCTAGCTTACCTCGCCACTGGTTCGCTTCCTCCTGCGCTGCATGGGTGTGCGTGCTTCGTGTGTGTGTGTGCATGCACAATGTCAAAAACTCAGCTTCTGCGCATGCATAGAAGCAAAAACAAGATGGCCACGCCCACGGACTGGCACCGATAGAACTGGCTTCATGACGTCATCAATGGTTTACTAACGGTTCTAAAGAACCAGTTAGAACCGGTAGGAATCCACCTCTGGATATAGAACTTATACCTTGATCTGTTGATGTACACTAGGCTGTCATGTTAGATTTAATCACAAATTCAATCATGTTGTAGCATTTGAAATTTCAATGGCTCTTTCTCTTCCTGAATTGTGTTACTTGTGGCAGTATTCAACTATATTCTAGTATAATATTTGTCTAGTGCCAATATTTGATTGGTATAATGCAGAGGCAGCAAACCTTTTGGGCTCAGTGTGTCAAACATTCAGAAAAGGCCTAACTGGACTCTGCTGGCACGTTGCCCTCCCCCCGAACAAAATAGAAACAATTCTTTATCCCTCCCCATCACCACCACCACTACATCATCCTGACCAGTAGCATTCAGTGCAGCAAAGAGGATGGACCTGAAGTCGAGGCCCAGGCCTTGACTTCAGCCCTAATGCCACTAGTGTCACAAAAAGGGCCATCTAATGCCATTCCCTAAGGGGTGTGAGCCTTGAGGAATGGTGAAATTGACCCATGCCTAGTATATTCTAGGATATACTACTTATCTCTTACCTTTGGGTCATATTCTCTTATGTTGACAAGTTCCTGCAGCCTACCCAAGGCTGCTCCCAGTTACACAAGGACTTCATTCATGAAGCAGTTTTGGAGAATGTTCTTCTGCCACCTCTGCATCCTTCAAAACCTAAAGCACACCCTAATCCCACATGTTTTTTGGAAGCTCTGGGGGCTGCTTGAGAGCACAGCCCTCTTGCCCAATTTCTGGAGGGTCCAGAAGACGCATGAGAGTCCATAGTTTAGACTGAATTTGACATTTTTATCCACCCTATCAAATCTTTCCCAAGGGCCTTAGATAAGCAGATGTTGTGTGATGGTGTTAAAGTTGTTGTTGTGACTTGCCCGCGTCCTGCGCAGATGATGGAGGACCCAGAGGACGTGGAGCCGCTCATGTTGCAGCAGGACCACCCCGTGTACCTGGCACCTGAGTCTGCCAGCGATGACGACTCAGTGCCAGAAGAGGAAGACCAGCCAGGACCTTCTGCACCTGCTCAGCAAAGTGAGTCGTCAGAGGAAGAGGAGCCTCTGCTGGATGCTAGGGCTCGTAGAGCAGCCAGCAGGCAGGATTGGCTTAGCAAACAGAGGTCTCCTCGGAGGTAGCACTGAGGGCTAATTGGGCCACGCCCTCAGTGCCTATTTAAGTCCGGTGCAGTCAGAGATCCGTGCTGAAAACAACACCAGTGTTTCTCAAGCACCATTGGAGTTTCTTGCAATCAGAGTTCTTGCGTTTGGAAGCTAACATCATCTGTCTGGGACGCCAGCCAGCTCAAGTGAGTTTGAGATAAGGAAGCTAATTGCCTCTGTATTTGAACGTAACCCACGAAGAGCCCAAAGACATTTGAGACTCTGTTCTTTGTATCTTTTCTGGACATTATACATGTTGTGCCTTTACTAAGAAGCTTTATTAGTAAAGAGATACTTTTATTTGATTATTACAAACGTTTGTGTATGCGTTTCTGGTCAGGTTGCGGTGAACCGGGAGCATTTCACCCCTGGATTGCACCCAAGGCACCTAATACTATTGGTACTATCTTTACTTTCTTTTGCTATAATTTTTCTACTCTATTTCCAGCTCTTTGCATTTTGTTATTTTCTCCAGTTCTTTCTCTTCTCTTCTTCTGTCTCCAGGTAATGCAACATTCACCATCCATATTTTTTTGTCTTTCTTAATGACAATTGTTAAGTCTGGCGTGTTGTGTGGCAAGTGCTTGTCTGTTTGAATTCTAAAGCTAAAGAAGCACTTTAGCGTCTTCATTTTCTATCACTTTCTCTGTTTTATGATCCCACCAGTTCTTGCTTGCAGGCAAATGATATTTCTTGAAGATCTTCCAATGCATCATTGTTGCTACTTTGCACTCAGTCTATGCAATCTTCTTGCAGCAGCCAACTAGGCTGTCCACTGTTTCTTCAGCCTCTTTGGAAATTATTATTATTGTTTTAGCATTAGGAAAGTGCTGTGCATTTCTAGTAAGCCATGCACAAGAACTTCATTCAATATTTTATTTATTATTAGTTTATTTATTTATTTATTAGTTGCATTTGTATGCCGCCCACTCCACAGAGACTCTGGGCGGCTCACAACAGTAAAAATTCACATGCAACAACAAATATAAAAAGCATTAAAAACAATAGCAATAGCAATAGCACTTTACTTATATACCGCTTCATAGTGCTTTACAGCCCTCTCTAAGCGGTTTACAGAGTTCAGCATATTGCCCCCAACAATCTGGGTCCTCATTTTACCCACCTCGGAAGGATGGAAGGCTGAGTCAACCTTGAGCCTAGTGAGATTTGAACAGCTGAACTGCTGAACTAGCAGTCAGCCTGCAGTCACAGCATTTAACCACTGCACCACTTCAGCTCTTCAGCTCTTTTAGATATTAAAACATTTAAAAAAACAGTAAAAACCACAATTTAAAAACCCATACAATAAATCATTCATGGCGCCAAGAATGATCGGTGTTGTATTAAATCATTGGCCTCAGGCCTGTCGACAAAGCCATGTTTTAACTGCTTTTCTGAAGGCTGGCAGTGTGGGAATAATGTGGATCTTGGGGGGTAGTGTATTCCAGAGAGCCAGTGCTGCCACAGAGAAGGCCCTCGTTCGTCGGCCCGCCAGCCCACATTGTTTGGCTGATGGGACCACCAGCAGACCAACTCTGTGGGCTCTAATCGGTCTTAGGGAGGTATGTTGGAGAAGACAGAATTTCCTTCTGTCCACGAATATGTAATATATGATAGATAGATAGATAGATAGATAGATAGATAGATAGATAGATAGATAGATAGACACAGATAGATAGATAGATAGATAGATAGATAGATAGATAGATAGATAGATAGATAGATAGATAGATAGATAGATAGATAGAGATAATAGATTAATTGAGAAATTAAGAAAATGTACATTTTTAACTATTTGGCATATAGCATAAGATGGTCAAAATTAAAATGTATTAGGAAATAAAAGTTAAGAATTCATACTACAATATAGGGCATAATGCAACATGGTCTAGTGAAGTAATAACTTTTCTACCGTCATGAATTTTTGACAACAAAAAGGCAGTGCTAGCTATTGTTTACTACTGAGAAGCAAATAGGTTATTCTCATCTAACAAACAACACAATCTTGTAAAGTGTAGTCCTTCCTTGAGAGTGACTTTGTGAAAGTGGCGTCATATGGTTCCATGTTTATTGAGTTGCAACAATTTCCATATGAGGTTTGTACGGTTTGGAAGGAAATAATAGATTTGGTCCACCTAAATTTCAAACACAGAAGTCATCCTGGGGGTCTGTGGATCCAGCTGAGATCTGCCTGTTCCCGGCACTGTTGCAGTAATAAACATTTTTTCTGGCCAGATTAGGTGCTCAAATAGTTGATTATCTCCATTGTGTTTAGCGATTACACTTTTTTGCAGTCTACTCTGAAGTTAGGGCTGCTGAAAATGATTTTTTCAAGCCATTCTAAGTAAATTAATTATTAAATACATGAAGGAAATAAATAATAAAGCCAAGGGATCAATCTGCAAAACTTTGATTATGGCACTATGTGATTCATTGGTCCTCCTATTTTACAGAGCACAATTTTTCCCATTGACGTTTGATGTAAGAATTGGAACAAGGTGAAGCAAACTATGAGGTTGCTTACAAACCCACTCTTGTAACTTAAAAATCATGGTGTAAGCTCTTTAAACAAATAAAAGGATACTTGGGAAGAAATTTACCTCCACTTCTTTCTTTGAAGTTCATCAGTTCCAGAATTTTAAGTATACAGTCAATTATCAGAGAAGCCTCAATATTTTTAGCAGTTATTCTGAGTGTTGAAAAAAGGCACCTTATAAAATCGGTTTGACTGTGTATTTAGTAAAGTGGAACACTGACTTCGAACCCCTTCCTTCAGGCAATCTTTCTTTATAGTATTTAGGTCCTTAGATTTGACCAACATACAGGTAGTCCTTGACTTATGACCTTAATTGAGCCCAAAATTTATGTTGCTATGTGAAACAATTGTTAAGTGAGGTTTTGCCCCATTTTAGGACCTTTCCTCCCACAGTTGTTAAGTGAATCACTGCAATTGTTAAGTTAGTAACACAGTTGTTAGGTGAATCCTTTTTCTTTCCAGAAGACCTCAAAAAGTGATCACCTGACCCCGGGACATTGCAACCATCATAAATATGAGTCAGTTGCCAAGTATCTGAGCATGGGGATGCTACAACAGTCATAAGTGTGAAAAACGGCATAAGTCCCTTTTTTTCAGTACCATTGTAACTTTTTTTCAGTACCATTGTAACTTAGAACAGTCAGTAATTAAACTGTTGCAAGTTGAGGACTACCTGGGTAGTCATAATTGGGTCCACACAAGGAAGAAGCCTAAGAACACAATATTTAACCCTGAATACATTTTTAATTCTGTTATAATCTCTGAATCTCAAAGTGTCCACCTGAAAAGTTTTAAGCAGAGATTCAACATTATTTGCAGTCTCACTTCTCCTGGCGATGTGGATTGTGGAAAACCATGGATCGCAATAAATTGACTAAATACTGAATGCCACCCACTAACCTCCATTCTTTCTGAGTTAGGACTCAGTCCAAACAGTTGGGTTGGCAATATATAAACCAACAATGTATGTATGTAGGTTTAACTGTATTGATGTGATGTAGCTTTAACTGTATGCTATTTCTGATTGGCTGTTGTGTTGCAAGTGGCCATAAGAGGGAGCTAGAGATCATAGCTTACTCTCTCTCTCTCTGACATTCTTTCTCTGTTGTGTTTATAAGCTGTGATGTCTTTGTTACTGTAACTGACAAAGACAAACTGGTAAGAAGAAGACTTTGCTCTTCTAGCTATTGACTGATTTGAACGTGTATGACCGGGACTGTTTATCGGACTGTGCTATTTCCTAAAGTAAAACTGTATGCACTTTAATGTATCTGTGTGATTCATATCTACTGCAATACAACATTTCTATGTGCATATCCTTGTTACTCAAGGGTTGCTCTGCACATACCTTAACACAGTCTTTTATACAGATAGTCCTTGATTTATGACCGATCACCTAGTGACAGTTTGAAGTCCCCCTCCCCTCAAAAAAAAGAGTTCTCATGACCCAGATTTGAAGTTCTGACGGTCCTTCCTAGTCGTGTGATCAAACTTTGGCCACTTCTCAAACATCCCACATTTATAGCCATTTGTAGTATCCTGTGCTCATGTGACCACAATTGATACTTTTTGTTGGAAATCAGCTGTTTTTATACTATGGGCAATGGGTTTGCTTAACAACCACGGTGCTCACTTAACAATCACTACAAAAAAATGTAAAATTGTATCAGTCGCATCATGACCCACTTAATGACCAGCATGGCATATGGAGTGTAATTCTGGACTCAATTACATTCATAAGTCACGGACTACCTGTATATACACCATGCACTGTTTACTCCTTCTCTTTCTCCTTTGTTTTATTACATCCATCTCTTACATGTGAATATACAGTAAATTATATCCATTACTGGAGGTGTGTGGGTATTTAACTGAACCCTTCCAAAAATACTTTGAAATATCTGTTTGTGAACAATAACTAGGGAGAATGCCAGAAGGCTTGGGTCACGGTTTATAGCACCAAACAAACAGGCCAAGGGTGATTCACCTCATGAATTGTTTCAATTGTAGCAATTGTCAATATTCTGACCTTCATAACAAAACCTGTTTTGCATTTTGGGAAACCTGGTTCATACAGTTGATCAGTAGAGCAAGGAACCGATTTGCCTGCTGTTATTATGGTGATAGGTTAAAAACTAATCTGAATATCAGTATCACACCGAAACATAGATTTGTGTGGTAGAATGAGCAAGAAGAATACACTTTGGCAGGTTTCATCGAACAGACAGAATTGAAAATAGGCAAGCTCTCAAGAGCCCAAGAGCTTCTGATAAGTACATTGAAGCCAGGATGAAATTATTGTAGCTACTACTTGTTTTAAAAGCAAGCCCAGCATGTAGAAACAATAGTCAAACTTGTTCGTGCCTATGTTTCTTGTATATCAGGTTATATTATATAACAGGCTGCCTGATCCTCTCTTTTGTTGATAGGGCTAGTTTCCATCTGTCCCTTGATTTTGTTTTAATGATAAGATTTGCTAGGATGTTGTTTTTCACTAACTTTCATGCTCATTTCCCCATATGCTTTCTTGAGAGGCCACAAGAAGTTCTTTGTGAAGACAATTTAGGTTTGCTACCAGTAACCTCAGAGAAGATGGTAGCTACTCTGTGGCAGTCATAAGAAGTATCCAGGTTTGCAGTCTTTGGGTGAGACCAGGGGTGGCCAAACTATGGTTCTTTGAGACCTGTGGACTTCAACTCCCAGAATTCCTGAGCTAACCATGCATGCATAGTTTGGCCACCCCTGGGTTAGACAACACCTTATGGAATTCCACTGGAAGTAGAAAGAATAGCTTGGAGAAGAATAAAAGCAGATGACTGTTAGAAGCAACTAGTGACAGAGCAAAATATTCCACCTCTGAATGTTAGTGGTTAGCAGAGTGCCAAAGACTAGAAAAAAATAGCAAAATAAGTTTAGACAGGCTGACAACAGGCAAGGAACGAACACAAAACTGAGGAACCTATGGTCAGAACTGCTCAGATAAGCATCATTAGAAATTAGAAATTAATACCTACTGAATTCCTACCTACCGAACAGGTAATCTTCGACCTACGATGATAATGGCACCTGGCCATCTTGGTTGAATAGAATAGAATAGAATTCTTTATTGGCCAAGTGTGATTGGACACACAAGGAATTTGTCTTTTGGTGCATATGCTCTCAGTGTACATAAAAGAAAAGATACATTTGTCAAGAATCATGAGGTACAACACTTAATGATTGTCATAGGGTACAAAGAAGCAATCAGGAAACAATCAATATTAATATAAATTGTAAGGATACAAGCAACAAGTTACAGTCATACAGTCATAAGTGGGAGGAGATGGGTGATAGGAACGATGAGAAGACTAATAGTAATAGTAATGCAGCCTTAGTGAATAGTTTGACAATGGTGAGGTAATTATTTGTTTAGCAGAGTGATGGCGTTAGGGAAAAAACTGTTCTTGTGTCTAGTTGTCTTGGTGTGCAGTGCTCTATAGCGTTGTTTTGAGGGTAGGAGTTGAAACAATTTATGGCCAAAGTGCAAGGGGTCAGTAAATATTTTCACGGCCCTCTTTTTGACTCGTGCAGTATACAGGTCCTCAATGGAAGGCAGGTTGGCAGTAATAGTTTTTTCTGCAGTTCTGATTATCCTCTGAAGTCTGTGTCTGTCTTGTTGGGTTGCAGAACCGAACCAGACAGTTATAGAGGTGCAGATGATCATATGATCATGATGATCATAAAACAGATCTCCCATCTGACTGACTCATGTTATGACTTTTTTTGCAGCAGTCATTAATGCAGTGAATGTTGTGGTTATTATGGGATGGTTTTGCCAAAAACTGGAAGTAAATGCCAGTTTTCAGCAAAACTGTGATAAAAGGTGGTCAGGTGGCTATGGGATGGTGCAATTGGATGGTGTAATGTCAGTTACTGAGTGCCTGACATGCAGTCAAATGACTGTAGGGGCTGCTGGCTGTTGAAACTTAAAAAAATGGGTCATAAAAAGCAATGTTCCCTCTAAGCTGTGCAGCTGCGCGGCCCCGCACATAACGAGAGAATGGCGTGCAGCAGTTTCCAACTGCCGCGCACCATTTTCTAATATCAGAGGCTGTGCAACTGCATGCCCACACACATGACTAGAGAATGGCGCACAGCAGTTTCCAATTGCCGCACACCGTTTTCTAACATTAGAGGGACCATTGGTCATAAGTACCCCCAGGGAGTCTGCTGTAACTTTGAATGATTATTAAGTGATCAGTCGTAAGTTGAGATTACCAGTATTGAACTCTTTTTTAAAAAAAAAGTTTATTTATACATTTTCACTTTACATACATAAGTGCTTGGTGAACAGCGTATTGTCTGGATCATTTTGCTTATATAATAATACTTTTCCCACTCCTAATTTCTACCTCTATTATCCAACCATTTGTAAAACAAGTCCCATGTTCAAAAATACTCTGTATCCTCTTTTTCTTTTTTCTTTAATGTCAATCTATCCATTTCTGCACAATCTAATTTTTTTTAAAATTATATCTTCTTCTGTAGGTGTTTTGTCATTTTTCCAATACTGTGCAAATACAATTCTTGCTGCTGTCAAAACATGTAATATTAAATATATATTCCCTTTATCATATTTTTCTGGTACTACGCCTAACAAAAATATTTCTGGATTATAATCTATGTGCTGTTTTAACATTTTTTCTAACCATGTATGTATTTTGGTCCAATATTTCTTTGCTTTTGCACATGTCCACTACATGTGATAATATGTGCATAATATGTCTGGTTACATTTCCAACATGTTTTTAAACATCTTTGCTAATCTTGCTGGTGGTAAGTGCCACCTATAAAACATCTTATATAGGTTTTCCTTATAGGCAGTTGCCATTGTCAACTTACAGTTTCTTTCCCAAAGCTTTTACCATTTATCTAGATCTAGAGTATATCCAAAAAATTTTGCCCAAACTATCATTGTTTCTTTTACCTGTTCATCTTCCATTTTTTAAGCTTAACAAGAAATTGTATATTTTCTTTATTTGCTTTTCATCTACCCCTAACATTATTTGATCAAACATTGTTTGCTCTTTGTAGAAGGCGTAAGTCTTGATATCTTTCTCATATCTCATTTGTATTTGCATATGCGGCTACCATGATAGGTCCACACTTTGATTCTGTAAGTCTTGTTTGATTTTAAGTTTCCCTTCCACATTCAAAATATCTTTGTATGTTAAGATTTTTTCCAGATTTACTACATTTGGATGGATAAATGCTTCCATTGTTGATAACCAAACTGGTATTTTCATGTAGATTTTTGCTTTCACCTTTTCCCATACTAAAAGTAGAGCATTTCTTATATAATGTCTTTGAAAATACCTATGAATTTTATTTTTATCATACCATAAAAAAGCATGCCATCCTAATTGGAGATCATGACCTTCTAAAAACAGTAATCTTCTGTGTCTGAGAGTTATCCATTATCTCACCCATGTTAATACAGAAGCTTTGATAATAAAGCTCCCAATCTGGTAGCCCAAAGCCCCCAGTATTGAATGCTTATCTGTACTAAATAATTGACTAAGAGTCGATTATTATTATGGTTGGTAGCATAGTCAGCCAGATGTTTAAACCAGATTTGGTATTTTTATCTATCAAGTCCTTCCCAAGAACCTTGGATAGGCAGATGTTGTTTTATGGTGTTAAAGGTGTTGTCCCGGGATGTAAACTGTTCCAAATAAAGCTTCATTTTGAAATTGACTGATAGTAATTTTGTCAATGCCACTGGAAGTTTATTATTATTATTAATCTAAATTGATTGGCTGCCCAATTTCAATACATACTGGAGCAAACAACAGTGCATAGACAGTAGCTGAGAAGTCACTATGTATGCATATTGTTTTCTAAACGTAGAGTATGATTTACCCACTTGGAAAATTTTTTGCAACCTGCCTCAATCTCAGACTGTGGGTGGTATACAAGACATAAAAATCAAACAAAATATAAAAGGAAAACATCATCAAGATGCAACAGTCTGCAATTAAAGATGCTGGTGAAGGTGTTCTGCTTCAGGAAGAAAAATATCTTGAAATGAAACTGTTGGAATTTGCTCTAATTAAAATATGAGTTTTAAATCAGTGGCTAATTAACAAATTATTGAGTTAATGCTTTTGTTCCTAGCAATTGGCAGTGCAAGGAATCTAGAATTGGGAATTGGGAGTTGGGAGTGGGAGTGGGAGGCACCGTTTTGCGGTGGTTCTCCTCTTATCTCGCCGATCGGATGCAGTCGGTGTTGGCAGGTGGGCAGAGATCGTCCCCTAGGCCCCTATCATGTGGGGTGCCTCAGGGGTCGGTTCTCTCGCCCATCCTGTTCAATATCTACATGAAACCGTTGGGTGAGATCATTCGCAGACATGGGGTGTGTTTCCATCAGTACGCTGACGACACCCAGCTGTACATCACCACCCCGTCTGACTTCAGGGAGGCAGTTGATGTAATGTGCCGCTGCCTGAACGACGTTAAGATCTGGATGGGGAGGAACAGACTCAGACTCAATCCCGACAAGACTGAGTGGCTGTGGATATTGCCTCCTAAGGACCATGACAACTATCCCTCCTTGGTCTTTGAGGGTGCGAAACTGACTCCCTCAGACCAGGTCCGCAACTTGGGGGTCCTCCTAGATCCACAGCTAAAATTGGACCACCATCTTTCTGCTGTGGCTAGGGGGGGCTTTGCACAGGTTCGCCTGGTGCACCAGTTGCAGCCATACTTGGAGAAGGAGGCTCTACTCACGGTCACTCATGCCCTTGTCACCTCGCGTTTGGACTACTGCAATGCGCTCTACATGGGGCTACCCTTGAAGAGTATCCGGAGACTTCAGCTGGTACAAAATGCGGCTGCGCGTGCTGTGGTGGGTGTGCCAAGGTACACCCACGTGACACCAATACTCCGCCAGCTGCATTGGTTGCCCATCGGTCTCCGGGTCCAATTCAAGGTGTTGATCACCATCTTTAAAGCCCTTCATGGCTTAGGACCAGGATATCTTCGGGACCGCATTCTGCCTCATACTTCCCTCCGACCGGTTAGGGCCCACAGAGTTGGCCTCCTCCAGGTCCCGTCGGCCAAACAATGCCGGCTGGCGGGCCCTAGGGGGAGAGCCTTCTCTGTGGCTGGCCCCGTGCTCTGGAACCAACTTCCCCCAGAGACCCGAACCATCCCCACTCTGCTGGCCTTCCGAAAAGCCGTTAAAACATGGCTTTTCCTGCAGGTGGGGGGGATAGCTTAATCCACCTGAGATCACCCCCCAAGTATGTATGATATCGAATGGATGTTGTTGTTTTAATATTGTTTTTAAAAAATTGTATTTGTTTTTTTTAATCACTTGCATTTTGATTATTCTTGTATTTTTTCCTGTTGTACGCCGCCCTGAGTCCTTCAGGAGTTGGGCGGCATATAAGAATAACAAAATAAAATAAATAAATAAAATAAATAGAATGATATTGAGAATTTCAAGCTGAATCATGTTAATACAATGTAGCCCTGTTGTTCAACAATATTTAGTTCAATTGTTTAGTTGATCAGTGGAACAAATTGCCTCTAGAAGTTGTGAATGCTCCAACACTGGAAGTTTTAAAGAAGAGATTGGACAACCATTTATCTGAAATGGTATAGGGTTTTCTGTCTGAGCAAGGGGTCAGACTAGAAGACCTCCAAGGTCCCTTTCTATTCTATTCCATTCCATTCCATTCCATTCCATTCCATTCCAGTTCATACCTTGTACATTTGCAGATTTTTTTTAAAAAAAAATAACGCCCACAAAAAAAATCAACAATACTCTTACTTAGGTTTATGTATGGGAGAATAGTACTGATGATGTTACCTAGTTGGGTAATAAAATGTCTGCAAGCTGAACCAAGTTCAGAGAAGACCAAGGACTCTACAGAGAATAGTTCGGTTAGATACAAAGGGGAGACAACAAATTTTAAAACAGATTTACAAAGGGATTTAACAGTAAAGGACACTGCCAAAGCTTTAGTTTGGAAATCAAGAAAATGTTCTTTGTGTAATAATCAGGCAAGTGAAGTTAATGGAACTAAGCCGTGGGCTCAGTTGAGGGCACTGAGCCATAGGCTTTGTTAAATAAGAATAATTGGTTGTTAAATATAATTCACTCAGTCATACAGAGTCATTCATGATCATCTGGAGCTCTTGTAAATGTAAATGGAATCGACAACTCTCTGCCCTTTTTCTTTTTCATATACGCAATTCTGTCTGCTTCTAAATGAATGTGGAGGTTTAATCATGCTACATCTTAAGTAATTTTTCTTTTCTTCAGAGCCCTCTTCCATTCTTCACAGCCACAGTAATTAAGTTGTTGGATTTGGCCTGGTGAACATGAAGCTCACTGGGTGATTTGAAACATAAGGCCCCAGCCAGGCTAGAAAGCGGGAAAACCGTGAGTTCAAGTCCAGCCTTAGCCATGAAGCTGGCTGGCTGACTTTGGGCCAATCACTCTCTCTCTCAACCCAATTCACCTCACAGAGTTGTTGTTGTGGAGAAAATAGGAGAAGATGTGTTGAATATGTTCGCTGCCTTGAGTTATTTGTAAAAACAATAAAGGCGGGAAATCAATCAGTCAATCAATCAATAAATAAACATGAGGCATTCCCCATAGGATAAAACTAGGGGCATATCCCAATGTAAGCCTCCATGATCATTCAGGGTAAAGCTGGGCTCTAAAGTTATAATAAATAAATGAACCAAATATAAGAAAACATTCAAGCAGATTGAAACCTGTACCATCTCCAGAAACAAGGAAACACAATGTTTAGATTTCATATTGGCACATGTGAAATCAATTCAAATGGCTCTGAATTGCACCTAATCCCTTGGCCTCGCACCCGTTCCAACTTCTCCATCCTCAAAGATTTTATAATGTGACTGAAGTTGATACGAAGGTTTTGAAAGATATACAAAATGTCTTTATATCCAAAAATAATAATTAATCAATCCCAGCAATGTACAGGAAGTCCTCAACTTACGAACACAAACAGGACCAGAATTTCAAAGCAAGAAAGGTGTTAAGGGAGGGATGCTTACTTTAGTATTTTTTTTTTTGCCATAATTGTTAAGTGAATCAATCATGCGGTTGTTAAAGGAATCTGGCTTCCCCCATGGATTTTGCTTGTTGGAAGCCAGCGGGGAAAGGCGATCATGTGACCCTGGGATGCCGCAACATGCCAGTTGCCAAGCACCCAAATTATGATCACATGACCACAGGGATGCTGCGATGGTAATAAGTGACCGGTTGTTAAGTCACTTTTTTTCAGTGCCATTCTAAGTTTGAACGATCTGTAAATGAATTGTTGTAAGTTGAGGATTACCTGTAATGAAAAGATGAGTGATTGCATTTAAATGGAATTTTTCTAGTAGAATTATGCCCTCCAATTGCAGAACCATATTTTGCAGCCAGCTAGATGATGTATGGGGTGCTCAGGGAGGGGTAGCACCTCTGGTGTAGGGGCATGTCTTGTCCTTTTATGGCAGCTCATTCTAGGGCAGCTTTTAGGGCAGCTCGTTCACCTTTGGTCCCCACCTCACTCAGATCTCACCTGTGGCTCCTACAGCTGTAGCATGTGCAGTGGCCACACCCCGGGCAACAGCTTTGACAGGCTGGCCAAACCAGGTTGAGAGTAGCTGTTGGGTCATCAACCTTCGGTGAGATAGGGACTTGTCTATCCCGAGCATGTGAAGTCAGATTCCGGCGGACTGAGCAGATGAAACCTACTAGAATAGGACAATGGTCATGAAGGCGGTCTCTGCAAGCGATGTGGTACGCTAAGAGCATGGCAAGACACAAAAGACGCCCTGGTCAACCACTGCGCCCAGCCCATCTCCATCTGTCTCGACTCTTGTCCTGCTATTTGGAGCAAGATGGAATCTGGGAAGAGAGAGTGAGGCTGACTATGCGCACCTCTCCCTCACTTTAATCCAATTCACGCGCAAGTCTTGACATCCCCCCCAATTGATAGATGTCAAGGTCCTCTTCGAACACGATGGACGAACATCATCAGATGATTCAATCCACTATCTCCCATTCTTTTAAGAGCTGAGGATTTATATATTACTCTCAGAGATGCAGAAGCAGCTCCATCAATTATTATAATCACAGTTTCCCTAGACCACACAACATTTTTTCTTCTTTCTAGTCCAGGAAAATCTGTATTCTTTACCACTAGTGTTGTTACTTTCTGTGGTGAAGAAAGCTTTGATTCTGGAATAATCCCTATGGAAAGTATCCAACCACAAGCATGTCTTTAATTTTTTTTCTAGTTAACAATGAGCATACACCAAGATTTATGCAGGTAAATATATGATATTATGTTCAATAGTAGTTATTTATGTATCCCCAATATTTATTTTATTTATTTACTCGATTCATATAGTCACTCATCTCAGTTTTACTTGACTTTAGGTGGCTTACAATAAAACAAATACAAACAACAAAATATATAATATTAACAAAAAAAATGAAAATAAAAATACAAAGCCACCAGTTATGATTTAACCTATCATTCTTACAACCGAGAGCCTGGCTCTATGAATATGTTAATGTTTTAAAGTAATTAAAAAATAATAATTGTGTTATCTGAGGAATCACCCGGTCTCACCTTCATCTGCCCATTCAATCAAGTTGAGTACAATTAATTCCCTTTAGATTTTGCCTATACAAAAATGCCATCTGAAAGACGTCAGAAGTAGTCATTTTTCATTGCCATTCTCTTACTATGGATTTCCCTCCTATGGAAACTTAATTTGCTCCTTCCTTTTTAGGGAGTTCGGGAAAAAAATGGCTACCAGGATAAATGATCATGAATTCTAATAGTCTGGTTTAATTTGTTGACTACCACAATGGGGCTCAGCAAAACAACAACAACCATGTTCAAATGAAGTCTCCTGTAAAATGCAATAAATTACTGTAACTTAACTCACTGTTAAGTTACAATAACTTAGCCTAGATTTGACTAGGACATGAATGATTAATGAGCATAATTAGCCATGGATCTACTCTTATTAATACTAATAATAAGGGTATTTATAAACCACTCATCTCCCAAAAGAGAAGTCAGTGAATAAGGTTATGCTTTTCATTTCCTACGGCAATCTCTCCGCCAGATTTTACTGCTGGGGCAAAGGAAGTCAAGGGTGTCCGTTATGTTATATATGTATGTATTTCCAATGAGTTTGTATGCGAACGTGGCCTTTTCTCTGTTTTCCTAATGGCTGCTTATCAAAGCACTTAATAATGATTGACTTGTTTCAATTGTTCCATTTTAGATACTGAGGTTTTTTTTTCTTTTTTAAATGTATGGTCTATTTGTCAAAGTTCAAGTTTCTGAAAATACGAGGGTGAGTCAAAATGTAATGCCATTTTCTTTAGGACAGGTATAATTACCAACACAGGAACATGTAGCATACGTCAAAATGAAGCTGGTCCTCTGTGGATCACATCCCTATTTCTCAACATAGTCACAGTTTCTCTCAATAGCAATGTTCCACCTTCGAATGAGAGCATGTATCCCTGCCTCGTAAAATTTTGTTGACTGTTCTTTGAGCCACTTCTTCACTGCAGTTTTCACTTCCTCGTCACTGGAATAATGTTTGCCTCTCAAACTCTCTTTGAAAGCCCCTCGTAGTACAGAACAGCCCGTGGGAGAAGAAGCAGCAGAACCTATGGGCAGAGTCAAGAGAGGAATCAACCTGGAATCATTGCATTCCCACAAGCGGTCTAAGTCCAACCCCTCTTGAATTCTATTAACACTTACCTAGAGCCAATTTAGTGCTGAACGTTAGTTGACTGTATAGGTATGAGCAATAAATCAGCTTAACTAGAACTTAGTTCTACGAGTTACAGAATTTTGATCCTGATTCTTCATGCCTGACACAGTCTATTGTAATGTCACCTGCCTTTGTCAACCTAGTTCCTTTAAAATGTATGAGAAACACAGATTTTCCAGCTAGCCTGGCTTTTGCCTAGGATAACAAAACATGTCAAGATCCTTTAGCAGTTCCTTTCTCACCAAATCTTCCATTCGCAGGCTTGTTAATTTATACTCACTGATGTATACCTTTGTTAGACCATGTCTTTATTTTGTTATGTTCCACTTTAAATGTGCTTATGTGTGACTTAAAACTTTAAAGTTGGCATTATAGAGGCAATTGATCATCCCAGACTGCTCGAAGGGGCAAATGGCAAGAGGAGCTTTGCAAAGATCCGTAGCACCCCACATTTCAGTGATAAAATGTGAATTAGCAGTAGCCCCATGCACCCCTGGGAATGCGGTAATGTGGCACTTTGTCCTCGTCGAGGCAAAGTAATAGAGCTGGGAAATAATAAATGGCCTCTGAGTTCAGTAATTATAGAATTTTATATCTACTTTTTTGGAAGTCCCAATTCGACACTTATTATTACTGTAGAAATGCGGAGTGCCCTTTCACCTCACAAATGAACAACTGAATTAAAAAAAAAAAAACCTTGCTCACTTCTTTAAAGATAACCATGGACCTTTGTGGACTCTGTAGCAGTTGCCTATTAAACAAGGGGCTACATTGCATTGACATCAGAATGGTTATAAGGTCGGGGGGTGACCTATGTCAGCAGCCCCTATAACCATTCTTATGTCAATCTGCTGCCATATATTTATGGTTTGTGCACCCTGATTGGACATGCAGAACCACCATTGTATCTTTGAAATGGGCTTGTGGATGTTAGCAATTGACAGCTGATAAGACAGTTTTTTGACTACTCAAAATAGGTAGTCCTTGCCTTGCAACCTTTCATTTAGTGACTGTTTGAAGTTACAACCGCACTGAAAAAAGTGACCTTTCACATGTAAGAACACTGCAGCATCCCCATGGTCATGTGATCAAAATTCGGACAACTAGCTCATATACTGTATTTGACTCTAGCATTGTCTTGGAGTCATGTGATCATCTTTTGTGACCTTCTGACAAGAAAAGTCAATGGGGAAGCCAGCTTCGTTTTACAACTGTGTTACTAACTTAAGAATTGCAGTGATTCATTTAACAACTGTGGCAAGAAAGGTCAAAAAATGGAGCAAAACTCACTTAACAACTGTCTTGCTTAGCAACTGAAATTTTGGGTTTAAATGTGGTCATAAATTGAGGACTACCTATATTCCCAGAACATTTTCTTGTCCTTTTCATGCAAGAGGAGCTCTCATTGGTCACAGGTATCACAAGATGTTACTACTTAGATTATAGGAAATAATTTGAGTTGTTCCACCTAAGCATTGCCTGAAAGATACCTTATTATTAAATTCACATTAACAGAATTATAGTAGTCTTTGTCTCTGTCACATTCAGGCCACTGATTTTCAGAAGGAACATTCAGCTGGTAGAGTTCCTTTGCTGGTCACAAGGTTGTTCAAAATTTAATGGACAATAGCACACTCCATTCTGCCTTGCAGTATTCTAATGTAAATTGTTAGATAGGGTGAATGGAAGAGGCAGACAGAAGTGGCTTCAAAACAACAGTTCTTTATTTGGCAACTATTTACAACCCAGCAAAGGCTCTGTCTGACAGCCAGCCCTTTTATAGGTTTACACCAGTAAGCAATGTATATTTACATTGCCCCGAACAATCTGGGTCCTCATTTAACTACCTCGGAAGGATGGAAGGCTGAGTCAACCTTGAGCCAGTGAGATTTGAACCACTGACCTGGGGATCACAGTCAGCTAAAGTGTCCTGCAGTATCTGCCTCTAACCGCTGCGCCACCTCGGCTCTTCCATTTTGCATATTTTTGATATTTTGTATATCAACAACTTCAACAACTGAGCAGGTCACATAGCTCTTTGCATATATCCTTCTTTCAGAGTCTGCTGGAAGATGTATTGGCATGGGCTGACCCCTTTCAGACGTTCACTTTGAATACCCTGATCACTGCTTGCAGAACTCAGACATTTAAGACCAGAGACAAAATACAGGTAGTCCTCGACTTACGACCATAATTGAGCCCAACAATTATGTTGCTAAGTGAGACATTTGTGTGTTTTGCCCCATTTTACAACTTTTCTTGCCACTGTTGTTCAGTGAATCATTGCAATTGTTAAGTTAGTAACACAGTTGTTAACTGAATCTGGCTTCCCCATTGACTTTGCTTGTCAGAAGGTTGAAAAAGCTGATTACATGACCCCGGGACATTGCAACCGTCATAAATATGAACCAGTTGCCAAGCATCTGAATTTTGATCATGTGACCATGGGGATGCTGCAGTGGTCATAAGTGTGAAAAATGGCCATAAGTTGTAACTTTGAACGGTCATTAAATGAACTGTTGTAAGTTGAGGACTACCTGTATGATGTTCCTAGCTCATATAGAAATTGCTTATAATGACTTATAGCAATGGTGACTTTAAGAATAACTGATGTGAAATGTTTTATTTATTCTAGATGTCCATTTATCAAACCAATATTCCATTGGGATGGTGTATGGGGTGCTTAGGGAGGGGTAGCACCTCTGGTGTAGGGGCATGTCGTGTCCTTTACGGCAGTTCATTTTAGGGCAGCTTGTTCACCTTTGGTCCCCACTTGTCACTCAGCTCTCACCTGTGGCTCCTAGCAGCTGTAGCATGCATAGCGGCCACACCCCGGGCAACAGCTTCGACAGGCTGGCCAAACCAGGTTGAGAGTAGCCGTTTGGTCATCGACCTTCGGTGAGATAGGGACTTGTCTATCCCGAGCATGTGAAGTCAGATTCCAGCGGACTAAGCGGATGAAAACTACTAGAACAGGGCAACGGTCATGAAGGCGGTATCTGCAAGAGATGTGGTACACTAAGAGCACAGCAAGACACAAAAGACGCCCTGATCAACCACTGTGCCCAGCCCATCTCCAACTGTCTCGATTCTTTTCCTGCTATTTGGAGCAAGATGGAATCTGGGAAGAGAGAGTGAGGCTGACTATGCACATCTCTCCCTCACTTTAATCCAATTCACGCACAAGTCCCACCAATTATAGATTTCAAGGTGCTCTTCGAATACGATGGACGAACATCATTCCTTTGGGAGAATCTGAAAAATATCTTTTGTATAGTCCCAGGTCTTTAATCAAAATCAAAAGAAACATTCAATTCTAAATGCAATTCTACCTCAAATATGGAATGCTCAGAAGCACTAAATCATTTTTTAGAAAGGCAATTGTTAAGTTTTCTTTGAGTTGAGCTCAGCTCCTGGTGGTTTTGCAGACACGTCCATGTGGTTTTCTTGGCAGCTACATGGACGTGGTTTGCCATGGCCTTCTGTAACATATTTGGGATTGTCAAGAATAGCCAGATTAAGACATGTGTCAAACTGTCTCACCACTAAGAATAGGATAGATGTTTGTGATGCAAATGTACTGAGAAAAGAAAAAGAAAAACAAAAGCAGCACAAAAGTTAGACAAGGATTTTGACAGATAAGCCTAAAAACACCTGACATAGTTTATTTGGGAGCTGCATAGCTTATTCTCCACAGACAAAGCAAAAGGATATCGTTGTAAAAATGAAATGGGGCCTTGGGGATATTTTTGTCATATACAATACATTGTAAGCAATTCAAGTTTATTGGTTGGTGGAGTGGTAAGTGAAAGTGCTTTACAGCTCAGTCCAGAAGAAGAAACTTGAAAGCTTCATGGTTTCAGTAGTACTTATTTCTGAGTGAGCATTTTATAGTTGTTTGAACAGCAATACTAGCAATATACTTTCAGGCTGAACTATACACATACGTGAGCAGGATTCATCTAACCGACACTGTAAGAGTGTTAATACATCTGTTTTGTGTGTTTAATAGGGCTGCATGGTACTTAAATCCAAAGGCAAAAAGCCTTCCTAACCCTAACTTTCTACCATCTTCAATATAACACCACCATTAACAGAAGGTAGCTTTCCATGGGTGTGTGCGGTTGTAGAGGGAGTCATACGGCCCCAGTAAAAGTTGTGGCTGCTTTAAGAAGTTGTGCTGCATGTGCCCCGGCATGCCCTCCAAAATACTTTTTTGTTTCACATTTAAAAGGAAATACCGCCCTGGGATTTAGAAATACAGGGAGGGGGCTTCTCAAGGAAGTAAGAATGTATGGAGAGGAACATGCCTGTTTAAAATACAAAAAGACTTAAAATGGCTGAAATAATAGGATGGAATAAATGAATGAAATGCCTTTACAGAGAAATTTGCCTTAAAATGTTCCATGTGCTCAAGAATTGTGGTGGTTAGAATGCAGTATTGCAGGCTGACTCTGCCCACAGCCAGCAGTTCGATCCTGAAGGTTGACTTAGCCTTCCATCCTTCTGAGGCCTTCTGAGGTAAAATGAGGACCCAGAGTGTTAGGGGAAATATGCTAACTCTGTAAATTGCTCAGAGAGGGCTGTAAAGCACTGTAAAGCCATATATAAGCGTAAGTGCTTTTGCTATTTAGGGCAGAGAAAACAGTGTTCCCATTGCATATGAAAAACATTTAGATTCTGTTTAGTGAAGAACTCAAAAATTGTTCTCATTTTTTTCATCAGTTCTCAAAAGATACATCTGTCAAATTAAAAACAATTGGTGCTTGTTTTTGTGGCATGGATGGGAGACAAAAAGAAACAAAAGAATCCACTAATCAGGGACTATATTCACCAACATATACCCGGCCATCCCTGTGGGCCACATAGAGGAAGGGAATGAAATTTAGAAAGGATTTCTTAAACCAGCTTTGTTTCTGACTTATTTATGTGCAGATTCACACAAACCTCTAAAGGCTGCTTTGCAGGAAAGCCCCATGATAAGATAGAACAGTATCCAGGAGATGACAATGTCTACATCTAAGACCCTTAAACATCAACATTACTGAATCTAGCTGCATACAAAATCACATATTTCTGGCTGTTCGTGCAATTAAATAGCCCGGCTAAACAGATGCAAGCGCACTCACACAGTTTCTTCCCCGGGGATAAAGGCAAGCTGTCTTGGCCTCCAGGGTTTGAGAGATTAATCATGATTCTGTAGCAAGACACTGAGCAACATTTAGCCTCTTAGGAGACCACAAGCTGACTCATTAGCATTCTGGACTCCTTTGTCCTCTGTTCAGCTTCTACATATAGGAGGATCTTTTCAGATTATATCACCGGACTTCCACCTATCACGGTGTCCACCAGGGGTGTCCAACCTTGGCAACGTTAAGACATACGGACTTCAACTCCCAGAATTCCCCAGCCAGCCATTCTGGGAATTGAAGTTCACATATCTTAAAGTTACCATGATTGGATACCAGAGGTGGGTTCTTCCGGGTTCGCACTGGTTCTATAGAACCAGTAGAAAACCACTGGTGATGTCACAATGACGTCATGGAACCGGTTCTGTCGGTTCCGGTCCATGGACGCCACCATCTTTTTTGGGAATTTTTTGGGGGAATTTTTTTGGGGGGGATTTTTTTCCGGGTTTTTTTCTTCTGCGCATGTGCAGAAGCCAAGTTTCTGGCACTGCGCATGCATCACCATCTTGTTTTTGGCTTTTTTGGGAGGATTTTTTGGCACCGCACATTTTTTTGGATTTTTCGGCACTGCCCACGAGGCGTAGCCACGTGCGCGGGAGGAAGCGAACCGGCAGCGAGGTAAGTTAGAGCCCACCCCTGTTGGACACCCCTGGTGTACACAATCTCCAGCTCATGGAGCTGAGGCCTGATAACTATCAGCACCTAATCAGAAACACATTTCAGAATCAGGAAGTGACTCCATACGGGCATAAAAGTAAATCAAGCATATCACATTTTTTTCATGCTAAGCCTTTTGCTATTGAAAAATCAAACAATAGGAAGACGATGGCATGATCAGCTCCTGCATGCAATTCAACTTCCTGCTTCTCTGGGTAAATCAAACCATCGATCACAGGCTTCATTAAAGAGGCAGGCACGTTGTTCCCAAATCACTAGCAATAATTGTAAAATCAAAGGAATCATTTTTCAGTTGCTACTCTTTTTGTTCAGGGACATTTTCAGTGATTGTGACTTGTTTCAAAATGGTAGGTGCAACCAGATGATCAACATGCTGCCCCATTTTAATGTACTTTGCATGCTCAGTACACACACAGAATAGGGACGAGGCTTCCATTGTCCAGTTGTGCCTGCCATTTTGTAGCCAGAAACTATGGCTAAGAACACTCCTGTTTCCACTGATCTTCCGCATCTTCCTCAAAGCATTTTAGTTTCCTGTGTTATATTCTGTAGTTGTGTCTGTGAGTCCTTGATTAATACACTTAGAAGGGGGGGGATGACAAACTGAAGATTGAAGGGAGAAAAAGACTTAGACAGCTTTTGTGTCAATGGTCTCCCAGAACAGGAAACTTTAAAATGAAAGGATTTTTTTTTAATGAAGTGCTTTTCAGAATTCAAGCTTCTTAAAGCTTGCAGCCTGTTTATTACACTACGGACTTCACTTGTTTTATATAGAGGAATAAGGGACTGACTCATGTTGAAAATCAACCACTAATTAATACTTTCTCCTTTGGGAAGACTCTTGTTTCTCTTAAAATAGCTTCTGTTGTTATTATTTAAAGAAGTCTTTCATCTCCAACTCTGCATAAAGTTTATTCTCTCTCTCTTAATATATATTTCATTTTCAGGAACTAAAACGTTCATTTTGCTTATAAAGCAGGAAATAATATGGGAGAGATGATGACAAACAGAATAGCTAAACAGTAAATTTTCACTATAACATTACAGCAATCTCATTATTCCTGAATTAGAGAAAATACACCTGCTATGATTCTCTTACTTTGTGCCACAAAGACATTATCTAGTGTATATAGCAATAGCACTTAGACTTATATACCGCTTCATAGTGCTTTACAGCCCTCTCTAAGCGGTTTACAGAGTTCAGCATATTGCCCCCAACAATCTGGGTCCTCATTTTACCCACCTCGGAAGGATGGAAGGCTGAGTCAACCTTGAGCTGGTGAGATTTGAACAGCTGGACTGCTGAACTAGCAGTAGCCTGCAGTGCTGCATTTAACCACTGCACCATCTCAGTGCATGTACATGTACACACTTACAAACACACATTGAAATAAAATGTATTAAGTATAGTGTGTGTATATGGTGTGTGTGAGAGAGAGAGAGAGGGGGGGAAGGGAGGGAGGGAGAGAGAGAGAGAGACCAGTTTAGTGCATTGCACTGTCGGGAGTTATTAGAAAGACATAGAAGGTCAGTTCCCATTTAGTGAGAAGGAGGTTGAGGAGAGAATAGAAAGGAACGCCAGACCATTTACCAAGTGCAAAAATAGTTTGGGGTTTGCAGGAGATGATGGAGTCAGTGGTGGGATTCAACCGGTTCGCACCTATTTGCTAGAACCAGTTGTTAACTTTCTAAGCAGTTTGGAGAACCAGTTGTTGGAAGAAATCTCCTTTTGTTTTTTCCCCCCACTTTACAAGGGCTAATCCTGTAAGGAAGGCAGGAAAGAAACACTCTGGTGTTGTTTCTAGCCTAATCTTTATTGCCCTGCTTACAGAAACTGCCTCTCCATTAACCCTTATTACATTATAACAGCTAAAGGTTCTTGGCAGTACGCCCAGACTTACTGTCGCCTGAGGTTCTTTGGTTTTTTTCCCCTTTGCTGGTACTTTGCTGAGGCTTGACTTTTTTAAAGGGGAAGAGGGGTTGTTTTAAGCTTTTTACACTGCTGTTGGGAGGAAATACTCCCCTGTTGGAGTTCTTCCAGCCGGGATGCAATGATCAGCACTTTGAAGAAATAATTGAATAACGAAGCAGAGCTGACAGAAAGAAGCTTTTAATGACAAGGAACCAAGATGAGTGACATTCAGCAAGGCTTCTTGGCTAGCTAGAAAGATGGACGTTCAAACGTGAGTTTACATACCCTTTCTGAGTTTTGGCCTAAAACTGTTTTTTGGTGATGTTTAATCCTGTGTTTATTGATGGGATAATTTTCTCTATTCAGCTTTGTTTGCAAGGAAAACAGTTAATCTCTGTTCCTGAAAAGAAGCAGGGTTCAAATGGCTAGTTCCTGTGTCTATTTGTTCTGGTAATTGGTTTATCAAGCAACAGCTACTGTGTTTGCTGTTTTGCTACATTCTAGCACTAATTGCTTTCTTTGTAGTGACATGACCACTCAACCACGCCTACCTAGCTGGTCATTAGGGCAGAGAACTGGTTATTAAATTATTAAATTATTTGAATCCCACTACTGGGAGTCATAGCAGCAGAAGCCTACTGGAAACCAATGTCCACATGGGAAGAGCAAGTTCAACAGAGACAGTGAGAGAATTGCAACAACATGGAGACATGCTTGGAGGGCAACACTTATTGGTTCAAGGCTAAGTCAATAGTGAGGCAAAGCAGGAGGAGTTGGCAAGGGGATGGTGTGCACGGTCCAACTTTTCAGCACCCAGGACAAAGTTGCCTTTTCTGAAGGTGGGAAGTCCATTTGGCCTTCAGTGCTAGAGCTTAGACAGTTTCAAGCTTGTCAGCAATATTGTGAGCTGACTGGCTCATCTGTCTGCATTCCTTTAGTCTCCTTAATCACTGCATATATGCAGATACCCAGAAGTAGAAGCAGTACCAACATTTCCAATGAGAGCATTTGTCTGTTAGTAGGTCAGGGTTTGTAGCCATAGGCATTAAGACTTGGATTTAGATGGATTGTGCAATCATGATTTGGAACTAATGGCTCTTGCCTCTATTTCTGCCTCCCCAGTGACTCTCTTCGCATGGCAATATTGGGAGAGCATCTTCTACACCGGTGCTTTGCCTCCCTACTTCTAACAAAAATAAAATGGGAGTGAGTTATATAGATGGAAGTGGGATGTTTGAAGAATTGTGTAGCTGAAGAATCACCCAGGTCAATTGGGTGAAGATGTGATACTTGACTGCTTTCTTAGTCTGGGGCGATGGCCAAGATGGGAGGAGCGTTTCAATTGGGAGTCATATAATTATGCTTCTGATGGACTATGGGAGATATGGCAGGAGGCTGAGGCTGCACTCAGAGAAGCAGGAATTGATATTGTACTTATCCTCCATCCAGCTTTTAGTCTTCATCCCAAAAACCAGGGGACTTATAGTTGGACTGCTGAGAGTGACTATTGCTATTGGGTGTGAGGACTGTCTGGAATAAAGCCATTCTCATTATGATGGATATATGGATGAGAAGGCAGAGTTGACCTATATCACCAAAATGTGGGTGGGGAAGGAATGAGGAGAATTGCAAATCCAGGTTTTGGGTTTGGCACCAGCCATGCTCCCAAGGTAAGATAAGGGGGATAACTGTTGTCATCCATGAGACTTTGCTGGCATCCATAGGAGCTATTCAGCAAATAACCAGGTATGAGACCATGTAAAGACCATAGTATGCTTCAGCTTGGGTAGGCTTTCAAAAGTCCTGAACTAAAGTAGCATCTTTCTGAAAAGTGACAAAAATTCCATGAAGATTGCTGTTTGACCTGGAATGATTTAATAAATTAAGAAATGTAACCAACACTTTACTGGACTCTATAGGTCAAAAATGTCTATCTGGTAAGGAGTAAGATAAGATTGAAAAAATCAGTTGTCAACGTGGTTCCTTGAGGGGCTAAATAGGAATAAAGAGAATGTAGAGCCCATTGTTATCCTGCTCACATGTTAATTAAACCATATGAAGATTGTGAGGACATGCTGTACCCGACAAAGCAGTTGGAACGCCAAGCAACAAGATGACCTCTAGAAGGATTCTTTGATGGAAATTGCCTTATTTTCTAACGGGTGGCTATTTTTGTAGCTTTGGTTTATCCCTCCTTCAGAATACAAACTGTGCTTTCTAGTCTCTCTCAGTCCCTGCCTTTTGAACTGAGACCGATCCTTTATGGATTGTATCTATTCTGCCACAACATTGTGCTAGAAAGTCAAGCTCAGCTGAAATGCTTCTGTTTCATATCAATGAAGCTCCATAGAATGGGTGGATTTGTATTGCTGTAACCCAGGGAAGGGAATTTGGCCAAATACCTGCTCCTGCTGTGCTTGGCAGGAAGAGGTTGAGTTAAAACTCCCGAAGACCAAAGAAAAGAGTAGATGGCTTTGCTTACAACTGGCAATAGTTGAGAAGCACTTTCTTTGTTCTCCTCTTCAAAATGCAGAGACAGAGTGGAAAGTAAGATCAAAAGTGACAACTTTCATAACTTTTCTTCCGTTTAAACCTTTTAAAGGTTTTACATCACCATGAAGCTCACTTTCAAGGAGAATAAGGAGGCTCTGCTTCTTAGCTTAATCATGTCTAAAATATTCTGTACCCCACAAAATAGGAGGAAACTCTCCGTGCTTGTCTCCATGCTGCAGCTAATCCATATTTCCATACGATGAAAGTTGTCTGTAACTTCTATAGCTTTCAAATGTTGTGCATATGCAAAGCAAAAGCTGTTGGTTATGCTTTGGACCCGTGCTTTCTTTTAAAACTCAAGTTTGGCTGCTCCGTTCTAGAAAGTTTGTTAGAGGTGAAATGCAAGCTGGGCTCAGTCTGCTTGGTTATATATCACAGCTGTATGTAGTAATAATAATAATAACCCATAAAGTTTGATTTTGTTAGAGGGAAATGTTATCCTTTTGAAATCACAACTTTGAAGCACTTTGTGACATTGAATCGGGTGCCTTTGAATTGTGAAGGGGCGGTTTGAAGGACTCTTTGGAACTGGAATGGATCTTTTGAGATTGCAGTTTTCTTTTCATATATGGAAAAAGCTGAGTGTTGGCTGATAATTGATAGTGGCATTAATAGTATTAATGACTATCAATAGTATTGACAGCAGGGGTGTCCAACCTTGGCAACGTTAAGACTTGTGGACTTCGACTCCCAGAATTCTCCAGCCAGCATGCTGGCTGGGGAATTCTGAAAGTCGAAGTTCACAAGTCTTAACGTTGCCAAGGTTGGATACCCCTGATCTACAATATTCCTGCCTTTCATAACATTTCCAGGAGACACTCTGTTGATATGCCTCACTCTTACGCTACAAGTTTTTAGACAGGTTTGCCTGGAGAGGAATAAGTTCACATTTGTTGCTTTTTTTAAAAAAAAAAAGGGGGGGCCTTTTCTTTCTCATGTGACCCTCCCTACATTTTCTCAGATGCAACCTTAAACTTATCCACTTTTAATTATATTCACCTTAACTTTATCTTAGTTGCAGCACAGTTCCCACAGTTGGATATCATAATTTTTGTGATGGTATTGTAAGAAATTTAACTGTTCTTTGACTCATATGATTTGGTCTTGTTCAGTTATAGCTTTGTTTTGGTCTCTAATCACAATACAACTTAGGAAAGAAATGTAATACTATTTTTTAAAGAATTTTTTATTTTTTCACCATCTTTACATAAACATACATAATTATACATTTCTGTCCAAAATGCCATAAACAAATATCCTAAATTTGCACCTTTTGTACTTTTATCTCCCGTCTGTTTTCCTTCTATATTTCATACTACTACCCTCCCTCTATCTCCCTCTCTTCCCTCTACCTTTATTCTCCCTCTCTCCCTCTTTCCTACTTCCCTCCTCCCTCTCTCCCTTTCCTTTCTACTTCCTCTTCCTCCCTCTTATTCTTTCCTGAGTTGAAATATAATACTTAAAGATGTAAAAGTGGTGTTACATTATATTCCTAATGTGGAATTTGCTACTTTATGGAACATGTCTTTCAAACAGTAAATAAAAGATCCAAGATATGGGTCTATTATCTATTTCTTGAAAAATCTTTATGTTCTAAAATGGAGAAGTTAACGAAATGCTTGTAGATTTGATGACAATCTTAAGAACTGAATAAATTTTACATGGACACTACATTACTATTATGTCAATCTTTTTCTTTAATTATCCCCCCACTTTTTTATGTTTAGTTCATTTCAACCTTCACCATGATCTTTTCTCACTGGGTAATCACTGCTTAGCTTTTGCTGTTGTGGTATTTCCCTTTTTTTAACTTTTTTTAAAATAAAACAGAAATATACTTTTGTTGAAGTTCTCTCAAAGACTGGGCTGATCTGGAATACCCATTGTCTTTTGACAAACTTCTGTCCCCTGAACCATTTAATTTTAGAAAAAGAGTTAGTTACTGTACATTGAAATATTTAATCCCAGATTTTGAGTTTCCTACTGAAGTTAATACATCATGGTGACTTGCCAATGTTCCCACATCCTTTGCTGGTTGTTCTGATGGAAAGGAAGATGGCATTGGCCTTCCCTGCATAGGATCACATTTGTGCCAGATTTGCACAAATCTGTTTAAGGCAGGTTTTCAAATCTTACCATTTCTACATTTGTCTCATTGGGTTTAGTGGATAAATCCCCAAAAATTGTGGATAGGATTTCAGCTGCACTACAGTGAAATCAGTGGGATTGAAGTCTGAATTTGCCTACTTAAAAGGAATAGATTGGATCCCCCTTAAAATCTGTTGGCTTGGCTCCCAATTAAAATGAGAGCTGTAGCACTACAGTTTAAGCACAATACAGGAGAGCCACTCTGAACAGTGACAGGACTTGCTTTTTAAATGGTATTCCTATCTGTTATTAAAGCAAGGAATAAGTAAAGCAGAATCCATAATTTTGGAACAAAGCAGTTATTCATCACTCCTTTGTTCTGCAAGAGAATATTACTAAAGTTCTCATCCTGAGGTTTATTCCAGATCAGCAGAATGTGATTTTGGAGCTATGCAAAACCATGTCTATGGAGATTCTCATTCATCCAGGTCATGGTTGTCTCAAAGGTGCTTTTTCAGGAGGCAACTGGACTTAAGACATTTCGCTTCTCATCCAAGAAGCTTCTTCAGCTCTGACTGAATGGTGGTGAATGGAAGGATTAATATTCCTTGCAGACAGCTGGTTATTTACATTGCTTTTAGAGAGTCATTGAGGCCACTTGGGGGTTTATTTGTCTCCTCAGGGTCACCTGAGTAGTGCAAATGAGTGTGGAGCATTCTTGGCTGCAGGATGTTTTCTGCCCTGTATTCCTTCACTGTTGAAGATAGGCAGTGGCTTTTGGGGATAGTCTGCATCTCAAACTGAAGTGCAAATGGTTCCTGTAGTCTGCAGTTTTTCTGTAAATCTGTTCATACTCCCACACAATTCGAAGGGTGTTCATCCCAAAGTGCATAGCTAAATGTCTATGGAGATTCTCAGTCATCCAGGTCATCTTTGTCCCAAAGGTGCTTTTTCAGGAGGCCACTGGACTTTCTTGTTTTTCTTTGAAGACATTTCGCTTCTCATCCAAGAAGCTTCTTCAGCTCAGTGTAGATTGGAGGAGGAGGAGGAGGAGGAGGAGGAGGAGGAGGAGGAGGAGGAGGAGGAGGATTGCAGGGCAGGAGCAATGAATCAAAATATTTCCATGTGGTAAGTGGTAAGGCTGGATACTATTCATATGTATGATCGCCTATTTGTGTCCTTTTATCAGTTTATCGATCCTACAAATTTTGTTTATTAAAAGGAATATTTTGAACAAGCAACAATTACAGATTATTCTTCCAAAGAAAAATTTCCAAAAGTTTGGAATGGTAACCAAAAGCTGGGACATTTTTTAAATACTAAGGAAGAAATAAAGACAATGACTAGAACTGGTGCTTTTCCTTTGTGAAACATTAGAGTCGGTGTTTTGGGCATAGCTGTGGCTCAGAACTGAACATTTCAGCATTTCTCATGCCAATTACATTCACTTGCTTTCAGTTTCAGGATAAGGGGTATAATTTTCTTCTCTCTTGCAATATTCTTTTAAACTTCTAAATAAGCTTCTGCTCAGATCTCCATATTCCTTTATCAAGGCCTTGTTCCTACTATTGGGAATTCTAGGACTGCAGTAGCTGGTACCACTTTGCTAAAGGCAATTATGACTCCTCTAAAGACAAAGGCAGACAAGACAAAAATGCAAAAAATGAGATTTTAATCATTAGTTTCTCTTATTTGATACCCACATACTAATCACTGTATTTGCTTGGAGCCTTGGTTTTGTTCAGTTATAAATACAAAAAAGGCGAGGTATGACTTGTTAAGGTTTTTCTGACTGAAAAGTCTTTGAGTCTTATATTTTGGAAACAGATTCAAAGCTCCACACACCAGTTCACTTGTCTGTAAATCCAGCATTTGATGCATCTAAAATACTATGTACTATTTTTTGATCCTTGGTAATTCCAGTTTCCTGACATTTATTTCTAATAAAGATGTTCAGAGAACATATATACTATAAGTGTACAAAACCTCTGGAGCTCAAAACCACGATTTTGAACATAAAACAAGCTCTTTCGACTATTTGAAAATATTTTTTTTGAGGTTGTGATATTTCCAGAATGCTCAAAACAGCTTGTTTCACCCCAAAACTGGATGTTTCATGTTAAAAGGAGTTTAAAGTAAGAGCTTTGGGCAAATTATCCATAGATGAAATGTATACTAAACATTGCACGTGTATCTGCTACTCATTCCAAGTATTTCTTGTGAATTTCGTTCATGACAACTGCCTCTTCCAGCTCTCCAAAGGGACTTCCAGTAAACACCATTGAGAACTGACATCCCTAAAAAAGACCGATTATAGCTGAAAAAGGGCATCCAAATGTTGTATTTGGGCTGCAGAAATCTCTACGGAAAAAGGAGAGATCTTAAAATTGCCCAGATATACTCTGGGCAGCTGATTTTTTAATATAAGCAGATGTCATAGAATTCCATTGAGCTTATAGACCTTAATGTAGCCTATATCTATTCACAGTTTGACTGAGGTTCATCTCTTAATCACCCTGGATTATTTATTTATTTATTTATTTGTTTGTTTGTTTGTTTGCTTGCTTGCTTGCTTGCTTGTTTATGCTTGTAATGATTGAGAACTTTCAGTATGGCAAGTTATATTGAATTGTGTGGGGAAGTTTTCTTCAGTCCTTTAAGAAAGAAGCCACAACTATATGTTTAATGATTTGTAAAAAAAAAAAAGTCAGATTATACAGAAAAACTATTATTGGTCTGATTTTAGAAAGTTTCAGACAGATTAAGGACTCAGATGTACTTGATTTAAGACCTTGAAGTTAATTAAATTCTTCCCATGGGAAACAGTCTATGTTTATATTTGGAAATAACTGATAAGACAACTTTTTAAGGTTGGACACTAGAGGGCACTAGAAGGAAATACATTCATCAATAGCTCTGAGGAGAAAGATTTATGACTACTGGGCTAAAAATTATCCAGAATGATAGAAAAACTAGATGGTGTCATTGAAGAGGAAAAAGTTCCAGGAAATGAAACTGAAGTTTAAATGGGAGAACTGGCAGAACACTCTATTGGTTTGTGGGTTGTTGCTAACATCTTTCTGGTATAGGATAACAGAAGAAACATTGGGTTGAGATGGTATGAAGTCCTTAAGAGTTAGGTTCAGAGGTGGGTTCCTCCCGATTCAGACCGGTTCACCTGAACCGGTAGCAACCTACTGGTGACATCACGATGATGTCAAGGAACCGGATCAGTTGGTGCCGGTCCGTGGAGGCCGCCATCTTTTTTAAAAAAATTGATTTCTTTCTCCGAATTTTTTCCAGGTTTTTTTTCTTCTGCACATGCACAGAAGCCGAGTTTTCGGCACTGCACATGCGTTGCCATCTTGTTTTTGGCTTTTTTTGCATGTTTTCGGATTTTTTGCCACTGCGCATGAGGCGCGCCCACGCTGCACAGGAGGAAACGAACCAGCAGTGAGGTAAGTTAGAACCCACCCCTGGTTAGGTTTGTTGGCAAATACCTGAGAATTAGCCAAACCTTGTGCTAATCTACTCCCTGATCCATGTAGCTTAAATAACAATTAGGCCATTTTCCACTCTTCTCCTGCCTATTTCTCTTCAGACAGGGTTAAAATGTCTAACTCATCACTCAATGTGTACTGTTGCAGCATTTATTTAAGAGAATATATTTGCTGCTTCATATTCTCTATGATCTCCCTGAGACACACACATACACATACACCTCTTTGAAAGTCACTGCAAGGTCTCTTTCAGATCTATGTTGACTCTGATACATCCACTTTCCTCCTTTTGGGACTCGATAGTCTGACAATTCACAAATATCTTCAATTTGACAGGATATGAGATGGGTCAGAAAACCAAGACCATTATGGCTTTGAGGATGTGGCACACAAGGTCTTACATCCTGGATGGGGTGCAATTATCAACACCTCATCAAAGTTTGATTAGCAAGCTAGTTTAATGTGGAGTAGATGACATAACAATTATTCAAAAATTAACTCAAAAGTCATTCTCAAAGTGTCTCCATTCTATATCAGTGTGGAGCAGAATATTGAAAGAAATGCATCAAACTTGGTCCAATATGCTTCAGCATTTTTTATGCTCAAATAAAGAGCAGATGATTGGGGTGAAATACCCTCAACATTTACAAACAAAATGATAAATTAGAGAAATGGGGTAAAATGGAACAAAAATTAACACAATAGGAAGTTATTCAGAAAATTAAATTCGTAGATTATTTATTATTATTTGTTAAATTTATTTCCTGCCTATCTTGATGTGTGGTTACTCTAGCCAAGTGATGGCGACCCTTTTCGGGACTGAGTGCCCAAACCGGAACATGCGTGCATGTGCGTGCATGTGTGCACGCCAGAGCACCCGAAACCCGAAGACCAGCTGGCCGGCACGCACATACCTGTTTTTTGGCCATTTTTTGGCCATTTTCATGCCATTTTTGGGGGGGGGGCAAAAATGGCCAGAAAATGTCCTGAAAATATCCTGTAAAACGGCCTGAAAACAGCCTGGAAAATGACCTAAAAAACGGCCTGGTTTTCGGCTGTTTTCAGACTGTTTTCCAGCGTTCCAGCACCCGTGAAGACCAGCTGGTGATGGCGTGCATGCCCGCAGAGAGGGCTCTGTGTGCCATAGGTTTGCCATCACGGCTTTAGGTGGCTTACAACAATAAAAGGCAGAAATGAACAGTGTAAACAGAAGTAAAACAGTAGAACAATAAAATAAACAATGAAAAGGAATACAATGAGAATACATCAATATGATAACCAGAAGATGGGCTGGTGAAGAGCAGAGAGCAAAGGGGGAGATGGAGTCTGCCATCAATCCAGCAACAACTTCCAGTATAGAATTCCATTTGGACCCCAGGCTAACCGGCAGTGCCAGGTCTTCAGGCTCCTAAACAAGGATATAAGGGTGGAGAACAGAAGTTAGAAATATGAAAATATAAGATAAGGATTAATTTTATAAGGAAGTTTTATTAAAATGGATAAGCAAATACTACTATTATTATGAGATCAAAACTAATGTGTTGAATATTATTGTAAATATTATGATTATTGTTTCTCAAAATTATTTGTATGCAGACAACACACTGTTTTTTTAGAAATGGAATTTTTTATATTTAATAAAACTTTTTAAAACTGGGGGGGGGAGGATATAAGGGTGGAGGCAATATCACCTTGGATGATAGGATGTTCCAAAGGATGGGTGCTGAAGCAGAGAAGCCTCTTCTTCTGGATCCCAATAATCTGAGTTCTTTGACCAATGGGATATAGAATGCTATAGATGTAGATATAATGTAGACATAGACTGGTAATACCTGGCTTGGCAGCAATAGTGTTTTCTTTGAGTGACAAGTTCAATATAAACTATTAGTGGGACACAGTTGCAAAACTGGCAAGCAGATGCCCTAAACGGATGCCATTTTAGGAGGATTCAATAGAAACATCTCCCCCCCCAAAAAAATATATATATTGCAAACCTTTTTTGCCCGAGTCAAATTCCCAACTCACGAGCGGTATCCATTTCTAGCATACACTTTAAGAAGGATTCAGAGACACTGAGAAAATGCTTGATAAAGAGCTTGTAAATGAAATTCTATAATAAGATATCAAGGGAATTGGAAATCTTCTGATCTGTTTTCTGTAGTTCCTGAATGCAGGACACGGAATAATGGATTTAAAATACAGGAAGATAAGATTGCAACTAAATCTTAGGGGGGAAACTTCCTAACATTAAAAGCAGTTTGCTAGTGGAACCAATTACCTAGTCAGGTGGAGGACTTACCTGCATTAGATGCCTTCAAAGAGATGTTGAATCGATCAGCTATGTTTTAGCTTGATTCCTGCACTTGGCAGAAGGAAGGACTAGGAACCTAACTCTTCCATTCGATTATTTCAAATTAATAGAGGGATCAATCCTTTTTATCCAAAGCACAAAGAAGCCATTAAAAATGAGAGCTGCTGTAGTATAGTGATTATGTTATAGAAATTAACATAGAAAGATGCAGTTCATTAACCGTAATGTCCATTTGGTGATTTTGGGACCAGTCACTGACCCAGCCAGCCCTATCTCAAAACATTGTTGTGGAAATAAAATAACAGGAATCCTGAAGACAAACCACCCTGAGCTCTCCAAAGAACAGTAACATAGAAGGGCAATAAATATATAAACAAATCATTCCCAGATAGTGGCCAGTTGTCCTGGACTTATGCTTCATTGCCAGATATTTTTAAGAAGAGATTGGACAACCATTTGCCTGACATGGTACTAGGGTTGCCTGC
This sequence comes from Diadophis punctatus similis, assembly GCA_023053685.1. Lineage (NCBI taxonomy): Eukaryota > Metazoa > Chordata > Lepidosauria > Squamata > Dipsadidae > Diadophis > Diadophis punctatus. Next base: position 64,251,973 of record JALIGW010000002.1, on the reverse strand, counting down.
CTGAGCAGGTGGTTAGACTAGAAGACCTCCAAGGTCCCTTCCAATTCTATTATTCTGTTATGTTCACTCTAATTGCTTTAGATTTCATTGCCATTGTCTCACATAGGGAGGATAGTCCTATTTGATCAGGTTCCAGATGGAATCACTAAAAGACCTTCAAGATCCCTTCAAATGCTGTTACTCTGTTTTTCAAGGAAATTACTGGGCCAGTAATTTCTGTGGTGAAAACACACAGAATTGTGTGAAGAATTACATTACTGTAGGATGCAGGAACAAATTAAAAAATTCAGTCGGAGTTATCCAGTCTTAATTGAATCTTCTACTTTTCATTTTCTAAAATCATCCTTCCAGCATCCTAATCACGTTTTTCATGTCCTTCCTTGTGCCTATCCTGCTCTGCTAGTCTTGGCCCACTCTTCCTTCATGTTCTTTTAAATGCCAATAAAGTGGTTGAAAGATCCACAGCCAAAGATTGGAGACGGACCTATATTCAACCTTCCATTGAATAATTCCCTTATTATTCTATACTAGGGAATAGAAGGGGAACCCAACAAATTTGCAGATGGCATTAAACTGACAGGAATAGCCAACACAACAATAGCCCCATAAGACAAAGTTCAGGATCCAAAAAGATATTGACAAACCTGAACAATGGGCCCCTATCCAACAAAATGAATTTTAACGTGGAGAAAAGCAAAGTTTTACATTTAGGCAGGAAAAACCAAAGGTATAAGTACAGATTAGGCGAGACCGGGCTCAAAAACAGTAACTGTGAGAGGGACCTTGGAGTCCTAGTGGATGATCACTTGAATATGAGCCAGCAGTGTGCAGCAGCTGCCAAAACTAATACAATCCTGGGTTGTATAAACAGAGGCAGAGAATCAAGATCACATGAAATATTAGTATTGCTTTATAAAACCCAAGTAAGACTACACCTGGAATACTGCAACCAATTTTGGTCACCATACTACAAAAAAGATGTTGAGACTTTGGAAAAAGTTCAAAGAAGAGCAACTAAGATAATCAAAGGCCTGGAGTCTAAAACATATGAAGAATGGCTGCAGGTTTTGAGTTTGGTTAGTCTAAAGAAAATAAGAATTAGGGGTGACATGATAGCAGTATTCCAGTATTTGAGAGGCTGCCAAAAAGAAGAGGGGGTCAAATTATTCTCCAAAGCACCGGAGGGCAGGACAAGAAACAATGGTCAGAAACTAATCAAAGAGAGAAGCAATCTGGAATTAAGCAGAAACTTCCTAACAGTGAGGACAATTAAGCAGTGAAACAGCTTGCCTTCACAAATCGTGGATGCTCCATCACTGGAGGTTTTTAAGAAGAGACTAGACAGTTACTTGTCTAAATTGGTATAGGTTCTCCTGCTTGAGCAGGGGGCTGGACTAGAAGACCTCCAAGGTCCCATTCTATTCTATTCTATTCTATTCTATTCTATTCTATTCTACTCTATTCTATTCTATTCTATTCTATTCTATTCTATTCTATTCTATTCTATTCTATTCTATTCTATTCTATTCAACCTATGGTAAAGCATGGTTTAATGTTACACTGGAATAACTGGAGATGCCAATGACAATATTTCTCGGTGTGAAATCCATTCTGAAGTAAGCAGAGTACAGAAAAGTGTTGTATTTCAGTCGTCCTTTCTGCATGCTGACCTTTGATGGGACATTATTTCCAAAATGCGGAATAGTTAATTAGATAAGTTATGTTGAGTCAGGCTTAAACTCTGGTGATTGCATAGACAAATGCTTGCCATCTTAGCTTCTCTCCAGGAAGAGCCCACAATTCTTTCAAGGACATTCCAAGAGCCTCTCTTTCCTTTAATCCACCTTATTGTTTTCTCCTACTCCTATTTCTCTCAAGTACTTTTTTTTTTCCATCATCTGTTCAAAGTATCTGCTGGCTGATTAGCACTTCAAGGGACTAGACAATTCTTTATTTGGGTCCAGGACTGATTGTGTGGTTTCTCTTATAATCCATAATATTTTTATATCCATCTCCAGAATTATAATTCAAAGGATTTTATTTTATTTTATTTTCCTTGCTATTTCCGAGCTATGTATCTAGTTTGAAACACAAGATCCTTTCTGATGATCTCTCCTAAGAGTCGTAACTTAAAACTATTTTCAGCTAGGGAGTTTCCCACGGAACAAATATTTCAAATGTCACTTTTGTGTTATGTTCCAGGTCCACTGGAGAAATTGCTCTATCTGTGGGCTTTGATTTCAACAAGTCCAGGGAGTTAAACATGGAGCATGACCAGGATAATAATAGCAGACAGTTATTTACATCCCCATTTCTACGATATTGTGTTTAGCACTGTCAAGATCAAAGCGGAGCAAAACTGTGCCTTTTTTCGCTACTTTGCCACTATCCTTTACCCTTACAGGCATGAAAATGGAAATTATTCTCTGTTATGGAGAGATAATGTTGCTATGGTTATAATTCTGTAAAGGTAAAATAGATTTATCAAAATAATTGGAGGCATGTACTGCCACTAAGGTCAGTGATTGCAAAGACAGGCTGACATGAAATGACTTAACTTTTAATTTGCTTCCTCTCCCCTCCCCTTCCTCTACCTCCCATTTTTTTCCCCATCTCTGCTTTCTGAAGAAGGATCATGCACTGACAGGAGTTTAACATAGGAACGCTGCCTTTGGTCTACAGTCAGAAAAATGAATACAATTAATTTGCTTTTTTGAAGGCAAAGGGACTCCATTGGCATAAAATGTTAGCTGTTTGGCTCCATATTGGCAGGATAGGAAAATAGAATGGAACGGAACGGAACAGAACAGAACAGAGGTAGTCCTCGACTTACAACCCCAATGAGCCCCAAATTTTTGTTGCTAAGTGAGCCATTTGCTAAGTGAGTTTTGCTCCATTTTATGACCTTTCCTGCCACAGTTGTTACGTGAGTCATTGCAATTGTTCAATTACTAACATGGTTGTTAAGTGAATCTGGTTTTCCCATTGACTTTGCCTGACAGAAGGTCACAAAAGGGGATCACATGACCCCAGGACACTATAATAGTCATAAATGTGAGTCAGTTCCCAAACATCTGAATTTTGATCACATCATCACGGGGATGCTGCAAAGGTCATAACTTTGGAAAACGGTCATAAGTCACTTTTTTCAGTGCTGTTGTAACTTCGAACGGTCACTAAATGAATTGTTGTAAGTTGAGAGCTGAATGGAATAGAATGGAATAGAAGACTAGACTAGACTAGACTAGACTAGACTAGACTAGACTAGACTAGACTAGACTAGAATATTCTTTATTGGGCAAGTGTGATTGGACACACAGGAAAGCTGCCTTCTACTGAGTCAAATCTGATGTTCACCTAGTCTAGCAGCTTAACAGATTTTCAGAAAAGTTTTTTCCCCTCCCCCACCAACCTATCTGAACACGTTAAGGGTTGGCATTAAAGTCTTTTACATTCAAAGTTTAGGCATGTTTCAGGATTTTGTTTGGACAGCACTTTTAAGAAAACTGCTGAGATCTGTTCTTCCTGAATTAATCTGCATATCGGAACACGATTTTCTTTGGGGTATTGCACAGCTCTGAATTTTGTAACATTGTTGTCAACTCCACTCAACTGATATGCTTCAAAGTGTCTAAAATGCACACTTGATGACGTGCATGCATGTGTAGTATACATACCCATCGTGCTATTAGCTTTAGAGATAAGTAACATTGTACGCAATGCAGAAAAGAAAGGAGATGCATTTTAAGACAAGGGATAAGATATACGAAAAGAAAATCAAAGTATATCCATTTAATGTACCTTTACGTATTCCTCTTTGCTGTTTCCACTACACTGCTTTATCATGGATTTTTTAAAATATACTTTAAACTTATCCCCTCTGTGTTTTGCGATTCAGTCCACATTCATTTTTCTAGTGGAACAAAATATCTCAGTATACTTCTTTCATAGTGGCAATCTAGCTCCTTTCCATATTTATAGTCAGAATAGATAAAACAATAAAGATGTAAGTATCTAAGGAGATGGATCAAAACAAAAGTCTACTACAGAAGTTTTTTTTTTTATTGTGACAATGAGATGCCCTGGACAAATGCACAAATAGGGCAAGTGTCCAAGAGCAATTTTCCAGGTCAAGCTTCCTAACAATTCATACTGAAATGCAATCTCTGATCCTACCTTGATCAGCAAACCGATGTAGCCTTATATTCAAAAAGCACATTCTGGAAAGATGCACAGAAAGATGTTCATTATATCATGTAAGTATAACTGTCTTGGAATAATGTATCAAAAGTTTTAGTGGATTTTTTTTCTTTCTTATTCAAAAAAAAATCAAAAAAAAAGGAAAGGAAAGAAAAGGGAAGGGGAAGGGAAAGGAACAAGGAACAAGGAAAAAGAAAAGCGGAAAGGCAAGCGGGCAGGGTGAGGAAGAGGAGAAACAGGAGAAAGGAAAGGAGAGGGGAGGGGTGGGGAGGGGAGGGGAAAGGAGAAGGGGGAGTGTAGAGGAGTGTAGGAGAAGAGTGTAGGGACGAGAGGAGAGGAGAGGAGAGGAGAGGAGAGGAAAGGAGAGGAGAGGAGAGGAAAGGAGAGGAAAGGAAAGGAAAGGAAAGGAAAGGAAAGGAAAGGAAAGGAAAGGAAAGGAAAGGAAAATCTATCTAGTATCACAAATTAACAAATTAATTGTTTGGGGGCAGAATAACTATTAGAGCTGATATTCCTTTATCCTAGAGCAATTCAGTATTAGAGGACATATCTGAGCCTATCTTGTCCCATCTGGATCCCGACAGCCGCCACATTCTGTTTCAAACTTTCCATGGCAGCCCTGACTGAACCTGGGATGGTGATGTACAGTGTCTTCAGTCTATTTGACAGCTTCCCCAAAGCAACCAGTCAACTCTCTCAGAGGCTTCCCATAGATGTTAAATAGCATGGAAGAGACCACCTGGCCCAGTGCTGCCCCACCTTGGACAAACTGTGGCTTCAAGCTCAAACTCCAGTGACTACAAGCCACCCACTTAGAAGCTAGGCTGGATCAAACCAAAATCCTACCAAAGCTGGCATTCTGTTCAACCAGCTGTCAGTTCAACCAGCTGTCAAGTACCAAATGTGTAGTCAGTCAGAGACTTCACAGGGCCTTAAGCATAGAGCTGCTTTTGGCACTCCGCGCCAGGGGTCTCCAACCGAAGCTGGCTGAGGAATTCTGGGAGTTGAAGTCCGTAAGTCTTAAAGTTGACAAGGTTGGAGACCCCTGCTCTGCTCAACGTTGCCGTTCCTCCCATATTTCTCCCTAACTTTATCTTCTCTTCTGCTGGTGGGCTAGGCTGCCACTGGCTGAATGCCACTAACCCTGTAATATTTAGTTCAAAGTTGGAAAATTCCCTAGCAGATGGTAAGCAAAATTGGGCACCTCGTATAGAGTGTAACTAACCAGGAGTTTATTTGGGAAGTAGGAATGGATAGGTTGGAATAGGCATATGGTGGTTCTTCTAAAAGTCAGTAGAGATAATCTGGAGGACTTGCCAGAGCTTATATTTCTACTTTTGTGCCCCACTGATTTGAAATATTATTGTCCTCTTATCTTCCTTATCTAGAAAAGAATACTATCAATTTGGGAATAAATGAACAGATGAACAGGCTGATAACAATATTAATGTTCAGAGAGTCTTTTAAATGCTCAGTGACAGCATAAGAAAGACCTCAATAAACCGACAGGGCAAAGATATAAAGAGCTTAAGAATGCTGTTAGAATTTCATTGACAAAGCACTCAGAACCATTTCAATAAGGATCTCAGAGCTGTGTCCTCCTCCTCAAACTTTCCACACTCTTTAACCATCTTCCATTATAAGAGGCAAAATGCAGTGCCGTTGCGGTGATCACAGATCTTTTCATGATGATCAAAGCTAGGAGAGAGAGAGAGGTGGGGGGAGATAAGGAGAAGTAGACGGCATAAATAAGGAAAATACAGAGAAGTGGAGTGGGGTGAAGTGAAAGGCAAGCCATCTCTTTCTCAAGCTTTTATATATTGATCAACATCAGGCTGTATCATTTTCTATCATTTCCATCTATTTGGTAATGGACCACAGGGGGAAAAAAAACCCTGGAGAGATTAGAGCTGACAAGGTTTTGATGGCCAAGAACCACACTTAACATGCCGGGGAAGGAACAGGAGTGTGAAAGGGATAAGGTGGGTGGGCCTCATCACCCACTTGAGACAGGATCTGGGAGGAGGGAGTTTGCGAAGGTGTTTTTAAAGCATGACATATCTGTTTTAGATCACTGTACCCTTCCTGTATTTCTCATCTTAAGAGTGCCAGCAAATTCTTCTGTCAATTTTTAGCAGTTATGATCAAATAGGTCTCTAAGGGTGGAAAAATAAGGTATTGGGGAGATTATAACTGATTGTATTTGTTTTTTTATCAAGCTAGAGTAGGTCATAATCTTTCAAGAGAAGATACCAAGATACCAATTCTTCACGGGTGTACTTCATAACAGATTGTGTATGTACTTCTTCCAGAATAGTACGGATATTTGTGTCACGTATAAAAATAAGGTCCCTTAAAGCTATAATCGCCTAGATATTTTTAAATCCCTGGTTTATCTGCATGGTATCTTTTATTCTTGGCTATGTTTTCTCTTGTACTTGTTTGTGTATTTTCTGTAAAGAATTTAATTAAAAAAGAGAGAATAAAAAAGACAAAAAGGGAAAATTCTATCAGAATTAAAGTTACTGTCATTTCAAAAGAGAATACAAAACCGAAACAATTTCCCAATTCAAGCAAGGTGACTATTTTATACAAATGCATTATAGGGGAAAAAATGAAAACAAATAATAGGGAGGAGAAATATAAAATAATATTGCATAAATATTACCAGTTAAAAATTCAGTTGCTATCATGCAAAGATTATAATGTACACATCTAATAAGATAGCTTCTGGCTAGTGAAATTGTATGATACAAAAATTATGACATACTACTAGCAATTTGATTCTTAATCTACTTTAAGTCAGAGTAAACTTCCAAGAGTTGAATGTGCCTGATCTGTCTCTTTATATTTTTACAATTGTATAATGTGACATAAATATGAAATAAATGAAAGACCATTTTATAGCTGCTGAATATTTGTGGCTCAAATCACTAAAGACCTTTAATGAGAGAGAGAGGGGAATTGAATCCCTGCAACCCATCTAATTATTACATCATGTTATCAGGGTTTGAGGTAGGACTTAGGTGAGAATGGGAGGACAAACACCAAATTCACAACCAACAAGTTCTAATTAGACAAATGTAAGACTGCATGCTAAAATCTGTTTAAAGAATTAAGCTAGGTGTAAGTTTGCAGAGTATATTTCAGAACTGACCCCTCGCATCCTGGACATAAACTGCTTCAACTCCTACCCTCAAAACGACGCTATAGAGCACTGCACACTAAGACAACTAGACACAAGAACAGTTTTTTTCCGAACGCCATCACTCTGCTAAACAAATAATTCCCTCACCACTGTCAAACTATTCACTAGGCTGCATTACTATTACTATTAGTTTTTCTCATCGTTCCTATCACCCATCTCCTCCCACTTATGACTGTATGACTGTAACCTGTTGCTTGTATCCTTACGATTTATATTCATATTGATTGTTTCCTGATTGCTTACTTGAACCCTACGACAACCATTCTTGACAAATGTATCTTTTCTTTTATGTACATTGAGAGTATATGCACCAAAGACAAATTCCTTGTGTGTCCAATCACACTTGGCCAATAAAGAATTCTATTCTATTCTATTCTACTGGGAAAAAACAACAACTAAGAACTCCAGAAGACAGTGGTATTGAACTTTTCAAAGTCCTCCAGAACTTTTTGATAGGTTCCTCCAGGCAACCACAAACAAGACTTGAATATAATACCTTTTTTTTGAGGGGGGGGGGTTATCATCAATGCGGGATCCTTACTTCATTGAACATGGCTGTTGGGTGACTATATAATGATTAACCACGAACATATTTTTCTTTCTAAAGGAGATGGAAAAAGAACTGGATAATACAAACTTTTAGCAATGAAAGCAAGCAAGAATGGCCGTCACCATCCAGATGTGCTACCTCCAATTTGTCCTGAAATTAATTGCTTCCCATTTCAGTGATCCCAAGCCCTCACCTAGAAGGAAGAACTCGGTCTACTTTCTCCTGTCGCTATATAGCTTTAGAAACCTCTGTCATGATCCCAGATTTTGCCAAATGCATGCCGAGCCCGATAAACGAGTGTTCTTTTCCATCTCACATTCATCTCAGAAATATAAAATGTTCTCCAAGGGAAGGAACACACCAATTTAGCCAGCCCTGAGCATTGAGGATATGATCGGATTGAGGTGAGAGTAAAGGCATGCCCTGTCCTCCTTTCTACTTGGTTATTAAATACAAAGGAGAAGAAGGCGAGAGATCTTTGCATTACCTGTTCCACTTGAAACTGACTGTCAGTGTTGTGTTAGAGGAATAAATGTTGAACTTAGAAGTAGCGCTGCCATTCTCTCTGTGCAGGTCAGCACAGTGGCACGGATTAAATAAGTCTCACAGGAAATCCAGAAATAATTTTAATTGAGTCCAAGCCTCACAGCACAATATACCTTTCCTAAAATAGATGCTTTCTTAATGCATGAAGGTCTGTAATAGTTGGGGGAAAAAAGAAAGAAAGAAAGAAAGAAAGCAGCTGCTGATTCTAACCCTAGCTGCAAAAGAAAGCCTTCTCTTCTTAGTGGTATTTAATCTCCATCTCTCTAGGTGGTTACGTCGTACATTTCTTTGTCCCCTGATCCCTTTATCATCCTGCTTGCAAAATTGCTATCTCTACCTTTCAAATTAAATATATGGTTGAGCTGGGGGAAAAGTTTGAAAAAGTTTTTTTTTCCCCACCCAGGTCCAATGCATAAAATTCAGTTTGAAAAGGGCTTCCTTTTGTACGTGATGTGCCCTGGCCATTCCTCTATAAATACAGTTTTCATAATATGAACCTTTTTTTCCATTTTTTGCAGACATACTGTACACTATTGTCCCAAATGTTGCAAAAGGAATTCAATCAGGTTGCCAAAAAGTCAGCTTTGCAAAGAGGAAGATAGATAGATGATAGATGATACATAGGGAGGGAGGGAAGGAGGGAGAGAGAAATGATAGATAGATAGATAATAGAGATTGATAGAGATGATAGATAGAGATGATAGATAAATGATAAATAGATGATAGATAGATAGATAGATAGATAAATAGATAGATAGATAGAGAGGGAGGGAGGCAGATGATAGATAGATAGATAGATAGATAGATAGATAGATAGATAGATAGATAGATAGATAGATAGATAGATAGATGATAGTGATAGATAGAGATAATAGATAAATGATAAATAAATATAGATAGATAGATAGATCATAGAAAAGAAAGAAAGAAAGAAAGAAAGAAAAGAAAGAAAGAAAGAAAGAAAGAAAGAAAGAAAGAAAGAAAGAAAGAAAGAAAGAAAGAAAGAAAGAAAGAAAGAAAGAAAGAAAGAAATAGATATATGTCAATGTTGATAGATAATTATGTTTGCATTGTCTAGTGCAGAACTGGGCATTTTACAGGCCCTGGGCCACTTCCGGTCCTTTGGCTGTTCCTGTACGGCCTGTGTGGGTTGCTTTATTTTGAATGCAACTGTTTGTTTTTTTTCAGTTTACATATGTAACCCTGACAGTCTGTGCATGCCTGTGTACCTTCACAGGCCTATTCATTTAGTCCTCCACAACAGTTCCAGTTTCTTATGTGGCCCCTGGAGAAAATTTATTGCCCACCCCAATCTAGTGTGTAGTGTAGTGTTTGGATGTGTATGTGTGTGTGTGTTTATATCAGGGGCGGGTTCCTAATTTTTTTACTACCACTCTGTGGGTGTGGCTTATTTTGTAGGTGTGGCTTGCCAGCCATGTGACTGGGTGGGCGTGGCTTGCTGGCCACGTGACTGGGTGGGCGTGGCTTCTTGGACTGCTGAAGAGAGGGGAACTAAGATACGCCCATTCCCCCTCCCCATAGCAGCTCGAGAAGCCTTGAACGTGCGAAAATGCCTGGGATCATCACCGCGCGTTCGTGGCTTCTCGGACTGCTGAAGGGAGGGGAATGGAGATAGCTCCTGCCGCCCGTTCTTTCAGCGTCTCACACACTCCCTCAGCCATCCTCCCCTGCTTGGACTCACTGTGGGGTAGGAAGGCAGCACATGCACAGTGCCGGAAGCTCGGCTTCTGGGCATGCGCAGAAGAATTTTTTTTAAAAAAATTAAATTTTATTTTAAAAAATGGTGGCGCCCAGGCACAGGCAACTGACCGCACCGGTACTGTGAGGTCACCAGCGGGCCGCTACCGGTGCTATAGAGTGGACCGCACTGGTAGGAACCCACCACTGGTTTATATACACAAGTACACATTTTGTGAATTTGTCTGCCTATGTTTGAATTTTCCTTAAATATCCGGTTTTATGTAAGTTTTTCTTAAATATCAAATTTTTATGCAAATTTACTTCAAAATAAATCCAATGTTATTGATTTGGATCAGGGGCGGGTTCCTAATTTTTTTACTACCATTCTGTGGGCATGGCTTATTTTGTGGGTGTGGCTTGCCAGCCATGTGATCGGGTGGGCGTGGTTTGCCAGTCATATATTAGTTATTTCAGAGAGATGTTACTACTATTTTTGCTATTTTATACCTTACATGAAAAGCTTTGCATACAAAGTCCGTGTTACACCATGGCAACACAGCAACCTTTATATGCAGAAAATGCTATAGTTAAAAGACAAGCAAGTCTCATACAGCATTTTTGGTTTCAGTCATGGATTCCTTAGATGAAAATATTGAGGACTGTTAAAAGAACAGTATCTTTTAACAGTCCTCAATGTTTTCGTCTAAAGAATAACAATATAAAACTGTATAAAATTAACAATATAAAAGGTTAAGCTTTCGGAAAACGTCCACTTTGGGAAGCTTTAGGCAAAGGCGAAGGAAAAGTGTCAAATGCAAGTTTCTTATTATTTTCAAGCAAAGGGACGGGGAAAGACTTAATTGTCAGATTTCTGGGCATGCGCAGAATAATTTTTTTAAAAAAAATTGCGGCGCCCAGGCACCAGCAACCGACCGCACCGGTACTGTGACGTCACCAGCGGGCCGCTACCAGTGCTATAGAGTGGACCGCACTGGTAGGAATCCACCACTGATTTGGATGTACCCCTTGGTTAACACTGCAGAATTCCAACCTGCAACTTTCAGGCATGTGTTTCATAGTGAATGTATTTTGCAGCCCTTTTACTCTGAAGGCAGATGCTGTAGGGCAGAAGCCTCAATACAGGAGATATCAGCCCTTAAATAGGATCCAACTTTCTAGGAGAAAGGCATCAATATTTTATGGAGTTTATGGCACACCCAAGCATCATCTGAGATTATACCGAAATGACAACACGTGTGTCAAGACGCAAATATATCTTTGCATCCTGATTCAAGTGTAATAGTCAACGTACATCATAACAATGGTTTTGAAATTTCCCCCTCCTCCTTAAGATACCCATAACATCATATACAGCTGTTACTGAACAGTCTGCTCAAAATAATGTAACATGGTTATAGCAAATATATTATATTTTTAGGCGAAACAAATCAATAAAAGAAAAAATATCAATATGCAGTAGCATTGAAAGGATCAATACAGCTTCAGAATGGCTAAGCATAGTAATTGTTAAAAAGGGAGACTAGGAAAAGGGCTGGAAATGATGTTATTAAAAAAAATGCCATCATCTTTCTCAAAATATTTCTATCCCACAATTTTCCTCCTCCTTGCCAATTTATGAAAAAAGGCTCAAATGTTGTTAAAGAGCACATATTAACAATGCATTGCAATGCATTGTTAAGCAATGAGTTTTGTGTCCTTCATATACAGCATTTGCATCCAAAATCTTGCTTAAACGCCAAATGCAACAATAATAGGACCAGGCCAAAGCATATAGGTTAATTCCTTTAAACATGTATCTTTATTAAATTTCAGAATCAAACATTAAACTACAAACGAACTTAAAATTTCTAAGATACATTTTCAAGAGCAAGGTAGTTGTAAAAATCCCTTCCTGAATATAAAATCTCCTTCTTCCTCCACCTCTTCCTCTTTTTTAGATTCAATTTTTTTTAAACCTCACCTTTACTATTTTTATAAACAAGGAGGCAGTGAAATATATAATATTTTTCTACTTTTTACCCCTGCAAAAAGAACCCTGTAATGTGAGTTTTCCTCCTCCTCCTCCTCCTCCTCCTCCTCCTCCTCCTCCTCCTCCTCCTCCTCCTCCTCCTCCTCCTCCTAGTCCCCTCCTCCTCCTCCTCCTCCTCCTCCTCCTCCTCTGACAGTATTGTAATGTCCTGGGACTCCACCAGGGGGCTCCAAAAGGAGCGGGAATTCTAAGCGTTGTGATTGGTTGATGTTATGTTGTGTTCAGTATAAATACAGAGCTGTCAGATCGGGGCCTGCTCCTGTCAGACGACTCTAGTTAGGAGGTTCAGAAGTTAATAAAGCATTAGTCCGACTCAAGCCACAGCGTCGTTCCTCACGAATATAATACTGGCGACGAAGAAGGAGGTCGAATCCACATCGAGTGACTCCAGCACACCTGAACGTAAGGAAAATTGTGAAAGCACTGTCAGGGACGAGTAATGGCCACCCAACATACATTCGCTCCCTTTAACCCGCCGAGGGAGACCTGGGCCTCCTATGTAGCCCGGTTCGAATGTTTCCTCATCGCAAATGAGTTCACCGAGCTGTCAGGAGACAGAAAGCGGGCATATTTTCTCGGATTTTGTGGGCCTGACATGTTCGAGACTGCCCTAGCCCTTTTCGCCCCTCGCTCGATTCATAGCGTGCCTTGGGATGAATTTATGGAGAAACTTAAAGATCATTACGCACCCCCTCCTTCTAGATGTGATAGACGTTATGCTTTTTACCATCGGAATCAGAAGGAGGGTGAGACAGTGAATCAATTCGTGGCTGCCCTCAGGAGGGCTTCCTTAAATTGTGAGTTCAGCAATTTAGAAGACTACCTTTTGGATAGGCTTGTTTTTGGAGTCAGGGACTGCCGACTGAAGAGGCGATTGCTCGCCATGCACAACCTCACATTCCAAGTTGCACTTGATGAGGCTCGTGCTGCTGAACTGTCCAACCAATCCCTCGCTGAGATGGACATTAGCATTAACCCAACGCCCGTCCCCAATGCCTCTGTGACCAATGCCATCGCCGCTCTCCCAGAAGCATTAGAGAGGGAGCTCAAAATTGAAGAGGACGTTTGCCGCATTTCTGAGGGTCAGAATAAGGGGGACGTGAGGCAAAGACCGCCTCCATCTCTCTCTCCATGCAGGGGCTGTGGGGGGGACCATTTGAGGGCCCAATGCAATTTCCAGGACGCCATTTGCCGTCGTTGCGGCCGCAGGGGCCACCTAGCAAGGGTTTGCCGGATGGGTAGAGCCGCCCCCATTCAGAGTTATAGAGAGGCACCACCTGCAGGCCCACGGAGACAGCCCTGGGGGGGTCAGCCAAGAAGAGGCAGCTGTAATGCGATTTTCCCCTCCACTAGGGGGAATCTTGCTGTCATTCAGAAAACTCAGGTGCCCGCGGGTGAGAAATTCACAGTTACTGTGACGCTTGGCCACAAGCCGTGTCCAATGGAAGTGGACACGGGCTCAGCTGTGTCCATAGTCTCATGGAGCACCTTGAAACGCATTTTCCCTGGCATGTCAAAGAGCCGCCTAGAGCCATGCCCATTATTCCTTAGGGCTTACCAGGGGTCCTCCATCCCTATCCTGGGCAGGGGACTGTTTCCAGTCAGGTTCAAAACTTTTGCTGGCCGCCTGCCCCTTGTAATTGTAGATGGCCCCCTTACCAGTCTTCTGGGACTAGACTGGTTTCCAGCTCTGGGGTTTTCCCTGGAGGGCATTAACGCAGTGAAAGGGGAAGACATGGGGGCCACATTGGAACAGGAATTCCCCGCAGTATTTGACGGGCAGCTAGGGAAGTATACTGGAACACCTGTGACTTTTAATCTTGACCCTATGGTTGCCCCTGTCCGTCTCAAACCACGGAGAGTGCCCTTGGCACTACTGCCAAAGGTGGACGCTGAACTAGACCGCCTCCTTGCACAGGGCATATTAGAAGCTGTAGATCAGGCGCGTTGGGAGACCCCCATAGTGACCCCTGTTAAGCCAGATGGCTCAATCAGGCTATGTGCAGACTATAAGTGCACAGTGAACCGCGCATTACAGTCCCACGCATACCCTGTGCCCATCGTGCACCACCTGCTGCATTCCCTGGGAGGGGGAAAAGTCTTCGCGAAGTTAGATCTGTCCCAGGCTTACCAACAGCTGCCTGTGGACGACCAAGCAGCCGAAGCTCAGACTATTATTACACATCGAGGCGCTTTCCGCTGCCGCCGCCTCCAATTTGGCATAAGCACTGCCCCGGGCATTTTCCAAGGGTTGATGGAACGCCTGTTACACGGAATTCCGGGCACAGTGCCTTATTTCGATGACGTTTTGGTCACTGCATCATCACGTGAGGAATTAATATCTCGAGTGCGTGCTGTCCTCACCAAATTCCAGGATGTGGGGCTACGAATTAAGAAATCTAAATGTGTGTTTGCGGCTAGCAGCGTAGAATTCCTCGGGTTCTTGGTGGAATACACCACTGGAATACACCCCACAGCCTCTAAGATCCAAGCCATTGTGGACGCACCCAGGCCAAATTGTAAGGCGGAGCTGCAAGCCTTTCTTGGCCTCTTGAACTTTTATGCAATTTTCCTGCCTCACAAAGCCACAGTGGCAGAACCGCTGCACAGATTGCTGGACGCCAGGGCACCGTGGAAATGGGGCCCCCGTGAGGCACACTCATTTGCCGCTGTGAAAGGACTTTTGACAGCAAACACGGTGCTGGCTCAATACAGCACCCAACTGCCACTAGTGCTAGCCTGCGACGCGTCACCCTACGGCGTGGGCGCTGTCCTTAGCCACCGCTTGCCGAACGGAGAGGAAGCCCCGATTGCATTTTTTTCCAGAACCTTAGCTGGGCCGGAAAGGAACTACGGCCAAATCGACAAGGAGGCCCTGGCTCTCATCGCGGGGGTTCGCAAGTTCCATCACTATCTGTATGGGCGCCGTTTCGACCTCGTGACTGACCACCAGCCACTTCTGGGGTTACTCTCCAGCAACCGTCCGACACCCCAGATGATATCCCCAAGAATGACCCGTTGGAGCGTTTTCCTCGCCAACTACGAGTACCACCTGATCTACCAACCTGGCCGCAACATCGCGCACGCCGATGCCTTAAGCCGCTGCCCCCTGCCTATCCTGCTGGAGGACCCGGCACCTGCATCTACGGTCTTCCACTTGAACGACATCAACCTACCCATCGCAGCAAGCGACATCGCCAAGTCTACGGCTCGAGACCCCGTCCTGTCAAGAGTACTGACTTGGGTGCTGAGGGGCTGGCCTGGGGACACTGTGACTTCCGAATTTGCCCCATTCAAAACGCGCCAATGTGAACTGTCTGTTTTACGGGGCTGTTTATTGTGGGGTGAGCGGGTTGTAATCCCCACGGTTTTTAGGCGAGCCACCCTCAACTTGTTGCATAGGGGCCATCCCGGGGTGGTCCGAATGAAGGCCCTAGCCAGGGGTTACGTGTGGTGGCCGGGGATGGATAAGGCCATCGAAGAAAGGGTGGCCAAGTGCTCCATCTGTCAGGAGAATAGGGCATCCCCGCCTAAGGCAACCCCGCAGGTTTGGGAAACCCCAGCAGGCCCCTGGTCCCGCATCCACGTGGATTTTGCCGGCCCAGTACAAGGCCAGATGTTCTTGGTGGTCGTGGACGCTTTTTCTAAATGGTTGGAAGTCCGCTTAATGTCCACGACCACCACTGACTCCCTGATTAGGTGTTTGGAGTCATTGTTTGCGACACATGGGTACCCCGACGTATTGATCTCGGATAATGGGCCTCAGCTGACAGCGGCCCGATTTGAGGGGTTCCTCGCCAACTTAGGCATACGGCATGGTCTCATTGCGCCATGGCACCCTGCAGGTAATGGCATGGCGGAACGCATGGTTCGCACAACGAAAGAAACACTTCGCAAACTAGGCCCGGGGGATTGGCGAGATAAAGTAGCTGAGCTCCTGTTCACACAGCACACTACGCCATGTACAGCCACGAATAAAACACCGGCTGAGTTGCTCATGGGGAGGCGTTTGAGAACGCAGCTCGATAGACTACACCCCCATTATTCCACAGAAAAGCCTCTAGACTCCTCCCGGCCAGGGCGCTCGTTCCAAGTAGGCAGCCCTGTGTATGCACGCAACTATGCCGGCAGCCCACTTTGGCTCCCAGGGGTGGTAGTCGGCTCAAGCGGCCCATGCTCCTATCGTGTCCTGTTAGACAACGGCCAGGAGTGGCACCGCCACATTGACCAACTGCGATCTCGGTGGGGGGAAACGGCAGGAGCCAAGCCACAACTGGCAGAGTCCCCCAACCCTATAGAGGGACTCCGACTAGGGTAGGAGGGGGCGCGACGAGCCGCGAGCCAAACCGCTCTCGCTGACTTACCGGGGCGGGAAGAAGCAGTCGTAGAGGAGTTCACCCCTCTCCCCGGGGAGGAGACAAGTCCGGCAATAGACCATGCAGACGGAGACCGCAGTCTGGGAGAACAACCCCAAGAGCTAAGACGATCTAGTCGGATCAGACGGCGCCCAGCGTACCTCGCTGAGTACGCATGCTCCAACTAAAGGGTAAGGGGTGTAATGTCCTGGGACTCCACCAGGGGGCTCCAAAAGGAGCGGGAATTCTAAGCGTTGTGATTGGTTGATGTTATGTTGTGTTCAGTATAAATACAGAGCTGTCAGATCGGGGCCTGCTCCTGTCAGACGACTCTAGTTAGGAGGTTCAGAAGTTAATAAAGCATTAGTCCGACTCAAGCCACAGCGTCGTTCCTCACGAATATAATAAGTATTATCATTTTAAGATAGCAAAACATTCAATTCAAATTGTTTAATGCAATCTTCCATTGGTTAAGCAGCATAGCATATTCAAACTTATTATACCAAAGGTTATAGAGAAATAATATCACTTTCATTAATATCCTATAAAGTACCCCAACCCACGGAATGTAATTGTTTTAAATCTCAGATGCAACAGTTGCATTTGGACCAAATAAGCCAAATAACCAATCTTTGACTTTAATTTATTGCTAAGAAGGACTCTTGAGTAAATAAGATCCTTTTTTAAAAAAAATTCTGAGAAATGTACATTTTCTGAGTTACTAATTAAAAATCGCTCCAGTTAGGTCATCTGAGAATTATGAGTCCATTGCAGACAAGGATTATACTAAGTGGATGATACGTATCAGTAGGACTTGAATTTGGACTGGATTTGGGAGCATATTTTTTTCTTTTAACTGTGATGTGTCTAGTTTAGGGGCTATGCACAAATTTTAATTGGCTTCCCTCCTCAAAACATCGCGAAACTCTTCCATGACATTGTGAGAGTGACTTCTCATACTGGTGGAAGTGGTGTCAGTTACCAAAATGGTAAACAGATGCAAATCCCCTCCCCTTCACAAAAGAGATAAGTGTCCACTCTCTGCACGGGGAAAAAAAGGGGGGAAGAAACAAATGTTTAATAAATACCTAATAAATACCATTTGCCTTCCTTCTAGTGCACACTTCTAATCAGAAGATCTTGGGATCTTCTTTCACGGATTAAATCTTTCCTGACTATAAGGAAGGGAGTTTAACAATTAGTGAAATAAACAAAAGATAAAGGAGTTCCTATGGATTTCACTCTTTGGTGACGATAGGGGGCGGTGCTCATCTCCATTTCAAAGCCATTGAGCAAGTGCTGCTGAAGACATTTCCATGGTCACGTGACCAGCATGACATCTTGGAGCGCTATTACCTTCCCATTGTAGTGGTGTCTATTTATCTACTCACATTTGCATGCTTTCGAACTGCTAGGTTGGCAGGAGCTGGAGCGAAGACTGGAACTCACCCTGTCACTTGGCGCTCCGGTCTTCCACCTGGTCTGCTGGCTTTCCAGCCAACAACCCCAGCGTCTTAATTGCTGAGCCACCATGATGCCCTATCAATGAAATAAGCCATTCATTTATAGAAGTCATCAGAGAGGAATCAACCTGTATGCAGCCCTGAACCTGAGGCTAGCCGTACATGGCCTACTAATGCGTTTCCTTCCGTTTTTTTAATGGCCTCGCTGATTTTTCTTTCTGCATTTCAATTCCGTTGTCATCTCTTTAAGCCTGGTGACATATACTCTGAAGAGTATGGGAAGTGATTTGAACAAATGAATTTTAGAAAAGCATTCTGAATGGGGGCATAATAAAGATTTGTAGCCAAAGGGCAAAGCATATTTTCAATGTAACAGTTTTGCCCTGTTAATCGTTAACAAGTGCAAGATCTAGAAAGGGCCTAATTCTGAGATACTGGCAGCTCTATCATTAAGGCGAAGAAGGCAACCTCCTCGCATGGTAGGTGATGAGTGTCATAAAAGGATTGTAAATTTGTTGTTCGATACTTTATTATTACTCTATGTAGTTTTATTGCCAGGGGCTTAACTTGAGGTATAGAAGGAGACAGTGCTCTGTCCCCTATTCAAGCCATCACTGGACCCAATGGTTTGAATAATCAGTATCCATAGTCTACAACTTTTGTTTTTGGGGGAAGGTTGTGGAAAATGTGGTTGCATTGCAGCTTCAGAGGGTCCTGAAGGAAGCAGGCTATCCAGACCTCTTCTAGTTTGGTTTCAGACCTGGGCAAAACACCAAGGCAGCATTGCTTCTGCTTATGGATGATCTATAAGTGGATGAAGATGTGGGCACCGCACCTATCCTGGCTCTTCTAGACCTCTTAAGAGCTGTCAGCATCTTTGACCATGTTATTTTTCTGAACCTATTCAAGGAATTAAGTGCAGTACATCTCCTCCTCCTTTCAGGGTCAGTTGCAATCAGTGCTGGAGGGGCAAATATATATCTAGACTTTGTGAGGTGCCTCAAAGTTTGATTCTTTCCATGTTTCTCTTCAACATGTTCATGAAGTCTGTGAGTGAGATCATCTATCACTATGGGGTTAGGTATCATTAGTATGTTGATGGCATCCAATTTTATATCTCAACCATAGACTGACTACATGAACCCATCTTAGTGTCTATGAGGTTATGGGAAAGAAGAGGCTCAACCCTAGCAAGGCAGAGTGCCTTCGGCCCATTTGGGTGCAGAGATCTTATAATAATGATAATGATAATGATAATGATAATGATAATGATAATGATAATGATAATGATAATGATAATGATAATGATAATAATAATAATAATAATAATAATAATAATAATAATAATAATAACAACAGCAACAGCAACAGCAACAGCAACAACAACAACAACAACAACAACAACAACAACAACAACAACAACAGAGTTGGAAGGGACCTTGGAGGTCTTCTAGTCCAACCTCCTGCTTAGGCAGGAAACCCTACACCACTTTAGACAAATGGTTATCCAACATCTTTTTGAAAACTTCCAGTGTTGGAGCATTCACAACTTCTGGAGGCAAGCTGTTCCACTGATTAATTGTTCTAACTGTCAGGAAATTTCTCCTTAGTTCAAAGTTGCTTCTCTCCTTGTTTAGTTTCCACCCATTGCTTCTTGTTCTACCCTCAGGTGCTTTGGAAAATAGCTTCACTCCCTCTTCTTTGTGGCAACCCCTGAGATATTAGAACACTGCTATCATGTCTGCCCTAGTCCTTCTTTTCATTAAACTAGACATATCCAGTTCCTGCAACCGTTCTTCATATGTTTTAACCTCCAGTCCCCTAATCATCTTTGTTGCTCTTCTCTGCACTCTTTCTAGAGTCTCAAGATCCTTTTTACCTTGTGGCGACCAAAACTGAATGCAGTATTCCAAATGTGGCCTTACCAAGGCATTATAATTGTTAACTTCTTTATTGTTAACTTCTTCTAACAGGATCAGTACACATTGGGGCTCCTCCTAAACTCTCAGCTCCTGTTCAGAGAACAACTTTGTACAAATTCATCTTGTGTGCTCATTGCACCTATTCCTGGACTTTATGACTATGAGGGAATGTTGGATTTTTAAAAATAGTTATCTGGCTATTTGTGGTTCTATCTTACAGTTTTCACCTGTTTCCTTATGTCAAAATAACAGAAACCTTTGATTTTGATTTTCAGAAATGATGGTCAGAGGGGTTCTAAAGACTGCAAGAAAAGATCTCACAGGCTGCATGCACTATTTTGAACTTCTTTGTATGATGTTTTTCTGATCTAAATTAATAACCAGTCTAAGAATGTAAGTCTAACATTGCACCAGTCTAACATTGCACCGAACTGTCATTTGTGGAATGACACACTATGTTCACGGAAGAGAATGACTAGAAATCAGAAAATTGAAAAAGAGTAGGACATTTATCATTTTCATTCTTTTAAAATGTATTTTTTTAAAACTTTCAAAGTACTCCCACTCACATGGGTAGTAGTACAATATGTGCAAGCTCTTCTCCATCTCCTTTTTGTCCACAGACCGATCACTGTCCATTGTTTCACGTTTTGGAATCAGAGGAACATTGTGTGTGTGTGCAAAGAAGGTGGAAGAAGAAATCAGTTGTGTTGCAACAAGCAAAGGAAATTATTAAAAGTAAAAAAAGACAATCAGCCACCCACTTCATAACCAAGATGTGGTGATTTTCACCCCCCTCAGTTCCTCATGGAATTAATTCATTTCATTTAAAAGTGGCAGAGGGAACGTCAATTCAGCCCTGAACTAGAGTTATCTACTATAGAATAGAATAGAATAGAATAGAATAGAATAGAATAGAATAGAATAGAATAGAATAGAATAGAATAGAATAGAATAGAATAGAATAGAATTCTTTATTGGCCAAGTGTGATTGGACACACAAGGAATTTGTCTTTGGTGCATATGCTCTCAGTGTACATAAAAGCAAAGATACATTTGTCAAGAATCATGAGGTACAACACTTAATGATTGTCATAGGGTACAAATAAGCAATCAGGAAACAATCAATATTAATATAAATCGTAAGGATACAAGCAACAAGTTACAGTCATACAGTCTATAGGTTATTGTCAAGAAAATGCTTTAAATATTTGAAGCTGCCTGTTCCATAGACTTTGTAGTTTCTCTCTCTCATCCTGGCTGTATAGCTGTGAATATTTTCTTGGCGAAGTGTCTTCTAAATGCATTGGACAAGAATTCTTCTATTTCCCAACCTTGTGTAGGGATGATGAAATCCAGGAGTCCAGGAACAACACGTTGGGGAAAGCTTTTTGTACATCATAAAGACAGAATGCTATTACAACATGTGTCAGAATCCTTTGAGTTTGGACGAAGACAACAGATATTTGAAATAAGACATTTTATTTATTTATTTATTTATTTTAAAAAGAAACAGTCTACTGCAAAAGAAATAGGATCTGGTTGTTTTCTTCTGGAATGTGAGAAGACACAGACTCGGGGGAAGAAATGAAGCAGTCGGAGCTCAAAGCACTTGATTAAACTTTTTAATATTTTCTTTCTCCCTTTTTTGCCTTTTAAAAGCTTTCAAGTTTTAATCACTACCTTATGGGATTTGGTAAGAAATTGTTAAAAATAATTGCATATAATCATCACAGACAGAACCATACAAAAGCCAGTTCTAGCAAAGTAACTTTCTTTAAGCAAGGCTTAAGGGAGCTATATTTTCTATCTGACCATGTAAGAAATATTATTTATTACTTACACTGAAAATAATCCTGGAGTTAGGATTTCCTCCCCGTAAAAACAGCCTAGGGAAAACTACTTGCAATTTTATGGAATAAATAGACCTAACAGAGCTTTAATATTTATCCTGGGATATTCAAGGTTTAAGGCAGCCTTTTCAATCTGGCCTTCTCCAGTTGTGTTGATCGCAGTTCCCATAATCCCCAACTATTTTATTTTTTTATTTTTTATTTTTTTATTTTTTATTTTTTTATTTTTTATTTTTTATTTTTTTATTTTTTATTTTTTATTTTTTTATTTTTTATTTTTTTATTTTTTATTTTGTCAACACATGTACAAGATAATAGGTATGATATAAACATAAACAAAAGCAAAATATGTATAGGTAAATTTAGACAATAGGACAGAAGGACAGGGACAATAGGCACGATGGTGCGCTTATGCACGCCCCTTACAGACCTCTTAGGAATGGGGAGAGGTCTACTGTAGACAGTCTAAGGTTAAAGTTTTTGGGGTTTGGGGAAGAAACCACAGAGTCAGGTAGTGAATTCCAGGCATTGATTACTCTGTTGCTGAAGTCATATTTTCTGCAGTCAAGTTTCAAGCGGTTTACATTGAGTTTGAATCTAACATGGTTATTTCATATAGATTGAGAAGGATAGAAGCTACAGCCCAATACATTTGATATCGTAGAACAGAGAATGTCTAATTACAATCTGATGATTTTTTAAAAATGCTTTTTCTACTCAATGTGGAGAATTGTAAATGATCTTAATCTCACCTCAACCCTAGAGTTAACATGCAACTGTCTTGTTCTGGCATCGAGTTTCTCTGGCAAGGGGTCTTAAATACAGATCTGCTTTGATTGTTGACCATTTCTTCTATGATAAAACTGAACCATAGAATGAAATTGGGAACTGTCCTGGTTTAACAGCAATATTGCAGATAATGCTGTTAAACCAACTCTTCTTATAGGCCATTACTGCCACCCATTTAACTACACTTCTGACAATAGTACAGTGTCTTGAAACAAAGCAAGAAGAATAGAGTGCTGGCTTAGCACTTGGGTAATCCCAAACCACAGGCATGTGAAATATTTAATAGTAACAGAATTAGAAGGGACCTTGAGGTTATCTAGTCCAACCTCCTACTCTCGCAGGAGACCTATCTAGGTAGTCCTTGACTTACGACCACAACTGTGCCCTAAATTTATGTTGTTGAGTGATACATTTGTTTAGTGAGTTTTGCTCTATTTTACACCCTTTCTTGCCTCAGTTGTTAACTGAATTACTGCGGTTGCTAAGTGAGTAACCCAGTTGTTAAGTGAATTTGACTTCCCCATTGACTTTGCTAGTTAGAAGGTCACAAAAATGATCACATGACCTTGGGACACAGCAACTGTCATAAATATGAACCAGTTGCCAAACATCTGAATTTTGATCACATGATCACAGGGATGCTGCAAAGGTCATAAGTGTGAAAAATGGTCACAAGTTATTTTTTTTCCACTCCCCACAGACACCCTGACTTTCAGCAGCATGAAGTCTACTATTGGCAGGAGTAATTGCTCCTGCCCCATTCTCTGCTGTCTTTCCTGATTATCTGCCACCATCGCTAAGCTAAGCTACAAAATAATAAAATAACAGAATAGCAGTAGAATAACAGAGTTGGAAGGGACCTTAGAGGACTTCTAGTCCAATCCCTTGCTCAAGCAGGAGATCCTGTACCATTTCAGATAAATGGCTTCCAATCTCTTCTTAAAAACCTCTGGTGATGGAGCACCCACCACTTCTAGAAGCAAGTTGTTCCACTGGCTAATTGTTCTCATTGTTCTTAGTTCTAGGTTGCCTCTCTCCTTGACTACTTTCCATCATTGCGTCTTGTCCTGCCTTCGGGTGCTTTGGAGAATAGGTTGACCCCATCTTCTTTATGGCAACCCATCAAATATTGGAGCCCTAGTAAGCAGGCCCTCCTCAATGCACTGCTCCATGGATTCTTACCATTCAGACCAAATTAAACCCTACAAAAGATCCTAGCAGGAGTGATGTGGTGGCCTAGAGGTGGAGCTCTCGCCTCACAATCAGGAGGCTGTGAGTTCGATCCTAGGTAGAGGCAGATATTTCTCTCTCTGGGCACCATAAGAATATTTCTGCTGAATATAACTCCGCATTGGTGACAGGAAGGGCATCTGACCAGTAATCACTCAGCTCCATTCAGTTGCCCAGACTCCACCCCGCAAGGGATTATTGGGTCATTAAAAGATGATGAAAAGATCCTAGCAGGCCTTTTCATCCTGTCTTGGGAAAACATCCTGAAACTATTGTAATTTCCTTGCTTTTGCAGTGACAGGAGTCGAAACAACGAAGTATGTTAATTAGACATTTATAGTTTCCAACTAGAGCATCCAGATTATAAGTGCTGTTGATATACTCCCACACTATTGTGACATAATTGATTAAAATAATGCTTAAGGTCCTCTCATTATGGGTATATTTGGTATTCATTAGAGTATCACTGATCATAATGACTTCATTGGGGATTCAAGAATGTCATCTGTTTCTCCATAGATTTGTATGGACACCTTCAAAGGAATTGCTGTGTTCCTCCGTTAGTCCCTTTGATGGCATGATAATGCACAAGACATTTGTGATAACACTTTCCCCAATCCTTCTCCTGTGACAAGGGCACATCTTCTTTTATAGCATCTGAATTATTAAAAATAAAGAGGCTTTCTACATTTTTAAAAAGAGAAGTAGAAAGGCAAATTCCTAACAATAAGACAGGCATTTCTTTCTCCTGCTAGTAGTTGTCGGTACCCAGGGAATTTCACAAGTGAATGTGAAGTACAATTGTTTTCTTCTGCTGGAAAATACAGATGTTTAAATTGTGCATCAATCTTATTGAGAGACGGCTTAGAAAACAAGCTTTTCTCTTTTTAAAAAATGGTAGATTAGATATGATGACTGCCGGAATACATTTTATTTTGTCAGCCCTTTCAAGTTATGTGAGAGTAAATTACATCAAATCAAAATCAGTGGGAGTTTATTGTTGTTGTTCCGAGATACAGGAGGATTCTGCACCAGAATAATTTGGATAATCACCTGAACAATGCTAACAATCATATTAGTTATCTCACTAAAACTTATTAGCATCGCAGTGTGCACCACCAAGACAACTTCCAAATCATCCCTCTTTCGGCTTTCCAATTCTTTAAAGGCAATTTTGAGCTGATCAGTGATTTTTTTTTATTTTTGCCAACCTCAGAGTATTGAAAGTATTGCTGTAGGTGCTGTAGAGTGAAAGTAGCTGGGAAAAAAAATGGAACTAATGCCTATGGGAGAACGAACAGCTCCTGAGTTCTCTAGAACTGCAGGGCTGCATGGGGAAATACTGTAACAACTTTCCTGCAGTTTCAGACACTACAACTGATCAAGCAAATTGTTCTGATTCACAGAAAAAAACCAATGCAGTGAGATCACACGGTTCAGGAGTGGAATTATGGAGCAGGTTATGTCTGGTGCACAGATACTAGGTAGAAGTAAGAAGTAACCCTTTTAACAGTTACAGGATCTAAGCCGATTTTCAGCTGATGTCCAGCCATTGATCAGATGTCCATCCCTTCCCAAATTCAACTTGGACTGGCTCTTTTGATTGGGATCCTTATGTTTCATTCACTGGTATGAAAAGGTTTACAGTGGACCAAGGAATTCACTATGCCTCATGCATATTCATGATACCAGATTAAAACATCTGAAGGTGACAAGCAACAGGGAGAAAGCAGAGCTACTTAACTCGTTTTTTTTTTGCATCTGTCTTTACACAAAGGGAAAAAACCAGCCCAACCTATCTAAAACAGCACCATAAAAAACATATTAGGAACACAAGTTAAAATAGGGAAGAATATGGTAAGTGAACACCTGTCTACCCTAGATGAGTTCAAATCCCAGATGGATTACACCCCAAGGTTCTGAAGGAACTGGCAGACGAGATCTCAGAATCACTGAACTATATCTTTCAAAGAACCTGGAGCACCGGGGAACTGCCGGAGGACTGGAAAAGAGCTGATGTAGTTCCCATCTTCAAAAAAGGGGAAAAAAACAGATCCCAGAAACTACAGACCTATCAGCCTGACCTCAATACCAGGGAAGATTTTGGAAAAGATAATCAAGCAATGAATCAATGAACACCTAGAAGCAAACAAAGTAATAACCAAAAGCCAACATGGGTTTGTCAAAAACAGATCATGCCAGACTAATCTTATTGCATTCTTTGACAAAGTGACAAAAATAGTGGACCAGAGGAATGCTGTTGATATAATTTACTTGGACTCCAGTAAAGCATTTGATAAAGTAGACCATAACCTACTACTAGATAAAGTAGAAAAATGTGGGTTAGACAGCAACACCACCAGATGGATTCAAAACTGGCTGACCAACCGCACTCAATGTGTATTGCTCAATGGAACTGAATCTACATGGAGGGAAGTATGCAGTGGAGTACCCCATGGCTCTGTTTTAGGCCCAGTACTCTTCAACATCTTCATCAATGACTTGGACGAGGGGATAGATGGGGAACTTATCAAATTTGCAGATGACACCAAACTGGCAGGAATAGCCAACACTCCAGAAGATAGGCTCAAGATACAGAAGGATCTTGACAGACTTGAACATTAGGCGCTATTTAATTTAATTTAATTTAATTTAATTTAATTTAATTTAATTTAATTTAATTTAATTTAATTTAATTTAATTTAATTTAATGGATTTGTATGCCGCCCAACTCCCTAGGGACTCTGGGTGGCTCACAACATATTCGGATCCATTTCAACAATATATAATGCAATAAAATACAATAATTAAAAACATATAAACATATAAAGGTTAAAAGAGTATCGTCTCACTATCACCCCGCCTGCTGGAAGAGCCAGGTTTTTATTGCTTTCCAGAAGGCCAGCAGGGTGGGGATCGTCCTGATCTCCGGGGGAAGCTGGTTCCACAGGGAGGGAGCTCCCACAGAGAAAGCCCTCCCCCTCGGCCCCGCCAACCGACATTGTTTGGTCGATGGGACCTGGAGGAGGCCGACTCTGTGGGCCCTGACTGGTCATAGGGAGGTATGCGGCAGGATGCGGTCCCGAAGGTAACCTGGCCCTGAGCCATGTAGGGCTTTAAAGGTAACGACCAACACCTTAAATTGGATCCGGAGACTAGTGGGCAACCAATGCAGCTGGCGGAGAATTGGTGTTACGTGGATGCATCTGGGTGCACCCACCACAGCTCGCGCAGCTGCATTTTGCACCAATTGCAGTCGCCGGACACTCTTCAAGGGTAGCCCCATGTAGAGCGCATTGCAGTAATCCAGCCGTGAGGTGATGAGGGCATGAGTGACTGTGAGAAGTGCCTCCCTCTCCAAGTAGGGTCGCAATTGGTGCACAAGATGTACTTGTGTAAAGGTCCCCCTAGCCACAGCTGAAAGATGTTGCTCCAATTTTAGCTGTGGATCTAGGAGGACACCCAAATTGCGGACCCGTTCTGAGGGAGCTAATTTCTCTCCCCCAAGAACCAAGGAGGGACAGTTGGTCATGTCCTTAGGAGGCAATATCCATAGCCACTCAGTCTTGTCAGGGTTAAGTTTTAGCCGGTTCTTCCCCATCCAAACCCTAACATCATCCAGGCAGCGGCCCATTACGTCTACGGCTTCCCCGAATTGAGACGGGGTGGAGATGTACAACTGGGTATCATCAGCATATTGCTGATACCTCACCCCGTGTCGTCGGATGATCTCACCCAGTGGCTTCACGTAGATGTTAAACAGGATGGGCGAGAGGACCGAGCCCTGAGGCACCCCACATAGTAGGGGCCTAGGGCTCTACCTCTGCCCCCCTGTCAACACCGACTGCATCCTGTCAGAGAGGAAGGAGGAGAACCACTGCAAAACAGTGCTGCCCACCCCCACCTCTCCGAGACGACGCAGAAGGATACCATGGTCAATGGTATCGAAGGCCGCTGAGAGGTCAAGTAGCACCAGGATAGAGGAATGACCCCTATCCCGGGCTCACCAGAGATCATCCATCAGGGTGACCAAAGCCGTTTCCGTACTGTAGCCGCGCCTGAAACCTGATTGAAAGGGATCCAGAAAATCCGTGTCATCCAACAGCCGTAGGAGCTGGAGCGCCACCATTTTCTCAACAACCTTCCCCACGAAGGGAAGGTTGGAGACTGGACGGAATTTCTTTAAATCCGCCGGGTCCAGGGAAGGCTTCTTGAGGAGGGGTCTCACCACCGCAGCTTTTTAGGGCTGCGGGACGGATCCCTCTCTCAAGGAAGCATTGACCAACGCCTGGAGCCAGCCGCGTGACACCTCCCTGGTGGCCGAAACCAGCCAGGAGGGGCACGGGTCCAATAAACAGGTGGCGGAGCTCATCGCTCCTATGGCCTTGTCTACATCCTCAGGAGTCACCGGTTCAAACCTATCCCAGATAACCGGACTAAGACCTGCCCCGGTCATCTCGGCCTGTACTGCCCAATCGGAGTCCAGGTCTGTCTGAATCTGAATGACTTTATCCGCCAGAAACCGAGAAAATTCCTCAGCTCTACTCTGCAAGGGATCTCCGCCTTCCTCCTTAGCCAGAAGGGTGCGGGTCACCCTAAACAGGGCGGCTGGGCGGGAGTCAGCGGACGCAATAAGAGCAGAAAAATGCGAACATTTTGCCGCCCGTATCGCCACTAAGTAAGACTTAATGAAAGTTCTTAAAAGTGTCCGGTCAGACTCGGCTTTACTAGATCTCCATCGTCGCTCTAGACGTCTCTTGTGGCGTTTCATCTCCCGGAGTTCCTTGGTAAACCAAGGAGCCCTCCTGGATCCACTTCCACGGAGAGGTCGCAAAGGCGCAATCCGATCCAGAGCCCCCGCTGCTGCCTGATTCCAGGCTGTGACCAGCGACTCGGATGAACTGTGTACCAGGGATTCAGGTATTTCCCCAAGTTCCCTCTGGAATCCGTCAGGTTCCATTAGGCGCCTGGGGCGGAACCATTTAGTCGGTCCCGCCTCCTTGCGGGATTTAACAAAATGAAATTCAATGGTGAAAAAAGTAATGTTCTACATTTAGGCAAGAAAAACAAAATGCACAGGTACAGTATATGTGGTACCTTGCTCATCAGTAGTAACTGTGAGAGGGATCTTGGAGTCCTCGTGGACAACCATTTAAATATGAGCCAGCAGTGTGCAGCAGCTGCCAAAAAAGCCAACACAATTCTAGGCTGCATTAAAAGAGGGAAAAAATCAAGATCACGTGAAGTGTTAATACCACTTTATAATGTCTTAGTAAGGCCACACTTGGAATACTGCATTCAGTTTTGGTTGCCACGATGTAAAAAGATGCCACGATGTAAAAATCTTTAAGATGGGAGAAGTCGAAGAAAGCAGTTGGTTAGAAAAACAACATTCAGTTGCTCTCCCTAAGGTAGTGTAGAACTGAGACTGCAGAAGGAGTTGTGGTTTGATGGACAGACCAGCAAAGTTCAGGTCCAGTTGGTGAGGTGGACGCAGGCTTTCTACTTGTCCTGTTTTACTAGGAAACCCCCACTCTTCTTAGGGATCAAGTTTTACAATATCCACCCATCTAGCAAATGATCCACGGTTGATCTTGCTCTCTCGTTTCTTCTTTTGCTCTCTTTCACTCACTCCTGCTCATCTTGCTCTTTGCTCTTCCTCTCCCTTTCTCTGTATCACTCAGTTTTGTCATTCTGTCTCACCTGCTGAGCTTGAAAGGAAACTTGAATTGAAGATCTTTTTTTCAACGCATAGTGGAGAAAGAGGAGCAACATGAAGGCCAAGGTTGGGGCAGGGTCGAGCATATTATTGCCACTTCGGGCTTAAACCCAGAAGTCAGGAGAAAGTCTCCTCCCCCATCCCCCACATCTTTATTCATAGGGAAATTCAGAGAGAGAGAGAGAGAAAGGGGGGGGAGAGGTGTGTGTAAAAGGCACATTCCTATATGTTATAACACTGAATTTAGGATGATGTACTGAAGCAAACTGATTTCTTGCTTATGAAGGGTACCATGCATTAGGCTCCTTGGACATCTGCCACTACTTTCTTTCTTTCTTTCTTTCTTTCTTTCTTTCTTTCTTTCTTTCTTTCTTTCTTTCTTTCTTTCTTTCTTTCTTTCTTTCTTTCTTTCCTTCCTTCCTTCCTTCCTTCCTTCCTTCCTTCCTTCCTTCCTTCCTTCCTTCCTTCCTTCCTTTCCCCCTCCCTCCTCCTTGCCTCTCCTCTCCTCTCCTGTTCCTCTCCTCACCTCTCCTCTCCTTTCTTCTTTCTCTTGTTTGTCTTTCATGGACAAAGTTGGGGGAGAAAGGGTGATCAGGAGATAATTCTACTCAACTGGGTTTCTGTAGATCAGGGGTCGGGAACCTATGGCTCGCGAGCCAGATGTGGCTCTTTTGATGACTGCATATGGCTCGCAGCAGGGGTGAAATCCTCCCGGTTTGCCCGGGCCAGTCCTTCGGCGTATAGCCGATGGAACTGGCGGCGGTTGTGGCGCGGAGCTTCTCCTGCCCGCTTTCCCGTCCCGGCTGAACACAATCACCGCTTTCCCATCCCGGCTGACCACAATCATTTGGGTTATTTTTCCCTCTGTGCATGCGCGCGCATGCACAGAGGGAAAAATAACCCAAATGGCGGCGTTCAGCCGGGACGGGGGGAGCTAAAAAACGGCCATGGCTACATCCCCGCCGTTCTCCAGCCAAGCGGCTGAAGAAGCCCCAGAGCCCCGCCGCCAACCTGCGTCTCCTGCTGGGAAGGAGCCTCTGTCGCTGTCTCTCGCGGGGTTCCAGCCACCCGACTGAATCCCTGACCGCGGCACCGGCAGGGTTAATGCGTATGGGAGAGGAGAGAGAGCGCTACCGCCGCCGCTGCTACTTTCACCGCTCCGATATTTCTTTGGTGGGCGCGCGCGGGAGGGACCATGGAGCAGAGGCGCCCGGCAGCTTAAGGCAAGAGGCGGGTGGGAGACGCGGGCAGGAGCCTGTCGCCGCCGCCGCCACTTCTGGCATCCCCACGCCTCTCACCCCGCTCGCCGGGTGCCTCTGCTCAGCGGTCCCTCCTGCGGAGGCCCACCAAAGAAATATTGGAGCGGCGAAAGTAGCAGCGGCGGCGGTAGCGCTCTCTCTCCTTCGGAGGGAAGGAGAGAGCGCGCTACCGCCGCCGCTGCTACTTTCGCCGCTCCAATATTTCTTTGGTGGGCCTCCGCAGGAGGGACCGCTGAGCAGAGGCACCCGGCGAGCGGGGTGAGAGGCGTGGGGATGCCAGAAGTGGCGGCGGCGGCGACAGGCTCCTGCCCGCGTCTCCCACCCGCCTCTTGCCTTAAGCTGCCGGGCGCCTCTGCTCTATGGTCCCTCCCGCGCGCGCCCACCAAAGAAATATCGGAGCGGTGAAAGTAGCAGCGGCGGCGGTAGCGCTCTCTCTCCTCTCCCATACGCATTAACCCTGCCGGTGCCGCGGTCAGGGACTCAGTCGGGTGGCTGGAACCCCGCGAGAGACAGCGACAGAGGCTCCTTCCCAGCAGGACACGCAGGTTGGCGGTGGGGCTCCGGGGCTTCTTCAGCAACCCACCCACCTACCTCGCTTGGTGCGGTTCCCCGCACTTGACGTCTTGGAAGAGGGCTGGGCGAGGGAGAAAGGAGCCACGGTGGGGATTGGTTTGCAGAGAGAAAGAAAGAAAGAAAGAAAGAAAGAAAGAAAGAAAGAAAGAAAGAAAGAAAGAAAGAAAGAAAGAAAGAAGAGGAAAGAAAGAAAGAAAGAAAGAAAGAAGAAGAAGAAGAAGAAGAAGAAGAAGAAGAAGAAGAAGAAGAAGAAGAAGAAGAAGAAGAAGAAGAAGAAGAAAGAAAGGAAGAAGAAGAAGAAGAAGAAGAAGAAGAAGAAGAAGAAGAAGAAGAAGAAGAAGAAGAAGAAGAAGAAGAAGAAGAGAAAGAAAGAAAGAAAGAAAGAAAGAAAGAAAGAAAGAAAGAAAGAAAGAAAGAAAGAAAGAAAGAAAGAAAGAAAGAAAGAAAGAAATAATCATTACCAATGCTATGATGGAAATCACCAACTCAAAGACAAATATCACTTTGGAGCAAGGAAGCTGCTACAGCAGCAACAAATTAAACAGCACAAAGACAGGGATTCTCTCAATATCCCATTGTCCCTATTGACATTTAGTTGAATTCACTTTTAAAATATATTATATGGCTCTCACTGAAATAAATTTCCAAATTTTTTGCTTTCATGGCTCTCTTAGTCAAAAAGGTTCCCGACCCCTGCTGTAGATCCTTCCTTCCTTCCTTCCTTCCTTCCTTCCTTCCTTCCTTCCTTCCTTCCTTCCTTCCTTCCTTCCTTCCTTTCCTTTCCTTCCTTCCTTTCCCACTCCCTCCTCCTTACCTCTCCTCTCCTCTCCTGTTCCTCTCCTCTCCTCTCCTCTCCTCTCCTTTCTTCTTTCTCTTGTTTGTCTTTCATGGACAAAGTTGGGGGAGAAAGGGTGACCAGGAGATAATTCTACTCAACTGGGTTTCTGTAGATTGCCCTGCAGGAAACATAATCAATGGCATGTTTATTGTCAATGTTCACAATTTTGTTTTGGCTTTTAACTTGTTACTTATTTCCTAGGACAATTAGCACAAAAGAGTTGCTTCTCTTGGTTTCAGTTTTCTACCAGTTCTTGTTTGTTAGTACCATTATGGATCGTAGACATGTGAAATGAAGAGCCAACTCCACTTAAGCTATACACTTGAAGCTGTTTTATTGTTCTTAAGAGCAACTGGAAATTTGTATAGCTTAGTTTCTAGAAGATTTTTAAGGATTATAAATTATACCAATATTGTTTAGAAAGCTAATTGAATATACATTGCACAGGTTCTTTTCTTTGAAATACTCTGTTTCTTGAATAATAATTATTGGCATAAACAAATTACATAAGTGGCCCAATTGTTCTACAGTGCTGTAACCATTGAAAAATACATTTTTATGAACAGGGTGAACAGTTATTTTGTCTTGGTATACCATTTTATTTATAAGATTAATTTTTGCTTGCACACTCTGTCCAGGTGTGCCTTTGTACATGTTAATTTTTTCCCCAAAATGTTCATTGTATGAAAATAACTCTATTACTTTTAGTACTAACTTCACTCTACTATAAACATTCAGGATATGGGTTATAAAATTCAGGTATTAAAGAATTTAAAACAAGAATATGATGCTACTTACAGATGACCTCCAACATTAAATTGATGGAAAATTAATTTCCCCTCTTCTCTAGCACTCTACTGCAGGGGTGTCAAACTTGCGTCGTCATGGCATTGTCATGTGATGTATTGGGACTTCCCCCCCTTTGCTAAACCAGGCATGGGCGTGGCCAGCACGTGACGCAGTGTGGGTCGTGAGTTTGACAGCCCTGCTCTACGGTGTCAGTCACAAATGCTACAAAGGGTAAAGAAACTCCCCCAAATGGAAGAAGATGTGATTTATTTATTTATTTATTTATTTATTTGGCTTTCTTATATGCCGCCCAACTCCCGAGGGACTCAGGGCGGCGGTGATGGCAATTTACTGATCGATGATTGTAATAAAAGATTGGGATTTGAGCTGAAAGGTTAAAAGAGGTGGGTGTCCTGAAAATTAACAAGAAACATCTTAACTTTAGCAGGAACCCTGTCCACTGATAACAGATTAACAGAGTTGGAAGGGACCTTATAGGTCATCTAGTCCAACCCCCCCCCCTCAAGCAGGAGACCCTACACCATTTCTGACTTTATGTGAATGTACCTTCACTGAATACCCTTCACATAACTTGGAAGGGTAGTCTTATTTATTCTGAGCCCATTTTGTTACAGTGTGTTCCATTCCGGAGCATTTAACATTTTCAAAAATTTCTGACTGATGAAGGGAGAAATAGAAAACAAAAAGTTAGCACCTTAAAACTATCTACTGTCACGATGCTGAATAACAGGAAGGGGACCTTGGAGGTCTTCCAATCCAACCTCCTGCTCAAGCAGGAGAAGTTATGTCATTTCAGACAAATGACTGTCCAATCTTTTATTAGAAACCTCCAGTGTTGGAGCACCCACAATTTCTGAAGGCAAGCCGTTCCACTAATGTCAGGAAATTTCTCCTTATTTCTAAGTTGGATCTCTCCTTGCTTAGTTTCAATCCATTGCTTCTTGTCCTTCATTCAGGTGCTTTGGAGAAAAAATTGAGCCCTCCTCTTTGTGGCAGCCCCTTAGATATTGGAAAACTGCTATCATGTCACCCCTAGTTCTTCTTTTCATTAGACTAGACCAGGGGTCGGCAACCTTAAACACTCAGAGAGCCATTTGGACCCGTTTCCCCCAGAAAAGAAAACACCAGGAGCCACAAAACCCTTCCCGTGCCTGACTATTTCCTGAGCGGCCACAGAACTAGCATATGTAGTTGAATTAAACATTCTGTTTTTTTCTGAAACTTTTCTTTTCTTGGATTTATCCATGGTTGGCCTACCGGGGGTGGAAAAGCTCAATAAATCATGTGCCGGTGTGTCTCACACATTGGCGGTTGTGACGCATATTTTGAGCGACAGGGAGCCGCAGCAGAGGGATGAAAGCCACATGTGGCTCCAGAGCCGCGGGTTGCTGACCCCTGGACTAGACATACTCAGTTCCTGCAATCCTTCTTCATATGTTTTAGCCCCCAGTCTCCTAATCATCTTTGTTGCTCTTCTCTGCACTTTTTCCAGAGTCTCAACATAGTAGATATATAGTGCTTTGTGGTTTTCTTTCTTTGTTAGACTGGATCACATTTTACCATAATCATTTGATGAGATGAACTGAGGTGTTTTTGTTTTTTTTAAATAACCACTGAAGAATATTTCTCTTCCCCAACCTATCCCTCAGAAACAAGGTCAGCACATCAATGAACAGAGAAAGAAATAAGCAAGAATGATACAAAATTGTGATGACTACCATTGTGTGCATTTTGTCTGACCAATTGAAAGTAGTATTCTCCTAAATGATTCATTCCAAAGGTGCTCATTTTGTGATTCCTGTAATTCGCAATTTGGTCTAATATGTAATGATAATTGATAATGTAACATTATTTGTTGAAAGCTCATATTGTTGGATAATCTTAATGGTGATTATCTAAACTATACCTTTTCCCAGGAAATATGACCTTGCAAACTCTTTAGTGCTTTCCTGTGTTAAGTTTTTGAAGCTGAGCTATAATTTGCAAATGTAAGTCTTTCATCTAAGTTATTAAAATGCAGCAAATGTTTTTCAGATTTTCACTGTTCAGGGATTTTTTTTTGTTCAGTACAGCCTCTATTAAACCTGAAGCACTTTTTCTTCTTTTTTGTCTTGTCCTATGTTTTCAACAATTTGTCTCTCAAAGAGAAAACAAGTACTTCACAAATGTCATTTTTGAGACTCATGAACAATTTGTTAGTCTGTATGATAACATTCTTGATAATCAAACTTAAAAAATTATTTCCTTGATCTCATAGCTTACAATTTCCCAAACAAAATAAAACCATGTAGCTTCCAAAACAAAAGAATTACAGAGTGTTTAGAAAAAAGGATTCCAAATAATGAAGGAAATGACAGTGTTACAGATCATGAAATTAAGATGATGTAATAACATTATTGAGATAGGCAAAAACTAGAGGAAGAGAATGCGACAGAAACAAAAAAAAGAGTTCAGTGTAAATACTAACAGAATCATTGCAAATTTGCAGACCAAATTGAATTAAGCAAGACTGAAAATGTAGTCTAGAAGCGCAGAGTATTTAGTATAGTTATATTTGTTAGGTGCGAAAAACCAGGTCCACACATTAAGGTTCAGTAAAACTGATTTATTGCTAATCATGCCTATGCAGGCAAAGGATTCTTCTCATCTAATGGTCAGCACCTGGTTAGAGTTATAAAAGAGTCAAGAGCACTCAAGAGGAGTTAGACTTAGTTCATTTGTGGCTACCTAGGGATTCTAGGCTGATCCTTTCTTTCACTCCACCACCAAGTTTTGCCATCTCTTCTCGTACTATATTAGAAATCAAGATTACTACCGGTATATGAAATGCTTGTATCTAAAAAAAATCATCCTTTATTAGATTGTGTTAGCAAAGTTCTAAGTTAATTGGTACAAATTACTGTTATTGGTGATAATACCCAACTGGTCAGTTCTTTCAGTTAAACAAAGACCATCCAATGTTTCTTACTTTTATTCCTATTATTGGTTTATTGACCATATGTACCACATCATATATATGGTCACATAAGAAATTGATCCAGTTTGGGTTGTTGGCTACTCAGGTTGTTATTACCTGAAAAACTAAAATACATATTTCATTGGATAAGTGATATTTGAATATGTAAGAAAATCCTTTCCCTGAAAAAATAATGAAACAAGAAATACGAGCCGAGGTGGCGCAGCGGTTAGAGGCAGGTACTGCAGGCCACA
The DNA here is from genome assembly GCA_023053685.1 of Diadophis punctatus similis. Taxonomy (NCBI): domain Eukaryota; kingdom Metazoa; phylum Chordata; class Lepidosauria; order Squamata; family Dipsadidae; genus Diadophis; species Diadophis punctatus. The sequence continues at coordinate 64,215,697 of JALIGW010000002.1, read as the reverse complement.
TTAGCTGACACTGATCCGCAGGTCAGCGGTTCAAATCTCACCGGCTAAAGGTTGACTCAGCCTTCCATCCTTCCGAGGTAGGTAAAATGAGGACCCAGATTGTTGTGGGCAATGTAAATATATACATTGCTTACTGGTGTAAACCGCTTAGAGAGTGCTTGCACTGTGAGGCGGTATATAAATCTCACAAATAAATAAATAAATAAATAAATAAATAAATAAATAAATAAATAAATAAATAAATAAATAAATAAATAAATAAATAAATAAATAAATAAATAAATAAATAAATAAATAAATAAACAAATAAACAAACAAACAAACAAACAAACAAACAAACAAACAAACAAGTAAGTAAGTAAGTTTTTAAAAAAGTATAGCAAAGAACACAGTTAGCTATAGAAACAATATTTTTCCTAATCGATTCTCAGGATTCAGAATAATTCCAAAATTCACCGTAATTTCCCCCCCACCATTTTCTACAGATAGACTTTTTTAGTCCATCTGTAGTAGATGGACAATCTCTGGATACCTGAAAATTAAAACTTTTATTTCCTCTTTGATCATAGCCTGTCTATAACCTTATCCCCAAGAAATTCATCTATATGTTTAACTCTCCTTCAGTCTTCCAATGTCTTTCAGCTATCTGCTAGCTTTCAAAGGGTTTACGTCTACGGTAAAAATAGCGATCATTGGGGTAGGGACACAGTAGCAATCACCAGCAAGTTTTCACATTTTTTTTCTGGCCTGAGGTGGAGGCATCAGCTCAAGAAATTGCCTTTGCTTACATGCAATGATGAGTTGGGGGAAACCTGTGCATCAGAACAAGGACAATGGTTGATTAATCAGCTTGGACATCAGCGAGAACAATAGCCAACATAAGCAAACATCCCGGGATTTCCCACCAACTGAAGCGAACAAAATGTTAGTGTCAGAATAGCAATGAGAATGTACAGAGAGCTGCAGATGAATCCAAGGGAAGTTACAGACTACTCTAAGTGTTTTTGTAAGCTTTAAATAAAATTTCAGCTGGAAATGCCAGGTATCTACAGCAGCTTTTTAAAACCACATAGAGTCCTTCTCGGTGAAGGGCAATTCTAAGTATCCATCCTAGTGCATCTTTCTTTAATATAATATAAATTATATTTCAATATAAGCCAGTTTGTTGTTAACAGTTAATGTGGTGGCTAGAAACTGGGAGACTATGAGTTCTAGTCTCGCTTTAGGAACAAAGCCAGCTAGGAGCCCTTGAACCAGTCACTCTCTCTCTCTCATCTTATGAAGAAGGCAATCGCAAATCACTTCTGCAAACCTTATAATAATAATAAAAACAACAGAGTTGGAAGGGACCTTGGAGGTCTTCTAGTCCAACACCCTGCTTAAGCAGGAAACCCTACACCACTTCAGACAAATGATCTGTGGAATCCAACATCTTCTTTAAAACTTCCAGTGTTGGAGCATTCACAACTTCTGGAGCTGTTCCACTGATTAATTGTTATAACTGTCAGGAAATTTCTCCTTAGTTCTAAGTTGCTTCTCTCCTTGTTTAGTTTCCACCCATTGCTTCTTGTCCTGCCTTCAGGTGCTTTGGAGAATAGTTTGACTCCCTCTTCTTTGTGGCAACCCCTGAGATATTGGAACACTGCTATCATGTCACCTCTGGTCCTTATTTTCATTAAACTAGACATACCCAGTTACTGCAACCGTTCTTCATATGTTTTAGCCTCCAGTCCCCTAATCATCTTTGTTGCTCTTCTCTGCACTCTTTCTAGAGTCTCCACATCCTTTTTACATCGTGGGGACCAAGAGGTGGAGAACAGGAGTGTTTCCCCCAGAGAACGGCTTCTGCGGGCGCCCCAGATCGCAAGAGGATATCATCCATAATCGCCCAAGATAGAGTGGGGCGTAAAGGAAGCACCTCCCGGCATGACTGTTTGTTGAGCAAAGAACGTGACTTTGGTCGGGAGTCGTGCTTGGATGAGCTGAGACTGGATGTGAACAGTAAGAGGACTGAAAGAGGAGCTGTATAATAAGAGTTAAAGCTAAAGGACACCCTAAAGGCTGGATATGACGTGGAATAGAGATCTCCGGTCGGACTGCCTGCCGAGGGGAGGGGTTGATTCGCCTAGCCAGCATTGTCGGCTTTGGCGATCCTCCCGGATGTTGCAGACGACGTTCCAGCTGGTTGGCCGAGCGTATCCGTCAGGTTGGGTTGCAGCGGTTCCTCGTTCTTTGACTGTGATGGTGGCGGTGGTGGCAGTAGCCTCTATTTGCGGAGCTGCCGCCGGCACAGCATTTTTTAATCCAGGATTAATCATCGTGGAGAGGACTTGGTTGACTGTTACCCCCCCTCCCATGCATTCCTTCCTGCTGTTTTAATTATATCGAATACTACTTCCCCCACTGGCTTGAGATCTACGGTGAAGGAGAACTGGGAAGTTAAAGAGCAGGAAAGCCAATATCTGGGACGCTCTCTTTATAATCTTGCAGAGACTAGTAGGGGAAATTGTAATTTTATGACCACTACGCCCATTACGAAAACTTTTCTGAGCAGAGACTTTTTCCACTTAGCCATTACATATACGGTCATTAAGTGTGCAAACAACTGGATCTGGTTGAGGACTATTAACCAGGCTGTTTCTCTATGTTTTTTTTTCCTGCACTAACTTTCGTTATTTTAAAGATTTTACCTTGGGGGTGATTGTTGGTTTGTATGTTCAAGACGGATGGTCAAGGAATGAGTGAGTCAGGGATTAAGATTCTGCCCCCCTCTGCTGAGTGTGGAAACAGAAGCGGAGGGGGGTTTGAGTCCGACCCCTGGCTTGATGTGAATGGAATGCATGGCCTGTCGGGAGAGAGGGAGACCATTGGGGAAGGGGAGGGGATCTCTGGGGGGACAGGGAGTGGGAGCATTACGGTCATAACAGGGAGAGGCAGGTATGGCGGGAGCAGAGGGGTAGGCCGCTCTCGGAGAACGAGAACTCGCTGTTTACAAGCGATTCCTTGTTCTGGCCCCTCTGGTTTGGTTCCACCTAGCTCAACCCGAGTGCCTGGTAACCAGGGATGTCAGGGCCCTGGGCTCAAGCTGCTGCTGGTAAACGCCAGGTCGATTACCAACAAGGCCCCCCTTATCCGGGATTTAATCCTAGAAGAGGGGGCTGACCTGGCATGTATTACCGAGACCTGGCTGGGCCAGGAGGGGGGGGTGCCCCTTTCGGAGATATGCCCGGACGGGTTCTCGGTTCAGCATCAGCCGCGACCCCAGGGAAGGGGTGGAGGAGTGGCTATTATAGCTCGCCAGAATCTGTGTCCTCGAAGGAGCCCTGCCCCGGAGATTGTTGGGTGTGAGACTCTCCTTCTGAAGTTGGACCTAGGGGTTCAGGTGGGCCTTTTGCTAACGTACCTGCCTCCTAGCTGCGTAGCAAAGGCCCTGCCTGTTCTGCTCGAGGCGGTTGCAGGGCTGGCGATTGAGTTCCCCAGGTTGATGGTGCTGGGGGATTTTAATCTGCCATCGCCCGGCGAAGCCTCAGGGGCAGTCCAGGAGTTCATGGCTTCCATGACAACCATGGACCTGACCCAAGTAGTTCAGGGTCCGACTCATGAGGGTGGTCACACGCTTGACCTTGTGTTTCTCTCGGGGCAGTGGAGAGATGATCTGAGGCTGAGGGGTTTAGTCACAGTACCCTTGTCGTGGTCAGATCATTTCCTTCTGAGGTTGGATTTCATGGCACCACTCCCCCACCGCAAGGAGGCGGGACCGATTAAGTGGTTCCGCCCCAGGCGCCTAATGGAACCCGACGGATTCCAGAGGGAACTTGGGGAAATACCTGAATCCCTGGTACACAGTTCGTCCGAGTCTCTGGTTGCGGCCTGGAATCAGGCAGCAGCAGGGGCTCTGGATCGGATTGCGCCTTTGCGGCCTCTCCGTGGAAGTGGATCCAGGAGGGCTCCTTGGTTTACCGAGGAACTCCGGGAGATGAAGCGCCACAAGAGACGCCTAGAGCGACGATGGAGATCTAGTAAAGCTGTGTCTGACCGGACACTTTTAAGAACTTTCATTAAGTCTTACTTAGTGGCGATAAGGGCGGCAAAATGTTCGCATTTTTCCGCTCTTATTGCGTCCACTGACTCCCGCCCAGCCGCCCTGTTTAGGGTGACCCGCACCCTTCTTGCTAAGGAGGAAGGCGGAGATCCCTTGCAGGGTAGAGCTGAGGAATTTTCTCGGTTTCTGGCGGATAAAGTCATTCAGATTCGGACAGACCTGGACTCCGATTGGGCAGTACAGGCCGAGATGACTGGGGCGAGTCTTAGTCCGGTTATATGGGATAGGTTTGAACCGGTGACTCCTGAGGATGTGGACAAGGCCATAGGAGCTATGAGCTCAGCCACTTGTTTATTGGACCCGTGTCCTTCCTGGTTGGTTTCGGCCACCAGGGAGGTTTCACGCGGCTGGCTCCAGGCGTTGGTCAACGCTTCTTTGAGAGAGGGGTCCGTCCCGCAGGCCTTAAAAGCTGCGGTGGTGAGGCCCCTCCTCAAGAAGCCTTCCCTGGACCCAGCGGATTTAAAGAACTTCCGTCCAGTCTCCAACCTTCCCTTCGCGGGGAAGGTTGTTGAGAAAGTGGTGGCACTCCAGCTCCTACGACTGTTGGATGACACTGATTTTCTGGATCCCTTTCAATCTGGCTTCAGGCGCGGTTACAGTACGGAAACGGCTTTGGTCACCCTGATGGATGATCTCTGGCGAGCCCGGGATGGGGGTTATTCCTCTATCCTGGTGCTACTTGACCTCTCAGCGGCCTTCGATACCATTGACCATGGTATCCTTCTGCGTCGTCTCGGAGAGGTGGGGGTGGGCAGCACTGTTTTGCAGTGGTTCTCCTCCTTCCTCTCTGACAGGACGCAGTCGGTGTTGACAGGGGGGCAGAGGTCGAGCCCTAGGCCCCTACTATGTGGGGTGCCACAGGGCTCGGTCCTCTCGCCCATCCTGTTTAATATCTACATGAAGCCGCTGGGTGAGATCATCCGACGACACGGGGTGAGGTATCAGCAATATGCTGATGATACCCAGTTGTACATCTCCACCCCGTCTCAATTTGGGGAAGCCGTAGACGTAATGGACCGCTGCCTGGCCGATGTTAGGGTCTGGATGGGGAAGAACCGGCTAAAGCTTAACCCTGACAAGACTGAGTGGCTGTGGATATTGCCTCCTAAGGACTCGACCAACTGTCCCTCCTTGATTCTTGGGGGGGAGAAATTAGCCCCCTCAGAACGGGTCCACAATTTGGGTGTCCTCCTAGACCCACAGCTAAAATTGGAACAACATCTTTCAGCTGTGGCTAGGGGGACCTTTGCACAAGTACGTCTTGTGCACCAATTGCGACCCTACTTGGAGAAGGAGGCACTTCTTACAGTCGCTCATGCCCTTATCACCTCACGGCTGGATTACTGCAATGCGCTCTACATGGGGCTACCCTTGAAGAGTGTCCGGTGACTGCAATTGGTGCAAAATGCAGCTGCGCGAGCTGTGGTGGGTGTACCTAGATGCACCCACGTAACACCTATCCTCCGCCAGCTGCATTGGCTGCCCATTAGTCTCCGGATCCAATTTAAGGTGTTGGTCGTTACCTTTAAAGCCCTACATGGCTCAGGGCCAGGTTATCTTCGGGACCGCATCCTGCCGCATACCTCCCTACGACCGGTTAGAGCCCACAGAGTCGGCCTCCTCCAGGTCCCGTCGACCAAACAATGTCGGCTAGCGGGACCTAGGGGGAGGGCCTTCTCTGTGGGAGCTCCCTCCTTGTGGAACCAGCTCCCTCCAGAGATCAGGACCATCCCCACCCTACTGGCCTTCCGTAAAGCAATAAAAACTTGGCTCTTCCGGCAGGCAGGGTATGAATGAAAGTTTGTTTTTTAATGGATAGTATTTTAATATGGCTCCTTTTAAAAATTGTTTTTTATGTGTTTCTATATCTGCTGTGAGCCGCCCAGAGTCCCCCGGGAGTTGGGCGGCATAGAAATTTTAATAAATAAATAAATAAATAAATAAACTGAATGCAGTATTCCAAGTGTGGCCTTACCAAGGCATTATAAAGTGGTATTAACACTTCACGTGATCTTGATTCTATCCCTCTGTTAACCTTGCCAAGAAAACTGCAGGGACTTGTCCAGGCAGTCATCAGAAGTCACAAAATGACACACAGAGAATGACACAAAGGAGAAAATATATATTCCCGATCTCAGATTAAAGGAGGGGGGAACTAGATTGTTCTTAGAATAAGAAATTCTACTTGGGAGACATTTATTACTAACTTTACAGATATTGCAAGTCCCAAATATCTCAAAATATTAAGAAAGGGAGGGAGGGAAGGAGGGAGGGAGGAAATGAAGGAAGGAAGGAATGAGGGAGGAAGGAAGGAAGGAAGGAAGGAAGGAAGGAAGGAAGGAAGGAAGGAAGGAAGGAAGGAATTGTTGTTTGTGGAGCTCTCGCAGGATTCTGTTCCATTTTCCTGTTATACTGTGCGTGTAAGTGTATTTAACCTGTCATGGAATTAAATATATTGTCACTCAAGGTCTAATTTGAAGGCTAATTGAATGATAAACAACTGTTGTATTTTCTAACAGATTATCTTTTGAAAGGAATGTCTCAGTCTATTAAACAATTAAGCTTGGGAAAGGGAACTTACAGTAAGAGTTCTTTGGCTAATACTGTAGAAAATGAAAGAACAGGTATGAACATGGTACAAGAAGGAGCTCCTGGGTGGGGAAAGGAAATGTTTCCTTTTCCATTCTCATTAACCAAGCCAGTTCCAATTACTTTCATTCTCTTAAATATATTAAGCTTCATTTCACATTCATTTCTATTGAAACCTGTACTTGTGAGAGTGTAATTGTATACTACTTTGCTTAGAAAAACATAGCGTGAGTCAAATCTTCCAAAAATGTAGGTTGCAGCTTCCTTTACTGTTGCACCTTTTTTCTCCTGCCATTGTCAGCATTTTGAAAAGTCCTTTGGATCATCCCTAGAAAGTCCTCTCCTTTGCCAACAAAGCTCGAGAAAACTCACCCGTTTCCCTGTGTCTTAACTTCTCTTCTTTGTTTTCTCTTCTTTGTTTTGTGTATGGAAACTGAAAAAGAGGGAGCTGATTGACAGGCCAATGAGCCAAATTTCACATTTGTGTCTTGCAGAACTTGAAGGCTGCCCTTCCTCTGAGGTCCCTGGCAACCTGTAGATTTAGCTGGAAGACTTGCGTAGGATGAAAAGGGAGGGGAAGAGGAATTGGAAGGGCAAGAGGGAAGGAGAAAGCAGAGGGGGGAAATGAATGTAAAGCACTTAAGCATCGAAAAGAAATCAAAATTTATATTAAAAATGATAGAAGACACAAAACGAAGAGGGAAAGAAATATAATAAGAAAAAAGGCACAGGTGACGTTACTGAAAGGCTCGTGAAAACAAGATGTGCTTTTTAATAACTTCTTAAAAGCTACCAGGAAGAGAGCTGGTCTAATCTCAGGATGACTTCATTTCATAGTATTGGCACTGCAAAAGAGAAGTAGCATCTTCCAGCTTTGTCTATACCATTTTTAAAAAAATTTATTTGTATACCACCTTTATTATTATTATTATTATTATTATTATTATTATTATTATTATTATTATTATTATTATTATTGTTGTTGTTGTTGTTGTTGTTGTTGTTGTTGTTGTTGTTGTTGTTGTTGTTGTTGTTGTTGTTGTTATTATTATTATTATTATTATTATTATTATTATTATTATTATTATTATTATTATTATTATTATTATTATTATTATTATTATTATTATTATTACTACAACAGCAAACATATCCAATGGTCCTCTTTTCCCTCCTCTTCTTTTTGCTCACAACAACAACCTTGTGAGTTTGGTTGGGCTGAGAGAATGTGATTGGGCCAAAGTCACTTAGCTGGCTTTCATAGCTAAAGGAGAACTTGAACACATGGCCTCCTGTTTTCTAGCCTGGTGACGCAGTGGTTAGAATGTGTATTGCTTACTCACCAGCTCAAGGTTGACTCAGCCTTCCAGCCTTCCGAGGTCGGGAAAATGAGGACCCAGATATTTGATGACAATGTGCTAACTCTGTAAACCGCTTAGAGAGGGTTGTAAACAGTGGTGGGTTGCTGCCGGTTTGGACCAGTTTGCCCGTACCGGTGGCAGATATTTGCACCCGCTCGCCAAAACGGCAGCGATGGCCGGCTGTCCGCGCCCCCAAACCGGTTCTCCAGTTACCACAGCTGGCAAAGAACCCTCTAATTTCACATAATGGAGGAGGAAGAGGAGGAGGAGGAGGAGGAAGAGGAGGAAGAGAAAAGAAGAAGAAGAAGAAGAAGAAGAAGAAGAAGAAGAAGAAGAAGAAGAAGAAGAAGAAGAAGAAGAAGAAACAATAATACAATAAAAAGTAAAAAACAATGAGATAAACTGAAGAAATAAAGTGGAGGAGTATTTTCAAGTAATACTGTATATGTACTAATTTTTGAATTACAAAACTGTGCCATTATATTTGCAAGAGTTTGGGAACAAAGGAATAGACGCTTCCTGTTTAGAATGCTACACAAATATATCCATATCACATTTAGGAACGAAGACTGTTAGCTTGTAGTATTCATTGCTAGGATGACATCCATTCTTGTCTGATTTAAGTAATAGTCTATCTAACATTTCTAGGCAATAATGAGTCCCTGGAGATGAGTTAACAATTTGAAGTTTATCTTTCCTCTCAAAGACTAGCCACAAAGAGTCACATTTCAGTCTGGTAAGAGTGATTAGACACCCCTTTGGATGAGGAAATTTACAGTATTTATAGCCTAAGACTTCTTTGTTAAATGCCGTCCTTATTAAGAAATGTTGATCTCTTTTAATAATGTATCTCTTCTATTTTTTTAAAGAGAATTTCAGGGCAAGGTTAGGAGAGAAGAAAAAAGACATTTTTTCAATGTTCAAAATTATAATAATTCATAATAATTTGCAAACGGTGTTGATCATAGCTGCAACATTTTCACCCAGGACTGGAACTGATTATATCTCACTCTGTAAAAAGCTATTATCTGATTCAAAAGTAACCATGCATTTCTTTGAAATATTGATAGCTATGAGAAAAAGCAGGTGTATTCTGCATTGACAAACATTTTGTGTTTCACAGATGACACCCTCTGCCTTGATGCTTTGGTTGAAAGTGTCAAGGGGGCTCTTTTCACAACCTCTAGAAAAGGTTTTTTTCCCCCCTCTCATGTTCCTTAGGATTAAAGGTTAGGTTTTTGTTCTTGTTTTGTTTTCTGAGGCACTTAAAGAGAAATATCTTCATCAAGCATTCATTCAAAGCATTGATATATATATATATATATATATATATATATATATATATATATATATATATATATATATATATATATATATATATATATATATATATATATATATATATATATATATATATATATATATATATATATATATATATATATATATATATATATATATATATATATATATGTAGGATTTTTTGCTGATAAATGAAAATAAAGGGAGACTATTATAGATCTATTTCGAGCTTATTTTGCTCTGGTCAGATAGCCATACCCCTTACTGGGATTTGAACCCGGGCCGGCTGCCTTACAGGGCAGCAACTTAACCACTAGGCCATATGCTCTGTTCCCAATCAGCTCTTTCACCAGGAAAGGGTTATATATGTTTTTCTGTCGTGTTATCCTGGTGTACCCAAATATGGGAGAGAAAGCATCACAGCTTCCTTTTTGCTTTTCAGCCCCTCACTGGGACCATCCAGGCTGTTTTTTGTATAGCCGACACACTAATCTATATGTGTAGGATTTTTTGCTGATAAATGAAAATAAAGGGAGACTATTATAGATCTATTTCGAGCTTATTTTGCTCTCGTCAGATAGCCATACCCCTTACTGGGATTTGAACCCGGGCCGGCTGCCTTGCAGGGCAGCAACTTATATATATATATACCGTACCTATTTTAGATTTATTATTAGAGTTGGAAGGGACCTTGTAGGTCATCTAGTCCAACCCCCTGCTCAAGCAGGAGTTCCTACACCATTTGAGACAGATGGCAGTCCAGTCTCCCCTTGAAGGTCGCAAGTGTTGGGGCTCTCACAACCTCCGCTGGCAAGCTGTTCCACTGGTTGATCGCTCTCACCGTCAGAAAGTTTCTCCTCACTTCCAGGTTGAATCTCTCCTTGGTCAGCTTCCATCCGTTATTCCTTGTTTGGCTTTCTGGTGCCATAGAGAACAGCCTGACCCCCTCCTCTCTGTGGCAGCCCCTCAAGTATTGGAACACTGCTATTATGTCACCCCTGGTCCTTCTCTTCGCCAGACTGGCCAAGCTCAGTTCCTGCAACCGCTCTTCGTATGTTTTATTTTCCAGACCCTTTATCATCCTGGTTGCTCTCTTCTGCACTTTCTCTAGGGTTTCAATGTCTTTTTTGTAGTGTGGTGACCAAAACTGGATGCAGTACTCTAGGTGTGGTCTGACCAAGGCTTTATAGAGTGGTACTAGTACCTCTCTGGTCCTTGATTGTATCCCTCTATTTATGCAGCTCAGGACTGCGTTGGCCTTTTTGGCTGCTGCTGCACACTGCTGGCTCATATTTAGTTGGCTGTCTACCAAGACTCCAAGATCCCTCTCGCAATTGCTGCTATTGAGTGTGGTTTCACCCAGTTTGTATGTGTATTTTTGATTCTTCTTACCTAGGTGTAGAATTTTACTTTTCTCCGTGTTAAATTTCATTTTATTTGTTTGGGCCCAGTGTTCGAGTCTGTCAAGGTCCCTCTGGATTTTGAGTCTGTCCTCTGGGGTGTTTGCTACTCCCGCCAGCTTGGTATCGTCTGCAAATTTGGTTAGTTCTCCTGCTATTCCCTCATCTAGGTCATTTATGAAGATATTAAAGAGTACTGGGCCTAGGACGGAACCTTGTGGTACGCCACTGCTTACTTCTCTCCATGTGGACTTAGAGCCATTGAGGACTACTCGTTGGGTACGGTTGGTCAGCCAGTTGTTAATCCATCTGGTTGTGTAGCTGTCTATCCCGCTTTTTTCTAGCTTATGAAGAAGTAGGTTGTGGTCTACTTTGTCAAATGCTTTGCTGAAGTCCAGGTATATGATGTCTACTGCATTTCGCTGGTCTACTAATTTGGTCACAGTGTTGAAAAATGAAATGAGGTTGGTTTGGCATGACTTGTTCTTAACAAATCCGTGTTGGCTGTTGGTTATTACTTGGTTTGTTTCTAGATGATGTGAGATCTGGTTTTTAATTATTTTTTCCAGTATTTTCCCAGGTATTGATGTTAGGCTGATTGGTCTGTAGTTTCCTGGGTCTGTTTTTTTACCTTTTTTGTAGATGGGGACCACATCAGCTCTTTTCCAGTCCTCGGGGAGTTCCCCTGTGTTCCAGGATTTGTGGAAGATGTGGTGCAGTGGTTCCGAAATGACTTCTGCTAGTTCTTTTAGGACTCTGGGGTGTAATCCATCAGGTCCTGGTGCTTTGTATTCATTAAGTTCAGATAGGTGATCTCTTACTGTATTTTTGCTTAGGTTGAGTCTTGCTTCGAATCTGTTTTTTATATTTGTGTTGCTGGGTAGTTGAGCTGCAGTTTCCTTTTGTGTGAAGACTGATGCGAAGAATGTGTTCAGTAGCTCTGATCTTTGATCCTGTTTTCCCAACCTGGAAATATTTGGTGGATATTTTAATTTGAATTCCTACACTGAAGAGAAATTTGAATTTGGTGGCTTAATCTTTCTGATATTTTCAAGATATTTTATTCCCAGTAAAAGGAATAGCTGACTTGGATAGTATGATATTGTGTGGGTTTGATGAAAAAGACAAGGTAGCATTGGAGGAGAAGAAGAAGTATGTGTATTAAATGAAGAGGAAGATATTAAAAAATCCCATGAAGAAAAGGCCTGGTGAGCCCATGAGAAGGACATGGGCTAAGAGGACAGAAACAATGGTGGCACACTTGGTTTAAGAAGAGCTCCTAAGAGGCCTAGAAGGATAGTGGCAGTATCTACCAATGGTATATTACACCAACAAGACTAGAGGATGGGAAGGTCCCAGTCACAGAGCCCAGCAGAAGTCAGCTCTAATAGCTTAGGTCGAAAAACAGGGTAGAGAACAAATTACAAGAGGTAAGTTATAGCTTTATTATTTACCACTAGGTAGACCCAATCACATGTCATCTAAGTGAGTTTGACCAACCAGGAAATGCTGTACAAACAGCTCTGAGAAATTCAGATCATAGAAATAAGTGTAAGATTTGGGTCCCATGATAGTCCACAAAAATAGAAGATAAAAAGCGGATAATATCAAAAAAGAGGTTGGGGGTGGGGAGAAAAGAGAGAAAGAGATCACACCTTTGTAGATAAACAGCAATATTTATTTAGCATCTTCCCTTTCGGTAATAATTACCATTCTTTTCACGGAAGTTGGCCTGTGTTTTGTGTGAATCTGTACTATTCTGAAACCTATGGTAGAGCTATGTGGGCAAATGGGGAAGGGGTGTGCATTCCTATTCTCATTCCAATCCTAAACTTGCATTTGCAGCGCCTTAAATACAGATGACCCAACTCATCCCACATGGCTGTTTAAGAGTGGAGATTGATGAATTCTCTCTCATGCTTCCGCTTTTCTTGCTGACCAGTGGAATTCTAGCTTCTTTGACCAAGCTCCACCATTCCCAATAGCTTTGTATGCTCCCTTGGACTGTCAGTTGCGAATTTACTGCTTGGCGTGGCACATGAATGAAATATGCTTTCAGTACACATTAGAGGAAATGCATTAACTACTTTTTATATAAGGGTCCTGAGCTGCATGCAAGCAGTGCCAAGAGAAATGGCAATCATAGTGTTCAGTTTGGGTAGGCAGAGATCTTAGATAGATAGATATGTTTGCCCAGGAGATCCATTTATAAATCTATAGTTGCCTTATTAAATGGTTTTCTGATACTTCCCTGATGAAAGCTAGGTTTGTGTCATTCAATGGGATAATTGGTCCAATCAATAATACGTTCAGCATGGAGGAAAACTTAATCTTAGACTATATATAACACCCCAAATAATCCAGCACGGTGTGAAGTAATTGATCTCACCTTGTGCAGAATTGCCTTTGCTCATTATAAAACTTGGAACATTGCATTTTAATTGATCCTCATTTTAAATATGAAGAGCTGTTACAGGATTTTAAGAGACTGGAGTTCTTATCTTAAAAGCAACATTGCTGAATGTCAGGGAGACTATTGGGGAGGTAATTAAGTTGGTTGGGACTTTTCCCAAAAATATACATTTGTACAGATACTGAAAGCATCTTTTTGAGTTGTCAAAAAGCCACAAGCAATTACAATTTTTGCCTTGGTTTAAGCAGAACTGTTCAGACATTATTATGATACTTCATAAAGGATTATGGTTAATGTTACCATATTTACACCCTACTCTTCAGCTAAGTTACCAAAATTGGACACCCCTGTTCTCCTGACTGACAGCAGGAGAGTCCAAGACTGGGTTGTGACATTGTCCATTCTGCCCAGAGACCGAATCAAATTGAAGCCATGCCCCATTGTCTCCTTCTGTGGCTCCAGTTTCCGACTCAGTCTTGCCCTACAGCTGTGATGGCGAACCTATGGCACACGTGCCACAGGTGGCACACAGAGCCCTCTATGCAGGCACACGAGCCGTTGACCAGCTCAGCTCCACTGCGCATGTGCGTGTGCCTCCTGCCGGCCAGCTGGTTTTCAGGGTCAGACATGTGCATGCTTTCTCCTCACTTTCTGTGGCCCGTGCCTTCCCATATCTGTGGAGATTCCACCCCAGCGCTGTTTGGGCATGCAAGGCTTCCCCCCCTCCCAGCTCCATTTGGGGATGGGAAGTTCCCCCCCTCCCAGCTCCATTTGGGGACAGGAGGCTTCCCCCCCCTCCCAGCTGATGCAGCCTTTGGGAGACGGGCCTTACAGAAAGTTTATTCCTTGGGGGGGAACCAGGCCCAATCGGCTTCCCACCCTTAGTCTGGTAGGCTTTGGTAAATCCCATTCTTGGACTCTCCTGCTGTCAGTCAGGAGAAGGGGCATTGGTCCTACCTGATACACTCCTTCTATGGCTGACAGCAGGAGAGTCCAAACCCTCCCTTACCACTGTTGGGCCCGGACTTTGCGGGTGGCTTTGGGCACGAGAGACCTTTGGCTTTGGACATGAGCGACCTTTCGTCCGATGCTGTCCAATGGCATGTGGAGTCTCTATTTCAGCTGCGCCTTCGTCGGAAACTGGAGCCACAGAGGGAGACAACAGGGTGTGGCTTCAATTTGACTCGGTCTCTGGGCAGAAAGGACAACGTCACAACCCATTCTTGGACTCTCCTGCTGTCAGCCATAGAAGGAGGGTATCAGGTAGGACCAACGCCCCATTTAGACAATTACCAAATTCACAGAGCTTCTTTTTCAATCCCCTTGGAGACATCATCGTGATCCCTCTTCAATCAACTTTTGGAATGTTTAAAAAATAATTAAAATTGTTAGTAGAAAGTCAGACAATCTACTTCAAAACAGAAGTAGAAGTCCATATTTCAGAGTGCCATGCTAAGAAATAATGCCCTTTATATGAACTGCATGCTCTTTCAATAGTTTATGGCTTCAGAGTTTCTCATAAAAAGGAGAAAGGATGCTCTCTGATACAGCCACAATGACAGATGCAACGCATGCTAATAAAACTAATCCCATGAGGATGACACAAAGGAGCAGGAAGTTTCTAATTAGATGCCATTTTAGAAAAAAAAATAGCCATCATTTTATTTATTACAGACGTTCCCCCTCCGTCCCTCCCAAATACCTATGTGAAAACAATTTCTGATTAGTAAGTTCCATATTCTGTGTATCTTAGGCAATTACTTGTCTTTATGTCAGAAATGATCTCCCCAAATAGTTTGACATTTCATCTATTGAAATGACTATAGCACACATGTCTCTAAGCAAGATAAAAGCCTTTCATCTCACTAATGCAACAGTAGTATGTCATTTGGCAAATCTGATATGTCCCATTGTGAAAAGAGAGTTTCCTTTGGCGTAGCTTATGATTTGAAGAAAAGCACTATGTCGAAGAGAATGAAAGTGAGTCAACGCAAATGGAGCTCTGGCAACCAAATCTGGGACTTTCTTCTTTTTTGCAAAGAAAAAAACAATTTGTAAACTCTATATAGGAAAAAAAATCATTTCGGTCAGAATGAAAGCTTTTCTAATTAAAAACATTGCAGTATTATCTGGATATGCGTAAGGATATTCTTTAAGCCGAAACTCAAATACTTTGGCCACCAAATGAGAAGAGAGAAGTCGTTGGAAAAGACCCTGATGTTGGGAAAAAATGCAAGGCAAAAGGAGAAGAGGATAGCAGAGGATGTGATCAGGGGTCCTTGGTGCTCTTTGAGCTTGGTGTTTTCTTGCAGACATTTCATTACCCAACTAGGTAACATCATCAGTGCTAGAAAGGAATGTGGTCTGTTCAATCCTGAGCTTTCTCCTTTATTGAGGATAAGATGGTTAGATAGTGTCATTGTGAGCATGGGTTTGGGTCGGGGTGAGTTCCTCCGGGTTCGGACTGGTTCACCCGAACCGGTAGCAACCCTATGGTGACATCATGATGATGTCACGGACCCGGTTTGGTCAGTGCCGGTCCGTGGGCGCTGCCATCTTTTTTTTGAATTTTTTTATTTTTTATTTTTCTTCTTCTGAGCATGCGCAGAAGCTGAGTTTCCGGCACAGTGCATGCAATAGCACTGTGCATGCAATAGCACTTTACTTATATACTGCTTCATAGTGCTTTCCAGCCCTCTCTAAGCGGTTTACAGAGTTCAGCATATTGCCCCCAACAATCTGGGTCCTCATTTTACCCACCTCGGAAGGATGGAAGGCTGAGTCAACCTTGAGCCTAGTGAGATTCGAACAGCTGGACTGCTGAACTAGCAATCAGCTGAAGGTCGCAATGCTGCTTTTAACCACTGCACTATCTCAGTGGTGGCTCAGAATGGCAGTCGCCATCTTGTTTTCAGCTTTTTTATTTTTATTTTCAGCACTGGGCATGCGCACCCACGCAGCGCGGGAGGAAGTGAACCGGTAGCGAGGTAAGTTAGAACCCACCCCTGGTTTGGGTAAACTCTGAGAGACAGTGGAGGACAAGAGAGTGTGTGCTGGTGTGCTGTGCACCATGGCCTCCCAAGGAGTGACTTAGGGCATGACTTAGCAACTGAACAACAAGGATATTCCTGTTAATGATATCAATAGAATATTAATTGAATTATTTATTCTACCTTCATACCTGCAGTAATGAGTCTTTATAAGAAAGATCTCAGAGACATCTGCCAATATATAAAGAGGCCAAGTCAAGCATTTGTCCTCAGGGAGTCCTCAGGGAGTCCTCAGGGAGTCCTCAGGGAGTAGGGCGGCATAGAAGAACCTCCAAATAAATAAAATAAATAAATAAATAAATTTACTTGACAATTTTACCCCTTTCAATTTGAGTACAATAAATTTGGGTTGGTGGGACCTATCACCACAGTCTACATGCTACATGTCTCATGTATATTTTGCAGATACACTACTACATGTTTGTGGGCATGATAGTTAACAATATAGAAACATAATTTTGTGTTGTCTCATTAATGGTTGGAATGGTTGGGTATATTCCATGGCAGGCTTTATGGACTTGGAATATCATCCAAAGGACTTTGAGAAAAAGAACCTCACATTCATTAAATAAACTTTGCAGAATGCGAAGGCTAGCATAAAAAAGATAAAATGTAGAGAAAGATGGGTAAGACGGTCAAATATCATTTGCCAGGAAACAGGATGCAGTGGGACAAAGGCTGCATCCCTCTGGAAAATAAGGAGAAATGGTACAAATGAAAAGAAATAGCTAGGAAGACCTGAAGCTTCTGCAGTCTGGAAAGATAGAATGCGAATGGTACATTATCACAGCAGATGAGCATTAAACTACAATTGGAATACTTGGAACAATTATGAAGTGTGTTTTCACAGAGGAAACATGATGTAACAGCAGTCAAGATGAGGAATTATCTCATTACTGGGATGACATTGTAGAATGATTGGTGGAGAGCAAAATGGCATTGCAGAGAAGGTTAGAAATCAGGTACAGAGATGAGCAGAGAAAGATAGCAAGGATACCACCTTGAGAAATTTGTAGACAAAATCCCATGCATTCAGAAAGCAATTCTGCCCCTTTTAACTATTTTAACTAGTTAACTATTTTAACTAGACAAGAAAAGTGTTCCTGGTAGCTTCAAAGCCAATTATGTGGTTAAAGTAAAAAAAATACTAATTTTACTGTAAAATGTATAGCTATCTAAAACAGATAATCAATCCTTACCTGAAATTTGCTGGCAGAGTGTGTCTATAGTGCTCAATTAATACCATTCTCATTCTACAGGATAGGGCTTATCTACAATCATTGTTTTGCGTAGATGCTACACTACTTGATGGAAAAGATGGAACTGGCCAGAATTATCCAGACCATTGTGAAGGAGTAAATCTTACTGGGAAAAAAGTTATTGTATATTGTATAATGCGCCTGAATTGTTAAATTTGCATCTATAGAATAGAATTGGAAGTTGAATAGAATAGAGTTGGAAGAGACCTTGGAGGTCTTCCAGTGCAACCCTGTGATCAGGCAACCCTGTGATCACCCTATACCATTTCAGACAAATGGTTGTCCAATCTCTTCTTAGAAATCTCTTCTTAAAAATCTCCAGTGATGGAGTGCCCACAACTTCTTAAGGCAATCTGTTCCACTGATTGATTGTTCTTACTGTCAGGAAACTTCCCCTTATTTCTAGTTCTCTCCTTCATAAGTTTCCATCCATTGCTTCTTCTTGGGTCTTCAAGTGGTTAGAGTGTAGCACTGCAAGCTACTTCAGCTGACTGCTAGCTGCAGTTCGGCGGTTCAAATCTCACCGGCTCAAGGTTGACTCAGCCTTCCATCCTTCCGAAGTGGGTAAAATGAGCACCCAGATTGTTGGGGGCAATATGCTGACTCTGTAAACTGCTTAGGGCTGTAAAGCACTATGAAGCAGTATATAAGTCTAAGTGCTATAATAGGTCAATCCCTCTCCTCTTTATGGCAGCCCCTTAGATATTGGAAGACTGCTTTCATGTCACCTCTCTTTATTAGACTAGGCATACCCAATTCCTGCAACTGTTCTTTATACTGTATGTTTTAGCCTCCAGTCTCCTAATAATTTTTGCTGCTCTTCTCTGCACTCTTTCTAGAGTCTCAATATCCTTTTTGTATTGTAGCAACCAAACCTCTCTGCAACATTTTTAAAAATAAAACTCTTCTACTTCATTAATTTTAAACAATTTAACCCTTGGCATATTAAGATTTTGTCAGGATTCTATGGTACTCTTCAGGGGTGGGTTCTAACTTAGCTTGCTGCCGGTTCACTTCCTCCCGCGACACGTAGCCGTGCCGTGTGGGCACAGTAGCAAAAAATCAGAAAAAAATCCCCCCCAAAAAGCCAAAAACAAGATGGCAATGCATGCACAGTGCCGGAAACTCGGCTTCTGCGCATGCACAGAAGAAAAAAACCTGAAAAAAAATCCAATAAAATAAAATAAAATAAAAAAGATGGAGGCCTCCACGGGCCGGCACCGACCGATCCGGTTTGATGACATCATCATGATGTCACCAACGGGTTGCAACCAGTTCAGGCGAACCAGTCCGAACCAGGAGGAGCCCACCTCTGGTAATCTTGTTAAATGCCTATTATAGAGAGTAAAGAGTTTTCTGTTCATCTAGTCTCAAGACGGTTCTTTTAACTTTCCAGTTTATCTTTGGTTTTGTAGTTGTTTCTTTGTCATTTCTAGACAAGAAAAATGGACCATAATAATTTCTTCCCCTCTAAAAATCTGTGGAGATATGGTTGCATGCCATATAGAAGTTTGGTGCCCCCCAAAATCCCAGAGGACTTCACCCACCAAAATTAACTTCTGTATCTTCCAGAAACACTATTTGTTAGTTTTCTATGACATAAATATGGAATTAATACCACACTTAAGAACAAGCTCATAAGATGAGCAAATTAAGATGTTTATTAGGGAAATTATTTACATGATGGCATAATGTGTTGCTTTTCAAATGGAAGGAGAAGATTGCTTAAATGTACGGTTCTCATCTTAAATATGCAGAGTTGCAGTTTGTACAATACATGAGAGAGTTTTTTTCCCCTCAACAAAATACTTAACTCTCAATAATGTTTGCCTCAGATAAGACTTCCTTAGAACTCTAGTCAAACCCTCACCAGCAGGGACGCAAGCTATATAACAGGATTTTTTTTTTAAAAAATATTCATTCTGCTGTTCTTAGTTCCTAGGATAATTAGGATAATTCAGCTCCTACTTGTTGAAATGCTCCATGTCTTCAGGCAAAGGGGTTATACAACCCTACTTCAGAGATATCCTGTTTTATTCAGCTGTCAGCTGCATCAGCTGTTTTTCAAGCAAGATTGTCTCTGGTTTTAAAGCAGGGAGCTACAGTATATAGCCCTCTAGACAGGGGTGAGTTCTAACTTACCTCACTGCTGGTTCGCTTCCTCCTGCGCTGCATGGGCATGCTGCGTGGGCGCACGCACGTGCAAAATGCCAAAAAATCCAAACAAAATCCCCCCCCAAAAAAGCCGAAAACAAGATGGTGATGCATGTGCAGTGCCAGAAACTCGGTTTCTGCGCATGCACAGAAGAAAAAAAATCTTTTAAAAAATCCCCCCCAAAAATTCAACATTTTTTTTTAAAAAAGATGGTGGTGTCCATGGACCGACACCAACAGAACCAGTTGTGTGATGTCATCGTGATGTCACCAGAGGCTTGTTACCGGCTCAGACAAATCGGTTCGAACTGGGAGGAACCCACCTCTGCCTCTAGATCAGGGGTGTCTAACCTTGATAACTTTAATACCTGTGGACTTCAACCCCCAGTATTCCCAGTCTGCATTCTGGGAGTTGAAATCCCACCCAGCATTCTGGGAATTCTGGGAATTGAAGTCCACAGGTATTAAAGTTGTCAAGATTGGACACTCCTGCTCTAGATGTTTCTGATAATTTCATAATCGCTAACAAGCATATCCCATAATCTCTAATAGGCATATCCTAAGGTGGTGGATGTTTAGTAATTGTAGTTTAACAACCAAATGGCCATAACATAGTTTTATCCTGCTTTAGGTCTTCATAAGCCTGGAACTCTATTCTCTCCAGCCACCATCTCTGGTCTTCTTCCAACCATCAGATGAAACTTTTCTCCCATTAAGGCAGTTGCCTATTATACAACAGCAAAGCCAAACTATTTATATTATAATCTTCTTGGGAAGTAACTCACAGAGTAATTGTTAAAAAGCATGAATTAATGAATGAATGAATGAAGGAATGATAAAATAAAATAAAATAAAATAAAATAAAATAAAATAAAATAATAAAATAAAATAAAATAAATAATAAAATAAATAAAATAATAAAATAAAATAAAATAAAATAAAATAATAAAATAATAAAATAAAATAATAAAATAATAAAATAATAAAACAAAACAAAACAAAATAAAATAAAATAAAGTAAAATAAAATAAAATAAAATAAAATAAATAAAATAAAATAAAATAAAATAAAAAATAAAATAAAATAATAAATAAAATAAAATAAAATAAAATAAAGTAAAGTAAAGTAAAGTAAAGTAAAGTAAAGTAAAGTAAAATAAAGTAAAATAAAATAAAATAAAATAAAATAAAATAAAATAAAATAAAATAATAAAATAAAATCAGAATCTCTTCACCTTTCTCCAAGATTCTTCTGAACTCAATTGGATCAGAAAGAATCTCACTATTTGCCTACCAGAATTTGACCAGAGTCCTTCCTCGCCATCCTATCATGACATAAAATATGTTGTCTTGGGATAAAAGATAAATCACTGATCAATTCCTTTTATTAGTCTACTTATCTCAGCAGTAGATATTTCCACAGTTTAAGACATGGATATATCTGAGGGAGCAGAGATTGATATCAGGGTATTTATCTCTTATTCATATGGATATTGATAACAGGATGGATTGTATTCCATATCATTAAATAACCTACTGGTAGAACTTGAATAAGACAGAAAATATCCTACATATGAGGTATATCATCTAAGTTATATTGCTCATATTGCACCACACTCAAGAGATATGTGATCAAAGGAGCAAGAGAACAAAAGAAACATATGAAGCAGAGAGAAAATGAAGAACCAATAAAGGAGAATATTTGTAGTTCAGGGTTGACATGAGGGGTTCTTGGCACTCTCTGAGCTTGGTTGTTTTCTAGATAACATCATCGATGAGCACTGATGAAGTTTGGGTAATTGTTCTGACTCAAGTCATGCTGGCAAGGCAGAGGTTAAGTAGAATCTGTTTATTGCACACTTAACACAGTGCCAAATGACCACCAATGGTGCTGGTGAAGCTACACCCCAGACCTCAGTTTTCCCTCAGTCCAAATTCCCTTGAATTACGTCCTAGCCAACCCATGAGGCAAAGAGGGAAGTCACAATACCCACAAGTACCAAATCTGGAACACAAGTCCAGGGTTCCAAAAACCAAAGCATGGTTCAAGAGTCCAAAGTCAGAGAGCCAAGTCCAAAGTCCAGAAGTTCAGAGCCAAGAAACATGATCTAAGATTCATAAGGCAGTATGTACAAAATCAGGTAAGTTACATATGAAAGCAAACAGATGTTCCTAACAAACACACCTTCCCCCAGCATCTAGCTAAATCACCCCATCCCAGGTATTCCTGTAAGAGGGGCAGGGCTGCTTTTTCAGGAGCAATCTCACCAACCTCCTCTGTGCCTCCCTCTACTCTGCTCTTCACACCCATGGATCACCTCTGTTCTTCATCAGAGGTGATCTACAGCCTGTCATCATCACTGGACCTCTGCAGCTGATCCTCCCCAGTAAGCAGCTCTTCACCCAGTTGGCCACCACACCCAATGCCGGACCTGCCTGGGATTGCATTGTTTCTGGGCTCTGGATTCTCTGGGCACTCCGGGGATTTTGTGCCATTCCCCTTGGTTGCTCCCAGTTCCAACACCTCCTCCTCCTCTGAACTGGGGTCCAACGGAATCATCACAATAATGAAACGTCTACAAGAAAACCACCAAGCTCAGAGATCACCAAGGACCTCTCAGAAAAGGAAGTATCTGGGTATGCATTGCTGATGTTTGTCCCTTCTAAGCCCTATGTTCCAGATGAATGGGTCATGGGAGAGGTGACATGGGCCAAAGGCTACCATGTTCACAAGGTTAAAGGCCTTGCTTATATATTGAAGAAACCTTTTCTCTCAAATAAAAGGAAATGGAAGACTTATAAATGCTCTATAAATGCTTACTGACCTTGCTCAGCTATGACTTTATAGCCTTATTTGGGGACTTGAACAAAACTCAATACAATCCTCTATTATAGTCCTTGGAGAAATGCATCCATAAATTTGCAAAATATTCTGCTTAGATATCATAGATAAATAATTTTTTATAATATGTTCACAAAATCCATTAAGGACCAACAAAAATCCCTATAGACCAAAATAGGCTGAGTGGCCAACCTTTATCTATAGGAGTTATACCCATAATTCTCATGAAGTTTTAAAATACGACAGGATCTCTGCCAATAAATTAGCCTAAGAGAAATTTTGCACCCAAGTTGTCAAAATAATATGGGTTTTCAATCTAATCCGATTCACTAATATTTTAAAATTAGCATCTACATTTCATGTGACGTTACAATTAATATCTATTTATTCTGCTCAATTTGTCAGCTTCACACCAGCTCCTAATAGAAGTTAGTAATTCATGCATAATAGATGAACAATGATTCTTTCCAGGATTATAATTTATCTACCATTTGTTTTCTAATAAGGTAATTAGTTGCCATAATTGTGGAAGAATTATATAGACTGCTTAGTAGCTTTTCTACATGCCAGGCAAAAGAAAAGCTTGGCTGGGGTTTTCTGAAATACGTCCGTCATTTAAACACACATGCAGCAACCTAAGTGTGGCTGTATTATTTTAACTATCTCCTTCATTTGAACATAGATGAATAGAAAGTGCTGGTAGTTGATGTTCAAAGGGATGATGGGCGAGGTTTAGTCTTGAGGCTCCCATTGATCTTAATGGATGTTTCTTGGCACTGACAGAAATCTCCTGCACCACTTTGAACAATTTTCTTTCCATCAAGTAGACTGCCATTAACCCTTGGGAAGAGCAAAAGCATGGAATGTTGAAAGACATCTATCCTTCTGCTGAGACTATCTATGGAATGAATGAAAACTACTGAGGGAAAAGGATCATCTTAGCAGAACGTCTTTCTTTTTGGGTTGATTGCTTGCCAGGATGACTAAGCCCCTTTGTAAAGATGTGATTTTGAATGAGAAGGTACATTATGGTACCCATTGCCGGATATCTGTAGCAGGGGCGGGTTCCTAATTTTTTTACTACCACTCTGTGGGCGTGGCTTATTTTGTGGGTGTGGCTTGCCAGCCATGTGACCGGGTGGGCGTGGGCCTCGGGAGCTTGGCAGTGGCCAGAAAAGAGGGGGGCATTGCCCACTCGCAATGCAGCCCCCCCGCAATGGGAGCAGCAAGACCGCAGCAGCGGTTTTTCTAGGAGGCTCCGGCCGGCCTGAATGCTTCTCCCCATTCGATGATCCTAGGCTCCTGCCGCCTGTTCCCCCTTCCCTCAGCAGCTCGAGAAGCCTCGAAAGTGCAAAAATGCCTGGGATCATCACCGCGCATTCGTGGCTTCTCAGACTGCTGAAGGGAGGGGAACTGAGATAGGTCCTGCCGCCCAATCCCCCTCCCCTCAGCAGCTCGAGAAGCCTCAAATGTGCAAAAATGCCTAGGATCATCACTGCACGTTCGTGGCTTCTCGGACTGCTGAAGGGAGGGGAATGGAGATAGCTACTGGCCGCCCGTTCTTTCAGCGTCTCACACGCTCCCTCAGCCATCCTCCCCTGCTTGGACTCACTGTGGGGTAGGAAGGCAGTGCATGCGCAGTGCCGGAAGCTTGGCTTCTGGGCATGCGCAGAAGAAAATTTTTTTAAAAATTTAAAAAATTTTTTTTAAAAATGGCGGCGCCCAGGCACCGGCAACCGACCATACCGGTACTGTGATGTCACCAGCGGGCCGCTACCGGTGCTATAGAGTGGCCCGCACCGGTAGGAACCCACCACTGATCTGTAGACAGTGTTTAACAAATGTCTTTTTTGCTAACCCATTCTGGACCAGATGGTAGCCTGGTAGCTTCATTGGATTAAGTCTACCTTAAATGAAAGCAACTTGAATTATCTGGTGAATTAATATGAGTTGCTTATATTTTGTTGATCAGCAATTTACATATACTTAGGTTACCTATGAATGTCTTCTTCTGAACATGGAGAAAGAAATGGTCATTCCATTTGACATTTCTATACCTGCAATAGTTATTTTTACATTCTTGGTCAAAAGGTAACCTCTCATGTTTTATTTTTATAATCTCAGTTTAAGGCTTAGTTACTAACAGCAGACTTCTTTGACGTATTTATTCTTTGATCAGTACTAAATGATGGGTTAATATTTTATAGCAAGTGACCTAATCTTGTGTTATAATAAGCAACATCTTTCCTTTTATCTTTAAATAGTAATTATGTTGGAAATGAATATTATCAAAAGGAGGGTTAAGTCCTCTTGATAACAGAGTGATAAAAGTAAGCTAAGGCACACTCTAACTTTTGGTACGTGTACTTTAAGTTTTATATAAATAAAAACAAAGCTTTTTATGTAAAGGAATATACCAGCAGAAGCCAATGTTTTATAGAAGATTCATTGAGTGTTGTCTCCTTGAGATTTTGACCTCCAAGTAAATATAAACTTTATTCCTCGTTCCTACCTCTTTTTTCTTTCCTATGACAAGTTCAACTACTGAATGAACCAACAATATAGAACAGTGAAGTTGAATAATGAACTGGAACATCACCAAGGCAAAAAAAAAAAAAAGAAGACTTTTAATTGCTTTAACTTCAGTTCTGCTAATAAAGGATTTTCAAGGTGATTGTGTGTTGAGAGGTTTCACCATGCCCTAAATTTTGAGTAATGCACTAAATAGAATTGTAACAGCTCTGACAGTTCATTCTGCTGTGACCTTGCTAACATTGCTATTGATGATCTTGGGCTCTGCTTACTTAACCCCTTGACACCGTGGAGAAGAAGACTCACCCAAAGGTATTATCTTCTCACAGTTTCACAGAGCTGAAAGGGGGAAATAATTTATTTCAACTTCCTGTTCAGTCTCTTCACAAAGCATCTTATGGACTGTAGCAGAAGGACTCATGGACCACAGCAAGCCAGAGTGCCACAATAAACAGTCTGCAGTTAAATTTGCCCCAGATTAAGCCAGCCAACCAATTAGCCAGCCAGTGAAGTAAGAAAATGTAGGAATGTAAACAAACCCTAATTTTGCATGGGGTAGGATTTAACCTTGGAACTCCATGACTGTAGCTTATAGAACCTGTGGTTTTTTGTGAGCAGTGCCCCAAATTATTTTGCATGTTTTCTTAGAAGAGGAATTAAAATAGTTGTCAGTTGGAGCAGTGAAAACTTGCTTAATGAACTAATGGCTAGCCTCCATAAAAATATCTTAGAGGGTTTCATGCATTCCCTGAAGTACGTGGGACATGTCTAAACCATACTTCAAACGTGGACAGGATCATTAACAGCTAAAATGGATCCCATAACAGCTAAAATGGATCCCATAAGTAAGGGTGTAAAGCATTCATTTTTTCTTCTGCCCCCAAACAAAACAAAAACAGTATAAAAAGGGGGCGAAGCATTTAGTTCCATTGACTATGGACTAGGTTCTGAGCACCACAAAAAGGTTTATGGTGGGCCACCAATAGCCCACAGGTCACAGCTTCTTTCCCTAAAAATAATCAATGGTCATTTTTTTCTACATTTACTAGAAATTCAATGTTTTGTGATGTTCTGAGGTAGAAAATGCATGAAAATTGAAATACGTCTATTAAAACTGGCAATCAACATTTTAAAAAAACTTGGCTTTTTCCATATATCCAATATGGCTCTTGACACTTTGAAATCATCACTCTGCCCACTGCCATACCCCACCCCCCAAACTATTAAGTATGGCCCCTGACCACTAACCATCTATTTTCATGTCCTAAAAGGAAAGCTTTATATAATAAATAGCACTATAGCACTTAGACTTATATACCGCTTCATAGTGCTTTACAGCCCTCTCTAAGCGGTTTACAGAGTTCAGCATATTGCCCCCAACAATCTGGGTCCTCATTTTACCGACCTCAGAAGGATGGAAGGCTGAGTCAACCTTGAGCCGGTGAGATTTGAACAGCTGAACTGCTGAACTATCAGTCAGCTGAAGTAGCCTGCAGTGCTGCTTTTAACCACTGCGCCACCTCGGCGCCTCTAAATGACAGAAACTTTGACATTTATTTCGATCATCTCAGGTTTGCTTCTTCAATTTATGACGATCAAAAGAGGTAGAAAAACAGATTAAAGACTATGTAGATTCACAATTGTTTTATATGCATTACATGAAATTATCTAGATTTAATGAATGCAGCACATTATTCTGATTGCAACATTTGCTTACTGTGCAGTGTTAAACTTACATCACTGTCAATTTCTTTTAGATTAGGAAGTTTTTCTGGGTGTAGTTGTGAAGGTGTAGAAATTAGGAAAGTCTGAGTTCTAGATATATTGGCAACAATTATAATTTTCATGGTAATGAACATGCATGCTAAGAGGTAAGAATGCTAGAAAGTAAGTCACTTCTATGCCATCCTTCAAAATCTTCCATATCCATTTTATCGCTCAATAGCTTCTATTTGAAGATACAGATTCAAAACCAATTTTTCCACCAATCTGGTTTGCACAGAAGACGTACATTCAGATCAGTTATCACTTCAGAACTGTCAAGGTTTATATAGTTTATATATTTTCTGACTTTAGGGTTTTTGCTATCATTCCATAATTAATAGACAGTTCAAAACTTTGCTTCTCATTAGAGCTTACATTATTCGAAGTTATTTCCCTTTACCTGCCAATTTTTTTTAAAAAAGGTATCTACTTGTAATTCTGGCTCTGATAAATTGGCTTGAGTGAGGTGTCTCATGACTATCAGGAAATCATGACTCTTCCACCCATGTTTTTCTCTTCTACTTAAAACTCATTCTGAATGGCTAATGTAGCCTCTGGGCTTGTCTAAGGATGCTCTGGTCTGACACCAACTTAATTACTGGCAAAAGAGAGGAGTAGAATTGTATAAATTCCTTATGAAAATTGTCATTATATTTGGTCTACCATCTCAAATAGATTTACTGGTATATGACTGATGATTTTCTTTCTTTTTTTAAAAAAAGTTTTTTTTAAATTTTTCTCCACATATACATCCATACATATACCATAATTCATAACAAAATATACTTAGTTATACATTTCTTCTTCAATAAACCATAAATCAACATCCTAATTTGCACCTTTTATATTTTTATTTCCCGTCTGTTTTCCCCCTTTATATCATGTCACTCCCCTCCCTCTGTCTCCTCTCTTCCCTCTACCTTCTTTCTCCTTCTCTCTCACTTTCCTACTTCCCTCCTCTCCCCTTCTTCCCTTCCTTCTCTACTTCCTCTTCTCTTTCTTGTCCCTTCCCTGAGTGAGTTTAATCCTAATCAATCTTTTGGTTAACAGACAGGTTACTCATATCCCTAAATTTAATAATCGGTGCAGCTATTACATTTATATTTTTTCAATATCCATATCCATATGTATGTCTTATACTTTCCTAGGTATATTCACTCCTACCTTAATGCTGCCTCCTCAATAGGGTGCCCAGATACCTTTGATCCAAAATCAGGACAGTTTTTTAAAAATAGTGCGCGTGCACGGGGGCTTACTTGGGCGGAAACGTGCTTTTGGCCCGGATTCGCTTTGGCGGGCACGGGATCGGCGGACCCTTCACCCCCTTTCTTTCCCCCCTCCCCCAAGCTGGCTTTGCAGGCTCCTGAGGTGCCTCGGGGGCGAAAGGAAATAAAATAAAACCACCATTTTATTACACGACCGCTCACTTTAAACTAAGAAAACCTTTACAGTATTTTAAATAATTTATCACAACCCTGAAAGAAAGCATTAAAATATTACACACTAAAAATGCACACGAAATCTTCCGTAAATCTCTAACCTTGTAACAAAACTGAATTGATAGCCAGTTTTTTAAAAAAAACATTCTGATCATATATATTTTTTTTCCTAGGGTTGCTTTGTGGGCTGTTATTCAGTCATTTCAGGGCAATAAGGAACAGTGAAATAAAGGGAAGTCATGACCTAACATTTTCACATTTCTGTCAGAACTATTTCTGCATTAATCATCTTTTACTTGTTCTAGTTTGGGCTGGATTGTATTTTAGGCAGAGTCCCACTGCTTATCGCATGCAACCACTCAACAATTTCCTGTCTTTCTTTGTCACAATGAAAACCCTTGGGGAGCTGATATGTTAAATGAAGAGTGGGCAATCTGCAACCAAATCTCATTTATGCAAACCTCAAGAGAAATAGGAGCATGTTTTCAGGCTTTGGAGGCAAAGTCAAAAGGCAAAATACGCACTTGAAACCTCTCCTCCTTTCATTTTCAGCTTTGCCTCTGGTGAGGGACGTCACTTCTATGCTCCTTCTAACTCTTAGAAACCCAAAAGTAATTAAATGCCCAGTTATAAAGAGCCGTGGTGGCGGTTAGAATGCAGTATTGCAGGCTAATTGCAGGCTAATACACAGCTCACTGCCAGGAGTTCAATTCTATTTATTTATTTATTTATTTATTTTGTGAGATGTATATACCGCCTCACAGTGCAAGCACTCTCTAAGCGGTTTACACCAGTAAGCAATGTATATCTATATTGCCCCCAACAATCTGGGTCCTCATTTTACTTACCTCGGAAGGATGGAAGGCTGAGTCAACCTTGAATTCTAACTGGTTCAAAGTTGACTCAGCCTTCCATCCTTCTGAAGTCGGTAAAATGAGGATCCCAGATTGTTGAGGGCACTATCCTGACTCTGTAAACTGCTTAAGGAGGGCTGTAAAGCATTGTGAAGTGGTATATAAGCCTAAGTGCTATTGCTATAACTTAAACTTAAGTTAAAACTTAAAGATGCTCCCTCATGTTCATAAAATTACCAGAAAACACCTGTGTTTTAGATCCAAATGGAAAGAGGTGGTTAGGAGCACATAGGGACCCTTATGAAGACTTTGTTGATAACTCATTAAAGCAGCCACTTCTATCCTCCAGGTTACGCAGCTGCATGATCCCAGGAGAAGATGCGTTGGGTTTCAGGAGCTGCACTTCTCTCCTTCAAATCCAAAGCACTGAGCGCCAGTGTGCAAGGTGTGTGAGGTTGTGCAGCCTCGAAGCAACACTTTCCCTGGGAAAAAAAGGCTGCAGCTCTCTGCAGAGCAAACTATCTTTAAAGGGGGTCATTGGGTTAAATTTAAAGTTATCACAATCTGGTTGCACAAGGCTAATTTAATTATTTCCATTAATTTCTTTCACCTTTACTCTCCGCTAATTTCTTTTCCTTCCTTGGGCATTTTTGTCAAGGTTACCAACTATTCTGACTATATTAAGGTGAACCGAAAGGGAGGTGCTCTTCTCCATCTGAAACCTGCTATAACTCAAAACAGCTTCAACACTTCTAAATATAATATCCATTTTATAGCTCCTCATTTGCTGAATCTTGCAACAGGGTTTTTTTTCCCTATTAATTCTTTGCCTCTGGCCATTCTTCAACTATAATTCTGTTTTACTTAATTATGACTAAAAGGTTCCCTTCTGCTTTGGAATAAACTTTACAAAAATTGAGCAGAATCAGAACTATTTCAAGTGCTGCTTAACTTTTTAATGCTGATAATACATTTCATGCCTTTGGTACTGTTTTCTCCTGCCTTTTGCTTTTTTTTAACCTTTTAATTTGGTTATAGGGGGAAAAAACCAAAACCACAACAGTGTTAGCAGGGAGAAGGAATAATAAGGAATCACTAAACTTTTTCAAAGTGTAGGGAATAGAGGTTAGCTTTGAAAAGTCATGTAACGTGATGGAAAACGTTGATGCTCAACTTAAAAACGAAGAGAGAGAAAACAACTCAAGCTGTACAGCGGAAGATCCATGATTGTTCCTTGTTCTTGGAAATCCTTGGAATTTTGGGATGCTACAGTCTCCCTTTGTACAGAATATCAAGAACAAACGTTATAATTATTTTATTTTATTTATTTGTTTGTCAAACATGTACAAGATAGTAGGTGTTTGTATAAACATAACATAAGCAAAGAAGTACAGATAAGTGAGGATAATAGGACAGTAAGATAGGGACGGTAGGCACAGTGGTGCGCTTATGCACGCCCCTTACAGACCTCTTAGTGGAGAGGTCTACTGTAGACAGTCTAAGGTTAACGTTTTGGGGGTTTGGGGAAGAAACCACAGAGTCAGGTAGTGCATTCCAGGCATTGATCACTCTGTTGCTGAAGTCGTATTTTCTGCAGTCGAGTTTGGAGCGGTTTACATTAAGTTTGTATCTATTGCGTGCTCGTGTATTGTTGCGGTTAAAGCCGAAGTAATCATTGACAGGAAGGACATTTTGGTATATGATTTTATGAACTACATTTAGATCAGATCGAAGGCGACGTAGTTCTAAATTGTGTAATCCCAATATTTCAAGTCTGGTGGAATAAGGTATTCTATTGCAAGCAGAGAAGGGTTACCAAATTAGGGTTACCAAATCTGAACTAACCAAATAAGTGGCACAAAATCTTTTTGAGTTCTCTATACCTCTTTGCTAGCATCTTCTAGCATTTTGGAGGTTTGCATCCCAAAACCTCCAAAAGCTCTAGATGTTATCGGAGTTACTGCCCTGGTTTACTAGCATTATGAAGACATAATATTGTTTGTCTTGGGGCATTGCGATGTGTGAATCTTATTCACAATAATTTACCGTAATGCATAGGCACCAGTCATTGGGTCCAGAATTTCCTGCCGTAAAACATGATGTCACATGACCATGCTGCTTAGTGACAGCAATTCCAGCAATTCCAGCTGCCATTGTTAAGAACATCTCATACCATTGTTAAGTGCAAATGTCATATAGTCACCATTTGTGACCTCCTGCTGGTTTCCCCATTGACTTTGCTTACAGGAAGTCGGCTGTGAAAATTGCAAATGGTGACCACATGACCACAGAGATGCTGCCACAGCTGCAATAAGGATCACTCATAAGTACCACTCATTCAGCACTGTCATAAGTTCCAACAGTTGTTGAATGAGTGTTCATTAAGTACTACCTCCACAACATTAAGGTACTACGGTACCTATACAATTAGCCATAAACCAGAAACATACCAGCACAATTACCTTGTACCTTAAGTTATCTTGTGGTAAGATGGGTAGTCAATAAATTTAATTACCGTATTTTTCGGAGTATAAGACGCACCTTAGTTTTTGGGGAGGAAAATAGGGAAAACAATCTGCCTACCAGGTATTTATCTGGCTAGCGTCCTTAGTCTGGTCAGCTTCAGCACATTATTTTATCCCCTGGTTAGCACTTAAAAAAACCTTCTTCTGAGAGAATAACAATGAAAGAACCTGCAAGCCAGTAAGAGCTGAGAAGATCGTTAGCACCTGGTTAGGGCTAGAAAAAAACTTATTCGGAGCAAGTAGAGCAATGAAAAAAAATTCTGCAAAGACTTAGGGCTGGAAAAACATTCTTCGGAGAGAGTAACAATGAAAAAGCCTGCAAGCTGGTAAGACCTGGGAAGATAGATAGCACCTGGTTAGGGCTAGAAAAAAACTTATTCGGAGCAAGTAGAGCAATGAAAAAAATCCTGTAAAGACTTAGGGCTGGAAAAACATTCTTTGGAGAGAGTAACAATGAAAAAGCCTGCAAGGTAAGAGCTGGGAAGATCTGTTAGCACCTAGTTAGGGCTGGAAAAAAAAAGCTACATTCGAAGTATAAGACGCACCCAAATTTTCAGCCACTTTTAGGGAGGAAAAAGGTGCGTCTTATACTCCGAAAAATATGGTACTAACAAAAAAACAAACAAATAAATTAAAATAAAATAAAGGTTGAATTTGTGTAACATAGAAAGCTTCTTCATATGCAAGTGCCTTCTTGCTTGCATGTAAAATTGGGACAGGGCTTTTATTATACAATCACAATTGCCATCTTGACCATTCTCTCTTTCTCTTTCACACACCCACACATACACACACAAACACCCCAGGAAGTGTTCTGCTCTGATGATTCTACATTTCTTTGAGATTGCTTTAAGCTGCTTTTCCTCTGCTGGATAGATAGAGTTTACATTAAAAAATAAAATGAGAATAAAAGCACAAGAGGTGAAGAATGTTACAATTGGGGGTCAGTGGGCAGTCAGAGTGTGTCTGATTTTGCAGGTAGTGTAACATAATTTGACTGCATTCGAGGACCCTGAAGCCTGTCGATCTGATAACAATAACTGTACATGATTTTGTTTGTCAGAAGCTGGCTGGGAAGGTCAGAAATGATGATCACGTGATCCTGGGATGGTGCGATAATCATAAATACATCTTGGTTGCCAAGTGCATGAATTGCAATCATGTGACCACAAAGAGCCGAGGTGGCGCAGCGGTTAGAGGCAGATACCGCAGGCCACTTTAGCTGATTGTGATCCCCAGGTCAGCGGTTCAAATCTCACCGGCTCAAGGTTGACTCAGCCTTCCATCCTTCCGAGGTAGGTAAAATGAGGACCCAGATTGTTGGGGGCAATGTAAATATATACATTGCTTACTGGTGTAAACCGCTTAGAGAGTGCTTGCACTGTGAAGCAGTATATAAATCTCACAAATAAATAAATAAATAAGATGTTAGGATGGCCATAAGTGCAAGGAGTGGTCACAAGTCCCCTTTTTCCCCCAGCATCGTTGTACCTTTGAACTAGCTAAATCTAGCTAAACAATCTAGCTAAACATATGGCCATACGTCAAGAACTACCTGGCAGAGATATATTTGATTATCAAAGATTATCAAAATTTAGGCCTTAAGTTTTGAAGGCCTGTCTAGTCGAAGTCCAGTTTAAAGGCTTATAAAAACTGATTTGAACCTACCCATCAACAGTTAATATCAAGGTAATAGAATCACCCAGTCACTGCTATCTACACTGTAAAGAGATGTCTTTTTTCTGAGGAAATTAAGGACATAGAAAACTGTGTTTTATTGACTTTCATCGTGTATCTTAGCATTATAGATACTGAATGGCAATTCTCCTGTCATTCAGGCATAGGTTTTACCATCAATGAAGGGATTTAGCCTGGAAGCATTTGCGTGCAAAAAATTTCCTCTACCACTGAGTTACAAATGTGCACAATTATAGTACTTATTTCTGAAGTGTCCATGGATAGGCATCAGTGCGTGTAACTTGTAGAAAACATCTCCATTTTCTATTTTGGCAATGGACTACTCAATGAAGCAGATTTTGGTTTTAGCAGCCATCAAATATATTTTAATAATAATAATAAAACAATTTAACAGGAACTGGAAGGCAACATGGTTCACAGTAATGTAGCTTGGAACCAGTGTTTCCCAACCTTGGCAACTTGAAGATGTCTGGACTTCAACTCCCAGAATTCCCCAGCCAGCATTCGCTGGCTGGGGAATTCTGGGAGTTGAAGTCCAGACATCTTCAAGTTGCCAAGGTTGGGAAACACTGGCTTGGACCTTCTTCTCTTCAGCTGGCTTTACAGAAAATAAGTCAAGGAGGCTTCTGGGACCTGTAGTAGGTATAACTGCTCCTGTGTCATTTCCCCACCAAGCAACATCCTTGCCGCCAAACTGATTTGTAGAGGCAGCTGACCAACATTTCAGCTCGATTCCTCTCTTTCATCAGGAAGAAGGAGATCTGCTTCTCTGGAGCTCTGAAGACGGTTTCTCCTTCTTGTCCCGAACCTCTTTACAAGTACAAAGGAACGAGAGGTTTGAAGAGCAAAGTGTGAAGAATGTTCCTATTAATTTGAACATTAACCATTGCAATAGTCCGTGTAGCTTTTTTTTTATAACCCAACTTCATTTCAAAGTCAGCTGATGCTAAATTCTAGAGGCAATTATAGTAAATCAAATTGTACACCATCCCCGGGGGGTAGTTTTGAGATACCTTGGCACCACGTCCTTTCTCCTGATTTCCCTTCTAACCTAGAGCTCACACATCTAGCAGCTGCTTTCTTTTTAACAATTCGTCACTCCCTTGAAAAAATGTTTGCAAGCACTTTGGATAATTTCCAATTCATTCTTGCAGGAAATGAGGATTTGGTTCCTCACTTGGGATACCTGCTGCTAGGTTTATTCACTAATAAGCATGATAAATGTTTTAGCCTTTGATCAGTGCTAATTTAACAAGTAAGCTCCATAGGAAAAAAAAAGTCTTTGAGGCTCAGGGGCTCAAGACGATGCATGAGTTGAAAATATGATTGATTGTGTAGCTGTGAGAAATTTCCATTAAAAATCTTTTATCATGCTGCTGTATTTTGAACAATTAAATCAAACGTGAAAGGTATCGCTACTTTACAATAGAGGGAGAAATGAAAATGGAACTTCACACAACTTTGTTTCAAAACCATGTATATTGATTTTCCAGGTACATTTTCAATTTCTTCTTTAATTAATAGGTAGATTTAAAAAGAAAAAAAAACCTATCAGTCTTCCCCCCCCCCCTCCTGGTTATATTCTATTTTTGTTATACAAGATAAACACTTTCGATGCTATAACACAACCTTCCAGTCTAAAATAAGTGAATCCAAGCAACCACCTTAGTGTAAAAATGAGGCTATACCAGTAAAAATCACTGATGATCACCAGTATTTTCTTGTTGCCGACTTTCCTGTGCCACATACAACAGCAGAAAAAGCGCAATATTTATGACTGGAAGAATTTCCTCTATGCATATATGGACTTTCCCTACATACCACCACTACCTTCTATTTTCAACTTTCCTTCCATTTGTATTTTCTTGCTTTATATCTTTTAAAAAATGCATGCTTTTAGAAAAGAGAGTAAGATATCATGGCTAAAAGACTGGACTGAAAACACTGGGAAATGTGTCAATAATTTCATTTAGCTATTGGGTCATTGGACCACTCTCCTCTTTCTATCATTCTAAGGTGACCAGATTTTAATATTTGTAAAGTGGGACACCATTGACGGGGGGGTTTCCTAGGGGAGCAAGATGGGAGGGGTCCATCTCTCTTATCCTGCAGCTTTGTGCACCCCCCTCCAAACACCCCCCCTTCATTGCAGCCAGGGGTGGGTTCCTACCGGTGCGGGCTTGCCTGTTCCTCGCTGCAGAGCCGAAGAAGCTGGTGGCGTTCGCGGTGCGGGGTTTCCCCCGCCTGCTTTTCCTGGCCGCCGGGACGCCGCCATTTGCGTTCTTTTGCCCTCTGCGCATGCGCAAAGCGTTCTGCTTGCGCAGAGGGCAAAAGAACACAAATGGTGGCATCCCGGCGGCCGGGGAAAGCGGGCGGGGGAAGCCCCGTGCCGCGAATGCCACCAGCTTCTTCGGCTCTGCGGCGACGAACAGGCAAGACCGCTGCTGTCCCTCTCACTGCCCTCCCTCTCCACCTGGCAGGAGGAGGCAGGCGAGGCAGGAGGCAGAGGGGTGTGCAGGGCAAATTCAAATTCAAAAAGCAGGACTTTTTTGAAATGCTGTGGGACGCGGGACAAATTATTAAAAAGCGGGACTGTCCCACCAAAAGCGGGACGTCTGGTCACCTTAATCATTGGGTTCTTGTAAAAATAAAAGAAGAATTTAAAAAAGAAAGAAATCATCAAATCTATTTGGAGTTCTTTGGAAGAAAACAGTATAAAATTATAATAGAAAACATGATGCATAGTAAGTGATCAGAAAAGAGGAGAGTTGTGGAAAGGGAACATTGTTAAAAGGGAACTACACTGAGATGGTGTAAGTCGCAAGAAAAGCAAGACCAGAAATCTCTAAAAGCGATGCCACCAAACAAAGCCAGACCAAAGCCATAGGAAAACTAGAAACTGCTAAAGAAATCGGGAATAGGGAAACTAGAAACTGCCAAAGAAATTAGAATAAGAAATAGAAACATAAAAACAGATATCACTAAGAAAAGAACCAAGCCAAAGTAATTAGAAAAGCCAGACACACTGGAAAAGAAAATACCAAAATCATTGTAAAATACAAACAATATACAGGACATGCAGGAAGAAATAATTAAATTGCAAAAGAGGAATAAACAAAAAAAACTGAAACATGACACCAGGAAGAGATTAGCTCTAAAACATAACTTGGGAAAAAGCGGACACCAAGTTTGGCATAATAAAAAACGATACTTAAGGCCCATCCACACCTCTCCGCAGATTTAAACAGGCTAACATTTACTTTTCCCCCCTCCCACTGAGATCACTGCCAATATGGAAGAAAAAAACAAACACAAACCAGGATGAGGACTATTAACTACCACACAAAAGCCATGGAAATTAGACCCAAAAGGAAAGAGTATAAAAATGTAAAGTTTGCTGTAAGAAGTTGGTAGCTGGCCTTTCAAGATTATTACCTATTTGCAGAGGGTTCTTCCCCAGCCGGGAACGAACCAGGAATTTTCTTCCAACAGAGGAGAGGAGAGAAGACGAGAAGAGAGATTCCTCCAAACTCAGTGTGGAGTATGGTAGGATACTGTAGAAGAATCTTCCTTTTTTAATGTCCACATTCTGCACACAATTAGCTGAATCCTGATTTAGCCATACCTACAATAAAGCCACAGAAATCAAGTGAGCTTCCATTCTGTAGAAACTATGAATTCTGTTCAGCATTTACAGTATTACTAGCCCTGCAATAGAAGGCAGTCCAATAATTCTTTTGGATACCATCGTTTATATTCTGCCCTAGAAAATTTCTTCCAGCTCATTTCACCAGCCAGCTAGCTTGACTAAATTCTCACTTCCATAGCATACAACCTCCAGCCCAAATTTTAGAAGTAGCTCTTCCTAGCTCCTGCTTACTTCCAAAATATTTCTTAATAATAACTTAGTTCTATCTTACAGCCCTAGTTTGTTTACCCAGGTGTCCTGTCTTCTGTCTCCCAAGCAGGCCCTGAAGATTTTCTTGACTCCAGGCTGCATTTTCTATCACCTCTAATCCACCTTTTTGCTTTGAGTGTGATTTCTTCTGAAAATAAGTGTGTTTTAGCTCTCTGATTCAGGAGAGAAACTAGCTTAGCAAAATCATGTAATGTCTTTTGCATCTCTCAACAGTTCATTTCTCTCTCTTCCAGGTGTTTCTTCCCCTTGTCTTTTTTCCAGGTGATCTGCCATTTCCCCCCACTTCCAGGTATTTCTTTCTTCAAAACAAAGTTTATTTTAAACAGAGGAAATGTTCCCCTGCTGATCTGGAAATCAGGATACCAAAAATGGCAAAGCATTTGTTCTTTCTAGTCAAATGGGAGGAACTGTGGGTCATTCCAACTGCTGCATTTGAAGACATTAGGAATTTACCTGTCCACTTGTTCAGGTGTCTGGAATTTGTGTTTTAGCTGGGGTAAAGTGGGGGAAGAACTGTCTTATCCATCCCCTAAATGTAATAATAAATTCAGCTTTCCTAGTAAGGTATGACAGCTTTTTAACTTGCTCTGTGATTCATAGATGGTCCTGGAAACTAATAAGCAATTAACCTCCAAAATAATATCAAAATAGCAAGCGACCAACAAGTGGATGCTGAGGTGTCTAATTTATTATTATCTATGGTAATATTATTTACCGTATTTTTCAGAGTATAAGACGCACCTTAGTTTTTGGGGAGGAAAATAGGGGAAAACAATCTGCCTACCAGGTATTCATCTGGCTAGCATCCTTAGTCTGGTCAGCTTCAGCACATTATTTTATCCCCTGGTTAGGACTTAAAAAAACCTTCTTCTGAGAGAGTAACAATGAAAGAGCATGCAAGCCGGTAAGAGCTGGGAAGATAGTTAGCACCTGGTTAGGGCTAGAAAAAAACTTATTCGGAGCAAGTAGAGCAATGAAAAAAAAAATTCTGCAAAGACTTAGGGCTGGAAAAACATTCTTTGGAGAGAGTAACAATGAAAAAGCCTGCAAGGTAAGAGCTGGGAAAATCTGTTAGCACCTAGTTAGGGCTGGAAAAAAAAGCTACATTCGAAGTATAAGACGCACCCAAATTTTCAGCCACTTTTAGGGAGGAAAAAGGTGCGTCTTATACTCCGAAAAATACGGTATATAGCTATTTGGGTAAACTAAGCATTTCTATAAACAATTCTTGATATAAGAGCTCCATTGCAACCTTCAAATAAATGTGCAATCCTATTTTATCTCTGCCTCTGAAACTGTTGGCAGCCAAAAATAGAAATATTTTTTTAAAAATTTGTTTATTCTATATATTCCTCTGTTTCCAAAGCATCTTACTTTTGGAGTGTTAGATCCCCAAGGAACATATGTAATTAGATGGCTTAGTACAATTAATTGAAATTGGACATTTTCACGTAGCTACATACATTCACCAGAGTTCATATTTTGTAATATTAGATTCTGTTTCATAATGCAGTAGAATTTTTGACGTCTGTGCACTTTCAATAAACCAAAGTACTCTATGCAAATGCTCTACGTGGATCTTTTCAAAAAAGGTACTTAGTGCCACAGTGGTGACTACTTTCATGAATGACTGCTGAAAGAGCCCCGTCACTTCATCTCCTAGAATTCTGCTATAGGCATGCAGCAGTGAGTAATTCTTGAAATGTATAGTTAGTGATTTCCTCTCTGACTTGATGTAGCAAAACTGTGGTTAGAGCCATATAACAGATATCTGTCATACTTGATATCTGTTTCCAGCAGTGTATATTATGAATAAATGAATATGATTCATATACATTTCCTCGAGTTGAAAGGACTTCTTTTTTTCAATCTGTACCTCAAAGGAATTCAAAGTGCCAGGTCTTGGGAATATCGAGGTTGCAGCTGCCTTTGTTTTGCATTGGATTAAAATTTCAAAGTGCGAAATTACTATGTATCACATCTATGGCACTTTTTAGTATACAAAATATTTTGCATTTCTTGGAGCTGGGTGATAAAAGCTGAGGTTCATCATATCTTGGGGGAAATATACCTCTGTGATTCCTAACAAGTGCACATACATGTTTTCAGCAAAACATAATCCAGACTGGTTTCATCAAGCCTCCCAGTAGGGGAGGCAGCCATGTTTTTTTCTCAATGACTTGGAGAAGATACTGCAGAGTAAGGGTGGCAACTAAGACTCCTTTATAACCTGTGGACTTCAACTCCCAGAATTTCTGAGGCAGCCAGGAATTCTGGGAATCGAAGTCCACAGGTCATAAAAGGGCCATAGTTGCCCACACCTGCTGTGGACGCTTCTGAAGGAAATTGCTAACATCTCTCCCTAAAAACTGGATCAGGTGAATCTGTATGGAAATTTGCACCCACTAAATTTCTCAAGCATCCTAATTCATAGCTATCATTAAACTGAATCACCATGACAGATACTACAGTTGAAAGCTAATATGGGATGCTATGGCCATCACCACCACATTTTTCTTTGAAACTATGTGCTATGGTCCACAGGCAATAACTAAAACACTTTCTCTTCCCTAACATCTTTGCTTCCATTTGTCAGGGGTCAGCAATCTGTTAAGTTATCTGGTCATTGCAATGATTACATTCCTGTCATAGGCAGCCAGATGTTCAGACTGGATTTGGCAATTTTAATCTACCTATCGAGTCCTTCCCAAAAACCTGGGATAGGCAGATGTTGATGTTTTGTGTTCTCTTATTATTGTTATTATTATTATTATTTCAGTTTTGCACCCATGCAGCCTATCCCAATTAATCCAGTAAAATTTGCCATCATTATTACAGAATAGTTTTGAGCTGTATTTAAATTAAAGAAATAAGCAAAAGTGTCCAATAAGCCTTTGATAGTTTTTTCATCCAAATTCCATTGTACTCCAATCTCTCCCCAAAGCTCGTTTTTAAAAACAAAACAAGGAACCCCCCCACAAAAATCCAATCGCAATTTAAAAAGTTGTAAAATTCCTAGAAAAAATGCTTACATTTAGCTGATTTCAGGAATGCCAACCATCTAGAACCACTTCAAAACATGTTCTTTGGCATGCAATAAACACAAAGTAATGATAAGAGTCAGTATCCAAATATGATCGGTATCCAAATCAACATTAGCAATGCTTGTGATATTTCCAATTAAAAAAGAGTCAATTAGAAAAGAAATCCAATGCAATTTTGGAGGACCTGAAGGACCAAACTGAACACATATCAAGAAGGTCTAGCTTTCCAAACACTGTTGATGCTGTCTTGATATCACTTAAACATTAAAATATATCTTTAGGATTCATGATCCACATTCATGTTAGCAACCTAATCAATTTATGTTCAAGAGAATATATAGCTCTATATATGAAGATTTTTTTAGCCCAAGTCTCCAACAGAATTTTTTCTGGAGGTCTACTGATTAAGTAGTAATTGATGGATTTCTAACATTGAATTTAACATGACTTAAATTCAACTGAGGTGGGGCGATAATTGTAAATATTACCT
Organism: Diadophis punctatus similis; assembly: GCA_023053685.1. Lineage (NCBI taxonomy): Eukaryota > Metazoa > Chordata > Lepidosauria > Squamata > Dipsadidae > Diadophis > Diadophis punctatus. The sequence continues at coordinate 64,174,961 of JALIGW010000002.1, read as the reverse complement.
TAGCGGTTGATTCTAAATAGGATAGTGAAACATAATTCAACTCTTAGGTAATGTAATCATAAATTTTAGCCAAGGTTTAGATGCAAAGGTCTGCTTAAAGAGCACCAATCCAACAGAAAAGCATACTATTAGCCTCCTGAAAATTCTACTGAATTTTAAAGGATTTTCCCAGGGAAAGCATAGATGAGACCCAAAAGCAGTGGTGGGTTCCTACCAGTGCGGTCCACTCTATAGCACCAGTAGCGGCCCGCTGGTGACATCACAGTACCGGTGCGGTTGGTTGCCGGTGCCTGGGCGCTGCCATTTTTTTAAAAAAAAAAAATTAAAAATTTTTTTTCTTCTACGCATGCCCAGAAGCCGAGTTTCCGGCACTGCTCATGCGCTGCCTTCCTACCCCACAGTGAGTCCAAGCAGGGGAGGATGGCTGAGGGAGCGTGTGAGATGCTGAAAGAACGGGCGGCAGGAGCTATCTCCGTTCCCCTCCCTTCAGCAGTCCGAGAAGCCATGAATGCGCAGTGATGATCCTAGGCATTTTTGCATGTTCGAGGCTTCTCGAGCTGCTGAGGGGAGGGGGAATGGGCAGCAGGACCTATCTCAGTTCCCCTCCCTTCAGCAGTCCGAGAAGCCACGCCTACCCGGTCACATGGCTGGCAAGCCACACCCACAAAATAAGCCACGCCCACGGAGTGGTAGTAAAAAAAATAGGAACCCGCCCCTGCCCCAAAGGTGTTTTTTCAAGAGGCAACCGGACTTTCTTGTTTTTCTTTCAAGAGGCTTTGCTTCTCATCTTGAATGCTCCCCACCACCCAGTCATGCTTTTTGGAGTTTCTTCAAAGAAAAACCAGAAAGTCCAGTTGCCTCTTGAAAAAGCACCTTTGGGACAACCATGACCTGGATGACGGAGAATCTCCATAGACCCAGATGAGAGCTTACAAGAAATAGGTGCAAACAGAGAGTTGTGCATGATGTTGGTGCAAATCTACAAATGACCCTAAACCTTCTTATAAATGGCAGATCATAGAATGCAAAAGACAGCCTCGTGTGTGGAAAAAAAGAAGCTACAGTAAGTGACGTGGGCTGCTGCTTTTCATTTGTTTCTTAACAACTGAGAATTATTGGAGTCCAGCCTGGATACCACACAGGAGGAAAATAGCAATGGGGAGTTTAAAATGACATCTGATGCCAAAAAGAAAGAACAGGGAAGAATAGCTACCACAGATTATTAAATAATTGCCACAGCTATTGCCAGATCTAAAGTGCCAGAAATTTCAAATGTCTGGCATTGGCTGGTTATGCTGCAATTTGAGGTAGAACAAGCCTAAACAGGAACCTTAATCATGTTTAAGCCCAGCTGTTCTCATAAGAGAAGAGTGAACATGATTCCTTGCAAGGGTTTGTAGAGTTTGCTGAGACCTCGTGCCTGCCTAGTTTGTGAAGGAAGGCATGGGTATAGGGCTGGGGAATACATTGCTTCTTCTGCTTCTTCTCCCCCTAACTGGTATTGGTAAGAGTTTTCCTTGATACTACAATCAATTCTGGCTTAATCAGTTCCAGGCTTATTACACTGTTTCATGTATCATGCACACATGCATACATTCATGCTAGACATTGGAATTGAGACAGAAACTTTTCAGGACACACACACACAGTTATGTGAGTGAATGAGTGAGAGAGTGAGTGAGTGAGTGAGTGAGTGAGTGAATGAATGAATGAATGAATGAATGAATGAATGAATGAATGAATGAATGAATAGAAATCTCTGAACAGGGAGCTGATAGAAAACCTTGTTGGAAATTTCAATCACTATTCAATGTGCAGATTTGTTATAGTAGAGAGATAGTGAAATATTATACAACAATTATTCATGGAACAATCTTTTCACTTTTGTCATATTTTACAGCTCTGTTTCTTGATCTATATTACCTAATTGTCAAATCAACAAACCTCTGTCTTTCCTTTCTTCAATCCCCTCTTTTGGAAAGCAATTTTTACAAGTATGAAGTCCTGAGCTTGGACACATATTATTCTGGTTAGGTCAAAAGTTCAGTTATTCATCCCCGCTGCGATGCTATTGTAAGTTTAGAGTGATTCAAGATTCTAGAAGCTTACCTTGACACCTCTTAAAAATGATTTACTAGAGTTGGTCTTTTGTGCCATGCAGATAAAAATTAGCTTGGGTTTCTGCCAGACCTTGGTTAGATTCATTGCCTTGCAGGGCAAAAGCAATGGACATTGGCCTTATATTTTCAATGAAACCATCTATTTTGTGAAATATTTAAACAAGAACATGAATATGTCCTCTCTAGGCCTACACATTAGCCCATTGAGTTATCCATCTTTCATCGTCAACTCAGAATTAAAGTTTGCTAAACACGAATGGGAAAGGATCCCAGATTAGATTGTAAATTGGAAAAAGACCTGCATTTTTTGTGACACTTTAGCTCATAGGTAGACCATATCAGAGGTGGGTTCTTCCCGGTTCGGACCAGTTCTAAAGGTGGCCTGAGTTGCTAGAACCGGCAGTGACCCAGGCCTGCCACACCTCTGAGCCGGTTCTCTTGTTTTTAGCTTCTGCGCATGTGCGCATGTGCAGAAGCTTTTTTTAACTACTGCACGTGCATGTGCGCAAAGTGTGTATGTGGCATGCAACACACACACGCTCAAGCAGTGTGCCCCTGAGCAAACCAGCAGCGGGAGAAACCGGAACCCACCCCTGGACCATATACATGTGCAGAAGGTCCCAAATTTAATCCTCAGTATCTCCAGGTAAGGTTGGTAACCTAGAGGAGCATTTCTAATCAATATTGATTGGACTGGCTTAGATGGATGAATGATCTGATGCAGGAAAAGTTTCTGATATCCCTATTTTTATTTATTATTTATTAGATTTATGTGCCACCCATCTTGCCTGCAAGCAGAAATGTGAGATACAGTAATCCCTCGCTATATCACGGTTCACCTTTCACGGTCTCGCTGCTTCACGGATTTGCATCGTGCATTGTGTTCTGCATTCTGATTGGCTGATTGGTAAAACAGCTTGCCAAGAGCAGTGAAATACACGTGAGGCCAGGGGTGAAATCCTCCCGGTTCACATAGCTTAACAACCTGGTGGCGTTCGCGGCGCGGGGCTTCCCCCACCCGCTTCCCCCGGCCACCTGGATGTCAGCATCTGCGTTCTTTTGCCCTCTGCGCATGCGCAAAGCTGAAGTTACTACTTCACGGATTTCGCCTATCACGGGTTCTTTTTGGAACGTAACCCCAGCGAAAAACGAGGGATCACTGTACTTATTTTGGCAAAAGGGATCAGATTGTAGGCTGTGGGTAAGATCTCTGCTGGATAGACACTACCAGCCAGTGAGAGGTGGCCAAATTGGACTAGAATGTCCAGTGTGATGTCTTTAATTTGTCTTGGTGAAGTCTAATGTACAACTTGCTAACTTGTATGCAATCAACCAATGATAGTTTAATCATTGGTCTCCTCCAGGTCCCATCGACCAAGCAATGCTGGTTGGCGGGGCCGAGGGGGAGAGCCTTCTCTGTGGGAGCTCCCTCCCTTTGGAACCAACTCCCTCCAGAGATCAGGACTATCCCCACCCTGCTGGCCTTCCGTAAAGCAATAAAAACCTGGCTCTTCCGGCAGGCGGTGTGAAAGTGAGACCAATCAGACTATATATGGGTCTCCCCCCTGGTTATGAATGCTAGATGTTCTTTTAACTTTTGTAGTTTTTAATTGTTATATGATTTTATACCTATAAATGGATTTGACATGTTGTTAGCCGCCCAGAGTCCCCCGGGAGTTGGGCGGCATACAAATCTATTTAAATAAATAAATAAAATAAATAAAATCAACAAGCCATGGCCAAGCAAGGCCCAGCTTAGGGCAATGTGAGAAGCCAGTCGGAATCTGCTAAATTCAAAGGCGGATTGTCAGATAGGAATTTTCCTATCAAGAGGTGATATAGGATCTTGCTTCCCTGAAGTCCTTTGTACTTAGAAAATAAAACAGAGATTCAATTCTAATTAACAAAATATTTATTTTAGTACAAAAGTAACAAAAAAATATAAACCTTTAATAAGCTACATCTTCTCGGCTAAGAATTCACGTCTGCCTCGGGCGAGGCTTCGAAGGAGAAGAAGGTAGGAGGAGACAAAAACTCCTGGAATGCACGCATGCATAGTAAAACGTATCACATGTCTGCTTGATTAGGAAATACAGTAAATCTAGAAATAGTAGAGATGCACAACTGGCAATTATTCACATCGTCACATGGATGTTTAAAGTAGGCATTAATTTTAAGGGCTTGTCAGGACGATTTTATATTATTCTTTTTCAATGGCCAAGATGCTGTGGTGGTAGACCAAGCTCTTGAATGACCGACCTTACTGTTGAGTCCTTATCCAACGGGAGAGTGAATATACATGCGGGATTGATATGCTGCCTTTGTATTCGTTCCTACGAACAGTTTTATAAAGTGATAATTGGACAGTCGCCTTCTGCATTCTGATTGCCGGAGGAGCTTCACTTCACTCTAATAAAGCAGATTAAAGTAACATAAGAAAAATACAGCTTTCTATTTAACAGCCCAGACTGTATTGATTCATGTATTTAAGGGTGTGATTACTTTTTCTCAGAGTTTGAAATCCCTCCCTTTAAAAAAAACAAAATCTATAGCCAGAGTGGAATTGCCTTGTGAAAAGAGTGATCAGCCAAGTCTCTGATTATCTAGCTCTCTTCTCCACCATTCGGATTCTCAACTAGATGACTTCTTCATTCAAGGCCGGGGAGGGAGGTTTGCGAAGAAAACGGCAGGAATGACACCCCACGATAAATCATGTCTAACAGCATCCTGAAAAATGGGCCAAAGACAGCTTGCGCTGTGACAAATACGGCTGACAACAAGTATATACATTTGCTTGGGAGGATTTATGAGAAGGGAATACAAATAAGGCAAGGCAACATTTGGGTCTGATAAGTTGTTTTAAGATCATTATATTACGTGGCTAACAAGGCTGTATTTAACATGCACGAGCGAATACAAGTTATATCTTACTCAACCCACATTATAGAAAACATCTAGAACTTGGTAACTCTTAGGATTTATTGGTAATTGTTAAGTTTTTAGAAAACAGGGAAAATGAGGATGTCAACACTCTTCTCTAAATTTCAAGGACAGCTGAGTGCTTCTTCTCAATGCTCTTTGTATTCAAGAAAGGCTGATTTCAGTGTGAACTCTGTAAATCTCTTTTCTCTCCCAGGCTTATAATAATCCTTCTGTATCCTGAATCAACCAAACACCTCTTGTAAGTGCTCAGATTTTATTTACCAGTATAGGATATACTGGTAAATACTGGGACGACGGGAAATATAAGAATGAGCCATACAATTCTTATTTCTCTCATTTATTATTAAGCATTTTGTAAAAAAAAAGGGGGGGGGAACCTATCTAAAATGTCTACATCAAAAATATATTGATTCAGAAAAAGGGTGGTTTTTCTTTCTTCTTTTTAACTATTTCTCAACTCTTCGCTTTGGTAGCACATATACTAAAATTGAAACGATTCAGCGAGGATTAGCATGGCCCCTCTGCAAGGATGACATGCAAATTCATGATGCTTTCAATATTTTTGCACAACTATTTGTCTGAAATGGTATAGGGGGGTTGGACTAGAAGACCTTCAAGGTCCTTTCCAACACTGTCAGGTAATGCTTGACTTACAACCATCCGTTTAGTGACCATTCAGACTTATAACAGCACTGGGGGGGAAAAGGACTTACAATCAGTACTCACACTTACAACCATCCCAGCATCCCACGGTCACATGATCAAAATTTGGAGTCACATCCTGGAGTCACATGATTGCCATTATTGACCTTCCCAGCCAGCCTTGGACAAGCAAAGTCAATAAGGGAAGGGAATTAATGACTGTGTGATTGACTTAAACCGCAATGATTCACCTAACAACTATGACAAATAAGTCGTAAAATTGCACATGACTCGCTTAACAACCACTTTGCTTAACAACGGAAATTGTGGTCCCGATCACAATCAACCTGTAATTGATTGATTACATGCCATCAAATTTATGGAGACTCTCAGTGGCCATATAGATTTTCTTATTCTTAATCGCTTAAGGCTCTACATTTAAAATTGTAGAGCATTATTATTTCATTCTCTCTAAGAATGAAGCAATAATGCTCTACAATTTAAATGAATTTCTAGTTTCTATTTCTTTGCATGGAAAAGAAGGCAAACTTATCTCTTGTCAGTTATATTTCTGAACCCCATTGATTGACATTTTAGGTTTCAAGATATTAGGAATTAGTCTTTTCCTGTTTCCCCTTTAGAGGTAAACAACCTGGGAGCGGAGTAGTAAATGAAAGAAAGTGACAGTAATGTCTGATGGAAAGTAGACTTTCCTCAATTTCTTAAGCTTTCCAGAATGTATTTTATATATAGGTGGGAAAATTATGCATGTTGCACGTCTTGCCTTTTTTCCGTCCAGATTACAAATGGCTGGTGTCGATTTGCATTTTGATTGTGCGTTGTGGTTCCGTATATCTGATGAACTGATATTAAAACAATTCTTTTTTTTAAAAAAACATACTGATTAAAGACACATTGATGCTGCTATTTTTAACATGCCTTTTCTGCTTTAAATCTGGGTTTTAAATTCTCCTTTCATAAGGCTATCATAATACTATCTGTAGTGGGGAGAGGGAAAGAAAAGCTAATCCTCCAATTATTTTTCCTTTTGGTTTTTCTTCATCTTTTTTTACTCTTTCAAATGACTTTACCAAAAAAAGGAGGGGTCACTAATCAAACTTTCTTCAATTAACTTTATCTCACGGAATAATCAAGGTGCCCTTTCCTTTTGCAATCATGGGATCCCATCTCATTGAAGTTTATAACTTACTTTGTATCTATTGCCTACATTGTACATTGCTGCAGTTTATGGCTCCTGAGATATTAATTCAAGGAGTAAAGCTTTAGTCTTTTCCCTAAAGCTTTGTCAACCATTATTTGTTATAATAACTGTTATATGTTGTTTTAAACGGAAGATCAGAACCATTATAGATTAAATGGGAAATCCAGATGATATAGTCCTGTGTTTTCCCGCTTCCTAGACCATAAACCAAGCCTGGGCACTGTTTATATCTACTGAATTTTGGTTCTTTTGTCATTGTAGTTGTTTACATTAGAAGTCTCCAACCTTGGCAACTTTACGACTTGTGGACTTCAATTCCCAGAATTCCTCAGCAAGCAAAGCTGGCTGAGGAATTCTGGGAGTTGAAGTCCACAAGTCGTAAAGTTGCCAAGGTTGGAGACCCCTACATCTCTCTGGCTTTTTTAGTGCTTTAGCTGTGGTGGCACAGTGGTTAGAATGCAGTACTGCAGGTTAATTCACTGCTCACTCCAGCAGTTCAATCCTGACCAGCTCAAGGTTAACTCAGCCTTCCAGCCTTCCGAGGTCAGTAAAATGAGGACCCAGATTGTTGGGAGCAATATTCTGACTCTATAAACTGCTTAGAGAGGGCTGTAAAGCACTAGGAAGCCGTATATAAGTCAAAGTGCTATTGCTATTGCTTGAAGGGGGGAAAAGTCTGCAGAGCAGGATGAAAAAGGATTCAGCAGGTTCTGACCAGTTCTGGAGAACCAGTAGTGGAAATTTTGAGTAGTTCGGAGAACCGGTAAATACCACCTCTGACTGGCCCCGCCCCGATCTATTCTCTGCCTCCCGAGTCCCAGCTGATCGGGAGGAAATGGGGATTTTGCAGTAACCTTCCCCTGGAGTGGGGAGGGAATGGAGAGTTTGCAGTATCCTTCCCCTGTCATGCCCACCAAGCCACGCCCACCAAGCCATACCATGCCCACCAAGCCACGCCCACAGAACCGGTAGTAAAAATTTGAATCCCACCACTGATTCACTCCTATCTATTTGTGCTTATAGGCAGTCCTCGACTTACGACCACAATTGAGCCCAAAATTTCTGTTCCTAAGTGAGATGGCTGTTAAGTCAGTTTTGCTCCATTTTACAACCTTTCTTGCCACAGGTGTTAAGTGAATCACTGCAGATTAAGTTAGTAAGATGGTTATTAAGTGAATCTGGCTTCCCCATTGACTTTGCTTGTCAGAAGTTTTGCAAAAACTTGATCACATGACCCTGGGACGCTGTAATCGTCAGAAATATGAACCCATTGCCAAGCATCTGAATTTTGATCATGTGACCCTGGGAACTGTGACAAAAAAGGCTGTAAAATCAGGCTCACTTAACAATTGTCTTACTTAGCAATGGAAATTTTGGTCTCAATCATGGTCAGTTGAGAACAGAGGTGGGTTCCTCCCAGTTCGGACTGGTTCGCCCGAACCGGTAGCAAACTGCTGTTGACATCACAATGACATCACAGAATCGGTTCTGTCAGTGCCGGTCCATGGATGCTGTCATCTTTTTTTTGGATTTTTTTTTTGGGAAAAAATTTTTTTTGGCATTTTTTTCCAAGTTTTTTTTTTTGTGTGCATGCGCAGAAGTCAAGTTTCCAGCACTGCTCATGCATCGCCATCTTGTTTTTGGCTTTTTTGTGGGGAATTTTTTTGATTTTTTGCCACTGTGCATGCACATGCATGCGCGCAAAGCGTGCGCACACCCACAAGGCGTAGCCACGCAGTGCAGGAGGAAGCAAACTGGCAGTGAGGTAAGTTAGAACCCACCCCTGGTCGAGAACTATCTGTATCACATGTATTTACTCAATCATAAGTCTCTTCCACCAGTGTCAAACTCATTTCTATGTTCTAGACCATGTCCAAAGACTAAAGAAAAAACCAATGATTTTAAAAATGAAATACAACATAAATTGAAAGATGCCATCCTAGAAAAAGACTTGTCATTTTTGGGTTTTTTAAAATAGTCATTTTGTGTCTTTTGATATCAGAAATAACTTTTTTTTATATGGTTCTGCAGAGTTATCTATCGCCTTGGAAAGTTCATGACTTCTATAAAACTGAAATGCTGGGTTTGCCAATCAGATAGACTAAATCTTCATATTTTCTAGCATTGCAAAGGATAAAAAAAAGAAATTGTAGAAAACGGTAATCAATAGACACATTGAGAGCTTCCACTTATTGCTGCTATTTTGCACACTGGAATGTTTACCAAAGAATATTAAAAAAAATATTTATTTTACAAATCTTCATAATCCCGCTTGCATTTTTGAAAAGTGCAGCATGTATAATGCAGTTAGGACTGAACACTGGTGCCAAGCACTGGAGAGCAATAGGTAAGCTTCATGAATAAATAAAAACTAGGTTTTATTTAAACCGATTAAACATACTGCTTACCAAAGCTCAGCTCTAAAAGACTATAACATGAAGGGGTATGTATGCTAGTTATTTTCTATTTGTCATATTTCCATTTCAGCAAAGGAGGTGGTTCTGCAGATCATATCATGATGCATATCATATCATTTTTTCATCGGTCTTTATATGGTACCACTCAGGGGTGGGTTCCTAATTTTTTTTACTACCGCTCTGTGGGCGTGGCTTATTTTGTGGGTGTGGCTTGCCAGCCATGTGACCAGGTGGCGTGGCTTCTCGGACTGCTGAAGGGAGGGGAACTGAGATAGATCCTGCCGCCCATTCCCCCTCCCCTCAGCAGCTCGAGAAGCCTCGAATGTGCAAAAATGCCTAGGACCATCACCGTGCGTTCGTGGCTTCTCGGATTGCTGAAGGGAGGGGAATGGAGATAGCTCCTGCTGCCCGTTCTTTCAGCGTCTCACACGCTCCCTCAGCCATCCTCCCCTGCTGGGACTCACTGTGGGATAGGAAGGCAGCACATGCTCAATGCCGGAAGCTTGGCTTCTGGGCATGCGCAGAAGAAAATTTTTAAAAACATTAAAAAACATTTTTTAAAAAAATGGCAGTGCCCACGCACCGGCAACCGACCGCACCGGCACTGTGACATCACCAGCGGGCCGCTACTGGTGCTATAGAGTGGACCGCACCTGTAGGAACCCACCACTGGACTAGAGCTGGAACTGGTGTATGTCTTTGCTAATAATAATAATAATAATAATAATAATAATAATAATAATAATAATAATAATAATAATAATAATAATAATAATAATAATAATAATAATAATAATAATAATAATAATAATAATACTTGGAACAGCTTACATCTTGAGATGACACCTTAACACCATCAAACAAAACAATTTTGGCCTCTCCCTGGTCTTTGGGAAAGACTCAATAGGTGGATAAAAATGTTGAATCCTCTTATAAACATCCGGCTGACTGTGGGACGATAATAAACTGACCGACAAAAAAGAGCAAATGAAGAATAGAAAAGAGACATGGCAAGGCAAAGTTTTACATGGCTAATTAAAAAACAACAACCCTAGCAGATAAAGCAAATAGCAACAAGACCTGGTAATAGCTAAGAGCAGAAAAGTTGAAGCGATAGAGGGGCTAATTCTGGTTGCACAAGACCAAACCTTAGAAACAAATGCATTCAAAACCAGAATTGAGAAGACAGCAACAAACAGTGAATGCCGCCTTTGTAAAGAAGTTGTAGAAACAGTGGACCACTTAGTTAGCAGCTGCAAGAAGATTGCACAGTCAGATTGCAAACAACATCATGACAAATGAGCAACAATGGTGCACTGGAAGATCAGATGCAAAAAATACCATTTGCCTGCGAACAAGAACTGGCGGGACCACAAAACAGACAAAAAATACAAAATGAGGAAGCTAAAGTGTTCTATGATTTTAAAATTCAGATAGACAAGCATCTGCCATATAACACCCCAGACTTAACAATTGTCGATAACAAAGGCAAAAACATCTGGATAGTGGATGTGACAGTACCTGGAGACAGTAGAAGAGAAGAGAAAGAGCTGTAGAATAATCACAAAATACAAAGACTTGCAAATCGAAGTAGAATGACTATGGCAAAAGAAAGTAAAAGTAGGGCCAATAATAATAGGACCCTTGGGTGCAATCCTAAAACATCTGAAGCATCTCTTGAAAATCACCAGCATTGACAAAATCACCATCTCTCAATTGCAAATGGCAGCTTTGATTTGAATAGCTTACATCCTCCAACAATACCTTTAATACCACCAAACATCTACTCTCCCTATGCCAGGTCCTTGTGAAGGTAACAAGAGATGGACAAAAATGCCAAATCCAGTCTGAACACTCTGGAATTAACAATAATATTTCTTAAAGAGGGAGGAAGAGCAGAAATTAATACTCAAGAATTAAGTACTGTATGTGGGATCAGCAATGTGGAATATGGTAGACTGCTCCTTCACAAATATCAATATCAAATTGTGCCTGAAGATTAAAGCTCTTTTAAAAATGTCCTTCTATTGTTTAAATTTCTCCTAGCATCACCGTATTTCTTTCATCAGTCTTATGGTGAGCTTTGGTAGTTTTCCTTTTTAAAATTTTGTCAAATATGACCTATACATGCAATTATTATAATTATGTCTAAGTATATAATTAAGGTAAATACATGTAATTGCCATATTGTAATATGCAGTAATCTTGCAACTATTCTTTTGAGACCTTGCTAGTAAAATTGTTGGCAGCACATGGATTGGCAGTCTTCGTTAACACATCTATTAGCTGTGCCGGCTTTTTGACTTTGAAATAATACATGGATTTAATCGATGTTATAATGCAACATCTTTCAGAAGTGCCACTGAAAGGCTTCTTCCAAAGTAACCAGATGTTTTGGAAATCTCTGACAAGTTAACTTCTTTCTTTCTTTCTTTCTTTCTTTCTTTCTTTCTTTCTTTCTTTCTTTCTTTCTTTCTTTCTTCCTTCCTTCCTTCCTTCCTTCCTTCCTTCCTTCCTTCCTTCTTCTCTTTCTTTCTTTCTTTCTTTTTCTTTCTTTCATCAGAGATCTCAGAAATATGAAGTACTGTATCTTTCAAAAAGTTTCAGTCACACAAAATTTGGCTTTGAAACATAAGCTCAATTATGCATTGGTCAGAGATTTGGAAAAGCAACACCCTTTAATATCACCGCCGGTTCTGTCACAATGATGTGATATTTTTGGCAGAGAGCAGAATGCTTTAATTTAATGAAGGTCTGAGGAGAATTGTAAAATAATTCCTTGGGCAGAGACTCTTCTTCAAGTAGATATAAGAATAAAAGAATTTGGGTAACATGACTTTCAGTAGGGCTGCTATACAGGTAGTCCTCGACTTACGACCATAATTGACCCCAAAATTTCTGTTGCTAAGTGAGACATTTGTTAACTGAATTTTGCCCCATTTGATGACTTTTCTTGTCATGCTTGTTGAATGAATCACTGCAGTTAAGTTAATAACATGGTTGTAAAATGAATCTGGCTTCCCCGTTGACTTTGCTTATCAGATGTTCGTGAAAGGTGATCGCATGACCCCGAGACACTGCAATCGTCATAAATATGAGTCAGTTGCCAAGCTTCCAAATTTTGATCACATGACCATGGGAATGCTGTAATGCAGAGGTCTTCATAGCTGGCTGGAGAATTCTGGAAGTTGAAGTCCACAAGTCTTAAAGTTGCCAAGTTTGAAGACCTCTGCTGTAATGGGTTATAAGTGTGAAAGACAGTGAACAGTCACTTTTCTCACTGCCATTGTAATTTGAATGGTCACTAAATGAACTTTCGTAAGTCGAGAACTACCTGTAATATAAGCACTGAGAGTCGGGCGCGCCTTCGGAGTGTGTGTGTCTTTGCTGCTGGAAACAGAGCAAGCGTACCTTCCAGGACTTTCGATTACAAGTGGTGTGTGTGTGTGTGTGTGTGTGTGTGTGTGTGTGTGTGTGTGTGTGTGTGTGTGAGAGAGAGAGAGAGAGAGAGAGAGAGAGAGAGAGAGAGAGAGAGAGAGAGAGAGAGAGAGAGAGAGAGAGAGAGAGAGAGAGAGAGAGAGAGAGAGAGACTCTTTGCCAGGGTTGCTGCCACTCCTAATAAATGGAATGTTTAGTGTGCTTGTTGTATTTGGGAGCCGGCTCAGAACAGGTAAAGGTGTTTTTCCCACAAGCACTGGGAAAGCTTGTGTGGAGGATGTTTGCTCCGAAAGATAACATTTTACACTTGGATAACATCAAATGTGGAGAAGTTAAGAATGTGATTAGTAAAGAAGACATCCCAAAAGAGACAAAATTGAAAGGTGGAAAAACCGTCAACAACCATCAATGCCTGGGCCATGCTTGTGATATGACCCACTGCTGGAATTTGGTGGCAAACTCAGTCCATTTACTGAAACACTATTTTGTACTGCTTTTCCAATATAAGCCTTTTGGGTGTTTTTGCATACAGCAAAAACCAAATAAAGCTAGCCTACTCAGAACCAGGTCTTCCAGTTCTACCCATTCGCATGTAGGCAAAACATCATTATTCTCATCCTGTGTTCTTTGGTCAGGTGTTGCTATATGTAGGTGGTGAGGTAACCCAAAGGTTACCTGCCTGAGGTCTATAAGAACAGGAGTCCCTAACTCATAGGCTGTGGACCAGAACCAGGCCATGGCCTGTTAAGAACCAGGCCGTGCAAGCGGGAAGCGAGCGAAGCTTTATTTGCTCAATCACAGGATCTAAGTTTCACACAAAACCATCTCCACCCTAATCCGTGGAAATATTGTCTTCTACAAAATCAGTCCCTGATGCCAGAAAGGTTGGGGATCACTATAAAAGAAAGAAGATTCAGGTGATACATGTCTAGAATATGTATCACCTGAAATCAAAAGACAGATCGTGAACCTGCCTATCAATTGTTAACATCTGGACAGGAAATTGAACTGGCTCATAAATTGCCTGGTCAGATTTCCTCCTAACTCCAATTCTATATAAAGTACAACAATTATTTTTGATATTTCTAATCATTTTAAAGATTTATTTAGATTTCTGTCTGTAGTCTTGCAGATCTTGGTATTACAATATTACGGTGCAAAGAACAACAGCGGTATTAAAACAACATACAATCCAAATTGCAAAAAAGGGAGGGAGGAAAAAGGAGGAAGGAAAGAAAGAAAGAAAGAAAGAAAGAAAGAAAGAAAGAAAGAAAGAAAGAAAGAAAGAAAGAAAGAAAGAGGGAGAGAGAGAGGGAGGGAGGGAGAAAGGCAGGCAGGCAGGCAGGCAGGCAGGCAGGCAAGCAAGCAAGCAAGCAAGCAAGCAAGAAAGAAAGAAAGAAAGAAAGAAAGAAAGAAAGAAAGAAAGAAAGAGGGAGGGAGGGAGAAAGGGAGAAAGGCAGGCAGGCAGGCAGGCAGGCAGGCAGGCAGGAAGGCAGGCAGGCAAACAATTAATGCATCAGGGCTGGTGTTAGCAGAAAGTCTGTTTAAAAAAAATTCTTCACTTTTAATAACTTCCTAAAAGCTATCAGGAAGTGGGGGGGGGGGAGTCTGATTTCAAGTGGAGCCCAGCCCACAGCTTTGGGGCTGCAACAGAGAACCAGCAGCTTCTAGCTTTGGCTGCTTGGACATCCTGGAATTCTTGGACACCAGAAAGCCACTCCCTGCATGATCTAGCAGTCCAGATGGGATCCATTTGGTGGAGTCAGTCCTGGAGATGCCAAGCTATGAAAGCCTTCGAAAATAACACCAATACTTTCATTTGCAGGATTGTGTCTTGTTTTGTGGGGATGCATCTCTTTTCTTTAATGATGTAAAATGTCCATTTTACTATTGATTGCCCCAAAGAGAAGCTGGAAAAAAAACATTTGAAGCCTGGCCCCCTCCACTATTTTGAAAATACCACAAGTGGGAGCAACAATGAAGTATTTTCATTAAAAATGAAAATACGTAAAATAAATGCTTTAAAAATACTTCATAAATACTTAATAATAAAAAATACTTAAGTTTTCTTTAGGTATATCAGTGAAGCAGGGGTGGGTTCCTCCCGGTTCAGACCGAATTGCCCGAACCGGTAGCGACCCGCTCATGATGTCATTGTCGGTGCTGTTCCGTGCGCGCCACCATCTTTTTCCCCTTCTGCTGCTTGAAAAAGGGCCCTCCCGCCTGCCCGCGGGGGAATGCTGTCCTTTATTTCTTCACCCTAAGCACAGCTGATGAGCTCCTAAGCTGTGTTTCGGGCTAATTCCTGCTTCTGGGCATGCGCGGACGTGAATTAGCATGAGGGGACGCGCGAAACGTTGCGATGCAAACCGGTGGCGAAGGTAAGTGGAACCCAACCCTGCAGTGAAGTATTGTTTTATTTTGCCTGGATGGCAGATCAGTGATTTAAGCTGTACAGACAGTCTTCAACTGGTCATTTGAAGTTACAATGACACAGAAAAAGGTAACTTATGATCGTTTTTCAGACTTACAACCATTGCAGCATCCCCATGGTCACATGATCAAAATTTGGATGCTTGGCAACTGGCATGTATTTATGATGGTTGCAGTGTCCCGGGGTCATGTGATCACCTTTTGCCACCTTCTGACAAGCAAAGTCAATGGGGAAGCCAGATTCACTTAACAAGCATGTTATTCACTTAACAACTGTGTCTATAGAGATCACAAAATGGGATCAAACAATTGTCTTGTTTAGCAACATCCTTCTCAAATTTATTTTGCAAGGGTTGCGCAAATGCGCATGTATAATATATATTTTTGAACCAATAACTTATTCCTTTGGGGAAACCTGAGTCAGCTACTAAATGCCACCATCACGCTGAAAAAGAAAAGAAATCCCCCTCCAAATCTTTGTTATTGTATCATCCTTGCTGCAGTATCATTTTCATTTTTTGTGTGATACATTGGCAAATGAAATCCAAAAGGCTGAACCCAGTGCAGATGACTGTCAGACAGAATAAATAAATAACATTTCCAATTTGAATAACGTGAAACCCTACTAAAGAGTTGCCTTGTGTGAGGATTAAGGTTTCTTTTCCAGTATATGTTCCTTAAGCGTCAACACAGTCACAATGCAAAAAAAATATATTCCCAGGCTCATTCTATGACATCGACAGCTTGTTGTTGTTGTTGTTGTTGTTGGTGGTGGTGGTGTTAGCTGTGAAGTCATGTCCGACCCATTGTGACCCCATGGACAACGTACCTCCAGGCCTTCCTGTTCTCTACTGTTAAGTATTGAGACTGTATAGTTTACTCCAAGGTCCGCTATTCAAGCGGGAAAAGGAAGACTGTTGATTGGTTGAGCCATCTGACAGCTCCCTATAAAAGCGGGAGCTGTCAGCCTGGCTCTCTGCTGGATCTTACTCACTGTTACAATAAAGAGCTGTTGTTATAACCTGTCTCAAGCCTCTTCAGTCCCAGTATTTAACATCTACCATCCTCTGGAGTCCATTTAAGATCACGCCTACTGCTTCAGTGACTCCATCCAGCCACCTCATTCTCTGTTGTCCCCTTCTTCTTTTGCCCTCAATCTTTCCCAACATTAGGCTCTTCTCCAGTGAGTCCTTCCTTCTCTTTAGGTGGCCAAAGTATTTGAGTTTTCATCTTCAGGATCTGGCCTTCTAAAGAGCAGTCAGGGTTGATCTCCTCTAGGACTGACCGGTTTGATCGCCTTGTAGTCCAAGGGACTCGCAGTAGTCTTCTCAAGCAATATAGTTCAAAGGCCTCAATTCTTTGGCGCTCAGCTTTCCTTATGGTCCAACTTTCACAGCCATACATTGCAACTGGGAAAAACCATAGCCTTGATTATACACACTTTTGTTGACACCTACCTACAGCTAAAGCTGCACACCCTGGCAATGCCAATTATACTAATAATCTGCTAAGTAAGATGATCCATTCACACCCACAAAGCTCTGGTGTGCCTTGAAGCTCAGAGAAAAAGATGGAACGTGGTATTAGAAAGAGCGGCTGTGATAGGTGAGAACATAATTTATCACTTGTCTCCTCAAAGATTTGGAAGGTATCAATAGAGCATGGGATATACAAGAAAAAATTCCTGCAACATTTAGTCTTTTGGAGAGGCAATAGGAGCCGTGGGATCTCTCCTTTCTTCTGAGAGATCTACGCACTTAAAATCTGTGCCTGTATTTGGGGATGAAAGGGAAGATAATCTTGAGGATCGCCACACTGAGATAGACCTTCCCAACAGTTTTCCTGCTGTCGAGGGGAAGTGAGTTCAAATTGAGGCCTTAATGAAATGAAATGCCATCAACACAGGATTTGCCATTTAGAGGTGATAATGAAGCCTCTGTTTCACACAATTGGAGTTATTTTTGTAAGCTCCTCTCAGCTGTTCAACATTTCCGAATGTTCACATTGTCAGATAATGTAGGCTTGGATGTCAAGCATTGTGCACTGTATGGGAGTGTCTGCTGTTTTGAAAATAGTCTTCTTTAAGGATAAAATAAGCCCTGGCTTAAAGATGGGATTTGTTATTCCTGTCAAAGTTTCTTCTCTCTGTGGGAGACTGAGGTCCAGTGTCAGTGGTTAAAATGCTTAGTTTAGCATATCCATTTTTTCTAAATGTTAATTTTAATTGCTCATGCAATCTGCTTTTCTGGTATTGACTGGTATTTTACCTGGCAGTTAGGATTATAAGGGAGCCTTCTTTTGCAAAGTATTCTTGAATTGTGGGATACACCAAACAAAAGGGTAAGTTGTCTGTATTTATTGTTGCCGATTTTTTGTTAGCTCTGGTTCCTGCGTTTGGTTTTCAGGTTATAGCAAGTGCTGCACGCATCAGCTTTTGGCTTCTACCTTAAGGTGACCAGATTTTATTTTTTGTAAAGCAGGACACCATTGACGGGGGGGTTCTAGGGGAGCAAGATGGGAGGGGTCCATCTCTCTTATCCTGCAGCTTTGTGCACCTCCCCCAAACACCCCCCCTTCATCGCAGCCAGGGGTGGGTTCCTACTGGCGCAGGCTTACCTGTTTGTCGCCGCAGAGGCTCCAGGGGTGAAATCCTGCCGGTTCGGCTGGGCCAGTCATTCGGTGTAGAGCCGATGGAACTGGTGGTGGTCGCGGTGCGGGGCTTCTCCCGCCCGCTTCCCCCACCCGGCTGGACGCCACCATTCGGGTTATTTTGTCCTCTGCGCATGCGCAAAGCATTCTGCACATGCACAGAGGGCAAAATAACACAAATGGCGGCGTCCAGCCGGGTGGGGGAAGCGGGCGGGAGAAGTCCCACGCCGCGACCTCTGCCAGTTCCATCAGCTCTATGCCGAACGACTGGCCCGGCAGAACCGGCAGGATGCAGGGCAAATTCAAATTTAAAAAGTGGGACTTTTTTGAAACGCCGCGGGACGCGGGACAAATTATTAAAAAGCAGGACTGTCCCGCCAAAAGCTGGACGTCTGGTCACCTTATTCTACCTGCTACGTTGATGTGAGCAGGCCCAGCAGATTAGCAGCTCTGTCAGTTTGCAAATTCATCTGTATAAAGAGGGTATTTGAGAGAAAAAAATTAAGAAAATCTCATTGTCTCTACTTACAGGTAGAGCAAGAATAGCATAAAGAATCCTGTTCTGGGCTTAGGTATGTGGAAGAAAGTAGGTTTTATTTATATACCGTTAAGAAATGTAAGTATGGGAAGAGCAGGATGCATGTCTGCAAGAGTTATATTTGCATATATTCTTTATCTTTAAATAGGTGGGTTGATGTTGTAGAAGCTCCCCACAAGCAAATCATGCCAATGTTATCTTGCAGCAGAACCAGAAGTGAGTTCCTCCTGGTTCGCACCAGTTATATAGAACCAGTAGCAAACCGCTGGTGACATCACGGAGCTGGTTCTGTCGGTGCCTGTCTGTGGACGCCGCCATCTTTCTTTTTAGATTTTTTTTTGGAAAAAAAATATTATTATTTTGGAATTTTTTGCTGATTTTTTCTTCTGTGCATGCACAGAAGCCGAGTTTCCGGCACTGCGCATGCGCCGCCATCTTGTTTTTGGCTTTTAAAAAAAATTGCAAATTTTTGGCACTGTGCATGCGTGCGTGTGAGGCATGGCCACATGGCGCAGGAGGAAGCAAACCGGCGACGAGGTAAGTTAGAACCCACCTCTGAGCAGAACTATCCCTTAAGCAGTCTTTTCATGTGCTGAGTTGAAGGAGAGACCATAGATGCTCTGAAACTGCATGTGCTGACCCGGGACAAGGCACAAAGGTCACAAAACCAGCTGAGAGTTCAACTCCTCTTTAATGCTCCAAATTGCCCCCCAAACACTCCCACATTTTTGGCAAGTCCCAGAACAAAGTGCACACTCACACCCACAGCAGCCTCTGGCTGCGCCCAGTCCAGCAAAACAAAGGGAAAGGAATCCACGAAACAAGGAACAAACAATGAGTCCATAAAGTCAGGAACAAGGTACTGAGTCCACAAGTAAGGAAGAAGCAAGCAGTCCTGCAAACTCCAACTGTTGTACCAGCACACCAAACTCTACCAATTCAGTGTTTGTTCCCGACAAATGCCCTTCCCCCAGCGTCTCCTTAAATCTCAGTCCGCAGGTGTGCCTTATGAAGAGGGGCAGGGAGCTCTCCTCCTGAGTCATCAGGTCTGCCTGTGCTGTTCCTGCCTTCTCTCCACTCTCCGTGCTTGGGGATCAGGAGGGGGCAGTTCTTGCTCATCACCTGTGCTCTGTCGCTCCTCATGTCCACTGCTTGCCCTCTCTCAGTCATCCTGCCCCCGTTCCTCCTTCCTAACAAGCCATCCCAATCTTGAGGGGTTCTGGCCTGCCCCGGCCTGCTCCTCACCACATTCCTCCGAAGCCAATGAAGCCACCCCACACAGTGTGATTTATTTTTATTTATTTATTTATTTTGTTATTCTTATATGCTGCCCAACTCCCGAAGGACTCAGGGCGGTGATGCGCCTTAACCATACATACATCATTTGTTTTTAGGGGAAATCCAAGTCACACACACAAATACATACACAAGTCAGCATGGAAACAAGGGTAGTCAGAATAACCAAGGTACAATTGGGTCCTTGGTTGTTTTCTTGCAGATGGTTCATTTTTGTTTCGTGTTCTTGCAGATGTTTCATCAGTGCTGAAACGAAGTGGCAAACTGCATTTCCTTCTAGAACTGATTATGTCATCTACTTTGGTAATGAAAAGTCTGAAAGAAAGCAACCAAGTTCAGGGAGCATCAAGGACCACACAGTTCAACCCTGAGAGTTGGTACTAAAAAATGAGTACCAACAATTACAGCCAGGAGGCAAAATATATTCTTGCTATTGTTGTCCTCACCCAGTCAGCCCCCAATAACCTGATCTTCAAGCAAGATGGCAAAAGTTATCTCACAGGACTGAATGATACATTCGGGATAAAGCTGAAGGTAGTGGCTTCATTTTGAGTGGAGTAGAAAACAAGGCAAGATGAATATTTGTGGTATTTATTTATTTCTTATTTATTTCTTGATTCTTATAAGCCGCCCTACTCCCGAGTATCTAGAATCAGTTTGCTTTTAAGGGTGTACTGTATGTCTGAACTTGCATATGTTGCCAGGATTTATTACATTACATCTCTATGGGTGAATGAGAAAAATAGGATGAAGAAATGAATGAGTATCTCTACTGAATGAGATGCATACCTACAGATCAACCATGCTGGAGCTATTGACCGAGTACTGTTAGTTTTCCCTACAAGCCATAGACGTGCCTCTTATTATCAGCAAATTGCAGATTAGGCAGTTTTGTCCCCATGATGTTAGAAGTTTTCAGTTCAGCCCGGGAGGAAGAAGGTAAGAGGAACAGACCGAAAAACAGAAAAAAGAAAAAGTATGGAAGAAAGAACAAGATAGAGAGGAGGATTATGAAGTACAATAGAAGAAGGAAGGAAAAGGAAGGAACAGAAAGATGAGGGAAGAGACATCAAAATGGATGTGAGATGGGAATAAACATGTTTATCAGCCTGAAAGAGAGGAGGAGAGGAGGGGAGCGGAGGGGAGGAGAAGAGAAGAGAAGAGAAGAGGGAGGGAGGGAGGGAGGAAGAGAGAGAGAGAGAGAGAGAGAGAGAGAGAGAGAGAGAGAGAGAGAGAGAGAGAGAGAGAGAGAGAGAGAGAGAGAGAGAGAGAGAGAGAGAGAGAGAGAGAGAGAGAGAGACTTCTTGTCCTGTCTAGTTTTGACCTTGGCTTTATTCATAACCAACAGGTCTTTCAAAGCTTTACAGATTTCCCAGAGGGAACACAGCCCTTACAAATAAAAAAAATGGTAAAAAAAAGAAAAATTCTTCCTGGTCTGTTAACCTCAGAAGAGTTATAGATGTATTTATTATATTTACTCATCTTTCTGGACAGATCTTCAAAAGAAGTCTTGGCTTCCTTGAAGTCCAAGAGAAGCAGTGATTCTGTGACACGAGACAGTGTCCCCTGTATAATCAGTAGAACAGCTATTTCACATCCCCCCCCCACCGCACCCCCTTTTGTAACAGCAGCTTCTCTCGGTCTATGAGCCGTTCATGAAAAAAGCGGCGTCAGCCATCCTAAGTAGATCAGCCCTGCCTCAACTCATGGCTGAACAGATTGACATGTCTGCATGATGCAAAGCACCTCATCAATACCAGGCAATCAATGCGTCTTTAGGCTTTGTTTGAGTGCTCGCTTGTTTATCATGTTTCAATTCGACGCTGCCTCTCAAAGAAAGAAAAAAATATTTTCACAGGGTCACTTAGAAAGCACTCGAATACAATCTGAACAATGAAAATAGACAAACACGACAATCAAAATATATAACACAAGAGAAACCAACCGACATGTACTTGAAAAATATTTTTATGAAGGTTCACATATGTTGGAGATCACATTTACAAATTGAAATATCGAGCAAAATAAAAATGTCGGTTCTAGATATACCTCAGCAGATAGGCCATTGAAAGTAGGGGAGCAATCGCCAAAAAGTCTCAACATGTGAAAGCTACTTGCCATTATTTTGGCATGGGGAACATTTGAGAAAGGACTATAGATGTTCCTAAGTACAGTTAATAACATTGAACGTTGATGGCGCAGTGGTTAGAGTGGTTACTTCTCCTGACTGCTAGTTGGCAGTTCGAATCCCACCAGACTCAGCCTTCCATCCAGGGGCGGGTTCCTAATTTTTTTACTACCACTCTGTGGGCGTGGCTTTTTTGTGGGTGTGGCTTGCCAGTCATGTGACCGGGTGGGCGTGGGCTTCGGGAGCTTGGCAGCAGCCGGAGAAGCGGGGGGGCATTGCCCACCCGCAACACAGCCCCCCCGCAGCGGGAGCAGCAAGACCACAGCAGCAGTTCTTCTAGGAGGCTCCGTCCGGCCTGAATGCTTCTCCCCATTCAATGATCCTAGGTTCCTGCCGCCCGTTCCCCCTCCCCTCAGCAGCTTGAGAAGCCTCGAACGTGCGAAAATGCCTAGGATCATCACCGCACATTCGTGGCTTCTCAGACTGCTGAAGGAAGGGGAACTGAGATAGGTCCTGCCGCCCATTCTTTCAGCACCTCACTCGCTCCCTCAGCCATCCTCCCCTGCTTGGACTCACTGTGGGGTAGGAAGGCAGCGCATGCGCAGTGCCGGAAGCTCGGCTTCTAGGCATGCGCAGAAGAAAATTTTAAAAATTAAAAAAAAAATTTTTAATGGCGGCGCCCAGGCACCGGCAACCGACCGCACCGGTACTGTGATGTCACCAGCGGGCCACTACCGGTGCTATAGAGTGGACCGCACCTGTAGGAACCCACCACTGCTTCCATCCTTCCAAGGTGGGTAAAATGAGGACCCAGATTGTTGGGGACAATATGCTGACTGTGTAAACTGCTTAGAGAGGGCTGTAAAGTACTGTAAAGCGGTATATAAGTCTAAGACCTAAGTGCTAGTGCTATTAGAAAGTGGCTTCCCCACCCCAAAACTATGGTTCCATGTTTTGAAGGAATTTATAAGTTTAAACTAGCATCTTGAATTTATGTATTTTATTTATGCATTCATTCATGTATTCATTCATTATATTTTTATATTGTCCTACTCCCAAAGGTTTCATGGCACTTTACATTTTAAATAACCACAGTAAACACCTAAAACATTATCTAATGATTAATAATTATAACATTATTATTTGAAATACAAAAACCTTAATGATGATAATTATTAGGCATCCTGAATGACAAGGACCCTACCGAACAACTCAGTTTTAACAGCCATCTTAAAATCAGGAACAAGGTCACTGTTCAGATCTCCAGGTTTCTTGTTTCTAGAAGGATCGTGGCACAAGTTAGAAAAAACAAATTTATTTCCTTCCCCCAAATTTCCCACAGTTGGGAAACCTTTAGGATTCCCACTTGGAACATGTGGCGTGGATTGGAAGATTCAGTTTAAAGCACACAGCCCTGCAGTTTTCTAGAAACCAAGCCATATAAGGGTTTTATAGGTCCAAACCAGCACTAGTAGCCTGCATCCAGAGTTATTTGCCTGTAACAGGTATTACCTGCCAACAGGTGGGTTACAGCATTTTGTTCATATTCTGTAGAATCTTCAAGGGAAGCTCCATATAGAGTGCATTACAATAATCTACATAAGTGAAGTGACATGACTTGAACCTAAATTGAATTGAAAGCCAATGGGCAATATCCAGAAGTAATATCCAAATAAAAACATGTTATTATGTTTTATTAAGAGCCAAGGGGGCACAGTGGTTAGAGTGCAGTGCTGCAGGCTACTTCTGCTGACTGCCGGCTGACTGCTATTTGGCAGTTCGAATCCCACCAGGCTCAAGGTTGACTCAACCTTCCATCCTTCCGAAGTGGGTAAAATGAGGACCCAGATTGTTGAGGGCAATATGCTGAGTCTGTAAACCGCTTAGAGAGGGCTGTGAAGCACTGTGAAGTGGTATATAAGTCTAAGTGCTATTGTTATTGCTATGCTAATTAAATATATTTGCCTCATTGAATAAAACAATCAGTGTAACCATTTCTGCTTTATCTTCCTTACTGTGGAAATAATCTATATTTCTATTTGCACTTAATAATCCTTATAAACTATTACCATTCATATTAATAAAATTCACTGTATTCTTTCAGATTCTTTAATCTTAAAGGGAAAAAATACTTGTATTCATCAATTTTAAAAACAAACTTTTCTTTGAAAACATTTCTAAAATCAAAACATTCTAATACATCTTTTTTTAACTTCCTCTTAACCTACATACTTTAAAGTTCACTTTCTGACCAATAAAATTCCAACTAACTCCAATTAACTCATTAAATTTAGATCCCTCGAAGTTACCCTCATAGAATAATATTTTCTTCTTGTATACAGCCTTTTTAAAACTCTAAGCTTTTCTTTAAGCTAAGACATCTTTTTCTTTCAGTTACAAATATCAGACCGATAAAGATCCATCCTAATTCGATGCTGCCTCTTTAAGTTTAAGTCACTCCTTCCATCTTGTCTTCATGGAATAAAATGTTTTTCTTCTCTGGAATGTTTGTCAAGTAGTTATTAAGCTTCGCTTTTTCTCAAGGATTCCTCAACCTTGTTAATGTCCATGAAGACTTGTCCTTTTAAAAGTTGCAGATTTTCTTGGAGCTCTTCTTTCAATTCCAACTGTTGGGAGGTTTATATTTAAAACATCATAATAAAAATTGGTGTCAGGTTTATATTCCAAAATAGCAACTGACTCCTCTGCATTGTCAGCTACTTGTGAAATTGCCTCGATGGTTTGATAACTTTCTACACATACTTGCATCTCTGAAGTAGTTTGAGAAATTTTGTTTTAACCTCCTTAGAGCATAGCTGATCTATAAACCGATGGATTTATGATTTTATCATTTATTTATATATTTATTTTGTGAGATTTATATACCGCCTCACGGTGCAAGCACTCTCTAAGCGGTTTACACCATTAAGCAATGTATATATTTACATTGCCCTCAACAATCTGGGTCCTCATTTTACCTACCTCGGAAGGATGGAAGGCTGAGTCAACCTTGAGCCGGTGAGATTTGAACAGCTGAACTCAAATGATCACATTCAACTAAAGTAGCCTGCAGTACTGCTCTCTAACCGCTGCGCCACCTCGGCTCTTAAGTTTAGTAAATTTAGTAAATTTAGGGGGAGTACAACTCCTTCCAGAACACACTGAATACTACGTAGCCAAACAGATAAACTATCCATTAACATCTCTGACCAGTGCAAATTAAGGTTAAATTTGTTGATCCTCATCCTATTTATTATTTCATCCAGGCAGCACTTCACCTGGATTTAATGAAAGAAAGAGTCAGAGCTGTGAATTGTTGGAATATAAATGCCATTTCAATCTAAATTTCTGAATTATATCCCTTGGTGGCTTTATATAAATGTTAAAGAGCATGAGGAATAAAATTTTCAAGAATGTCAAGGAATTAAACAGAAATTCTTCATGCCGTACCATGAGGAAAGCTATCCAGTTATGACCAGAACTGTGGTGGTGCAGTGGCTAGAATGCAGTACTGCAGGTTACTTCTGCTGACTTTTGACTGCTAGCAGTTCAGCAGTTCGATTCTTACCGACTCAAGGTTGATGTGATATATAAATCTAAGTGCTATTGCTATTGGTATGACCAGAACAACAGAATAACAAAATTGGAAGAGACCATGGAGATCTTCTATTCCAACTCCCTGCACAAGCAGGAGACGCTATACTATTCTGGACAAAGGGCTGTCCTTAAAAATCTCCAGTAATGGAGCACCCACAACTTAATTCAAAATAGAGTTGGAAGAGACCTTGGAGGTCTTCTAGTCCAACCCCCTGCTCAAGCAGGAGACCCTATACCCTTTCGGACAAGTGGCTGTCCAGTCTCTTCTTTAAAATCTCCATGTCACTATGTGAATATTGCCAGTTGAGCACCTCTGCCATATTTCTAGGTTTACTGTATTTTCTAATCAAACAGACATGTGATATGTATTACTGCACATGTGTGCATTCCAGGAGTCTCCTCCTTCCTTCTTCTCCTGTGAGCCTCACCCAAGGCAGACGTGAATTCTTAGCTGAGACAATGTAGCTTATTTAAGGTTTATATTTTGTTACTTTTATACTGAAATAAAGATTTTGTTAATTAGAATTAAATCTCGGTTTTATTTTCTAAGTAAGAATGACTTCAAGGAAGCAAGATCCTATATCACCTCTTTGATAGGAATAATTTCCTATCCGTCACTCCAGTAATGTAGAACTGCAACTTCTGAAGGCAAGCTGTTCCACTGGTTAATTAACCAGAACCACCACATGTACAGTAAGTAAGATAATTTTTACGGACCCCTCGCATCCTGGACATAAATTGTTTCAACTCCTACCCTCAAAACGTCGCTATAGAGCACTGCACACCAAGACAACTAGACACAAGAACAGTTTTTTCCCAAACGCCATCACTCTGCTAAACAAATAATTCCCTCACCACTGTCAAACTATTCACTAGGCTGCATTACTATTACTATTAGTTTTTCTCATCGTTCCTATCACCCATCTCCTCCCACTTATGACTGTATGACTGTAACTTGTTGCTTCTATCCTTACGATTATTTTCATATTGATTGTTTCCTGATTGCTTACTTGAATCCTATGACAACCATTCTTGACAAATGTATCTTTTCTTTTATGTACACTGAGAGTATATGCACCAAAGACAAATTCCTTGTGTGTCCAATCACACTTGGCCAATAAATAATTCTATTCTATTCTATTCTATAAGTGGAGAACTGGACATGTGAATTCTATTCATGCCTCATCTATGCCTTAATGATGAAGATTTAATATTTTCCCCCAATAATTTACTACATTTCCTTCAGGTTGTCTTCTATATCAACAACTTTGGCACTGATATTGACCCAACTAATCCTAATCCAATTCCATTTAAAACCCACTGCGCACCCGGACAAGTTCTGTTCTAAGCTTGCTTGAGGAGTTACCTTTTCTTGGAGGAACACTGACGTATCTGTTTAAATATAATGGGCATTGCAACGCAGTACAGCCATTAAAAAAAAGTTTTAATTTGAAACTGTGAAATGCTGTAGAGCAGGGGCTTTAAACTTTGATCCTTCCCTGTTCCAGGACAGTGTTAATAAGAGAAAACTAAGCACAGCGATGGGCAAGTTTTTAAGTGACATCCCTGATTTGTAGCTGTAGCTTATGGAGTCCTACTCAAAGTCTTAGGGCACTGGGCTTTAAAACCAGGAAAGGGACTTGTTAATTCATATCTGTGGCTCATATGATGTCCTTTAGTTCTAAGTAACAAGAGAAGTTAATATGAACAAATTGATGAATGCTGAAATAACCGCCACTCAATCTTTCCATTCACCAGCACAATTAATCAACATAATACAGTGTAAAGAATAGAGACTTCTCAAATACAGAACTAACAAGCCCTCTGCAAGTCTTCATTCAGCATAATAAGACCACATGCGAATGTCTATTGAGTATCCCTCTGCTCTCAGCTCCTCTAAGGATCTCATTTTTAGGGTTAAGATTTTCAAATTTAATACTTAAGTCTGCAAAATGCAAAAAAAAAAACCCTGTAGGGAAGTTGGCACACGAGGAACACGTTGGGGAATATTGCATTTGCTATCCCTGTTTGCTGGTCTAACATTGTTAAATATAAACATAAGGCTGGAATGTGGGCACTGCAGGATATGATAAGAATTGTAGTCCAAGCTATTTAGCTCTCATCAGCTAGCCATACCTTTCTAGGATTCGAACTTGGGCAGCTTGCCTTGTTAGGCAGTGCTTTTAACAAGGCAAGCTGCCCAAGTTCGAATCCTTGAAGGGTATGGCTAGCTGATGAGCGCTAAATAGCTTGAAATAGATCTATACTAGTCTCCCTTTATTTCTTTATCAGTTCTTTGTAAGTTTGAAAATATGATTTGTAGCCTGGATGGCCCCTGGAGTGGGGCTGAAAGGTAAAGGGAAGCCGTATGCTCCCTCCCAGGTGACTCGTATACCAGGTGACTCAGCGGAAAAAACATTATATCTATATCTATAGCTATAGCTATAGCTATAGCTATAGCTATAGCTATAGCTATAGCTATAGCTATAGCTATCTATCTATCTATCTATCTATCTATCTATCTATCTATCTATCTATCTATCTATCTATCTATCTATAAAATGTTTTTTCTGTTGAATCACCTGTGTGTGTGTGTGTGTGTGTGTATAGCGTGTGTACATGTGTGTTATGTATGTGTACACCATTGAGAGCAGGCAATAGAATTTCATTTTTAATGTGTGCCAGTGTGCCCACAGTAAAAAATGTCAATAAAGGTTATCCATCTATCTTTCCTGCTTCACTTCTGCTTAGTCCTTTTTTACACCTATTTCTCTTTAAGCTAAGAATAAGCAAGAGCACCCAGAACATCAGATTTGAAGCGTCTTTGCCTGCTTCAGATTCAAATACTGACCACTTCTATAATGGAGACAAGAAAAGGATAGGCGATTGAGACTGCACTCTTTTCCTGTTAGCATTGCTTTGATCCAGCTCAAGAATGAATAGCTAACTATCTCAACGACAGTAAATGACACACACAATGAAATGACTTGCTGTCCCTGCAACTATATAGCACTGGCTATTCCATTGTGATGGCGGAAAGGATGCTGACCAAAGGTATCTGCAGGGTTGGTGGTGCAAAACATCAAGATTATGCGACCTCCCTCCTGAAACCCCACACCTTTGATGTCAACATTCATACAGAAGGCCAAGCCTTTAATCAGGTGGTTGCAGGGGTGGGTTCCACTTACCTTCGCCACCGGTTCGCATCGCGACGTTTCACGTCCCCTCGTGCGATTTGGTTTCTGCTCAGATCATGAGCATGATCAGAAGCAGGAATTAGCCCGAAACACAGCTGAGGAGCTCATCAGCTGTGCTTCAGGCGAAGAAATAAAGAGAGAATTCACCTGCGGGCGGGTGGGACGGCCCTTTTTCAAGCCGCGGAAGGGGAAAAATCCCAAAAAAAGATGGTGGCACACACGGAACGGCACCGACAGTGACGTCACCAGTGGGTCGCTAGCGTTTCGGGCAATCTGGTCCAAACCAGGAGGAACCCACCCTGGATGGTTGTAATCACCATTATGAGTTGTAAACAGTATTGATTTATCATTTATATGTTAGGCGTATTATTTTGGAAGCTACTGGACAAAGCTGAATAAGAAACTATTTCAAGGAACAAGTAAAATTATACATTTGGTAAATTTTCTAGTTTCTGGCGCGTTTCTTCTGCTGTTGACTGCTAAGCTGCTCACAGATGCAACATGAGGAGGTGCTGACCTGTGTACTCTGTGTTTTCCAGTGAGGCTATTCAGGGAGCACTTGACACAGCTGATTTGCTCTGTTATTGTCTCTTTATACAAGGTGATGATCTCTTTGAACTGATTGGACTTGGTGACTCTTCTCTCTCCAGATCTGTGTGTGCTTCGGTGTTAATTAGAGACTTTGGCTGGGATGTGGCAAAGCTAGCTGGGAAACGCTCACGCTGTGTTCAGACAAATATCTCAATTATAGATGCTTAGACATGTGATCTAAAGGACTCATTGTGACACAGCCTTGAGAGCTGTAACCCCTTATTTATCACCATGTTACAACTCAAACAGGTCAGCTTGAATGCTGGAAATATCTAGGGAATATTACTGTAAATTTGAAATCCTGTGGGATCCGGAGATATTTATAGTTTTGGTTCCTTCAAGCCGCATACTTATGATTTAGATTGGTTATGTTTTAATACACTTTTGTGATTCCCTCCCAGGGTGGTTTACTAAGAATATGAATGACTAAACGGGGCATTGTTCCTTTTATGTTTTGGAATGAGAATTCTGATCTGCAAGATTGACACTCTAAAAACAGAGGGTGGGTTTTTTATTATTTATTTATTTTAGAATAACTTTAGAAAAAACACTCAGGAGTAACATAATTGTATTTTGTCTTTCTAGCTTCTGTGTATTCTTCCAGCATCCACTGCTTGCATCCATATTCTAAGTCTTTCTGCAAATTAACGCAACTTCCAACTTCTTCATAAGGGAAAGCATTATGTGATGTGTTCTGCAAGGGGTTTCCCACACCTATTAATCCTTTGGGGTCCAGGCTATCAGCACCGCTATGTTTTAACTCTTCTTTAATTGTTTAACTTTTAACAATCATGCAGATCAGAATTCTCTAGTATTCAAATTAATTATCTGCCCTATTTGTGTTTTATCCACCCAGTAGAGAAAGAAATGGGCACACTGAATATCCAGACAAACACATTGAGAGCCAGACTGTTTTGTTCCAAAAGAGAACGGGGAAATGACCACTATGATGTTTCTTTTATAAATTTCAGGCTATTCACCGAGAGCTGGGAAATTTTAGAGAAAGTTTAAATTTGAGAGCATTGCTAGTAAACAACACTAAAGATAAAGTGACCAGGTCTGTAAAGGTTGAAGACTTTCTGTACCGCAATTCACCACTTTCCTGCAAAATCTTGTCAATTCCCACCAAGTGTTTTTCATTAAGAGAACCAGTTGGATGCAGTGATTAAGATGCTGAACTAGAAACCAGTCTTCCCTAAAGCATGGAACCTGGCTAACTTTGATTTTGGGTTTTACCGATAAGATTGAGAGATCTTTATAGAAATGGCTTGTTCGTATTATTATGAAAAAACAAAAAGTTGTGATTTGATGTTAATGCCTTATTTTACTGCAACAGAGAGAGTCAGATGTAAATGTTTCTTTTTCTTTTCTTTTTCTTATCCTTCCTCACTTCTCTTCCCCCTCTTCCTCCCCAACGTTTTCTTATTTGCTGTTGTATTTTGTATCTTATTTTATTTTATAACTCAATTAAAAAAATGTTAAACTAGATGTTAAACTACATTTCATGATGAAGTGAGCTACAGCTCACAAAAGCTTATGCCTTTTAATAAAATATGTTAATCTGATAAAGCATAGAAGCTAGCTGATGACTCAGTGCCCTTTCCTCTCAGCCTAGCCCAGAGTTCCCCAATCTTTCTGCCTTTTGCAGATTGGGGGGTGGGGGTGGGGGGAGAGGGAATGGTTTTGCGTGAATGGTGGGCAAGTGCGCGGCGTGCAGCTCCGTTTGCACGAGTGGCGGGCATGCATGCTTGCTGTTTGTGCAAACGGAGCATGCACACATTTGTTCACCTGCCACTTCTAAGGCCCGGTTCCAAAAGGCTGAAGGCCTGGGGGATTGGGAGCCCTGGCCTAGCCCATTTTACATGGCTTTTGTGTGGGAAAAATAGGAAGAAGGGGCATTACGTAGTGTGGCTTGAGTTGTACAAAATAAAAAGTATATTGATATAAATGTAATAACTGAATTGTAAAGAACATGAAGAGCCAAGTAGAGAGGACTCCTTCAACTGCTGCCTCCCCTATAAGACAGAACCTCTCACCACAAACTTTCAAGTTGGATATCCAAACTAGAGCTAGTTTGGTCTAGCGGTTAAGGCACCAGGCTAGAAACCAGGAGACTATGTATTCTAAAACCACCACAATAAAGGTCACATCTCAGGTGTGGTCACGTTGTGACCTATTTTATGACCATCACAACTCACACTCAAAATTGTGGATTCGATTATGGTCATAAGTTAAGGACTATCTGCACAATATTTCCTTGCTCTCCTGTCATGCTAACCGAAGGCACCGATTATTATTTTTCCCCTTGGGCAAACTTTAACTGGTCATTAAAAGTATCACATGCGCGCACACACACACACCCTTAACAAGACAGTGCAATTAATCCTACATGGTCTGAGAGATAGAGGCCACCCTAGCATAACAATCTTTAAAATCCCACAAAGCCTGAGGGGGGGGGGGGTTCCTTAGGCTTCTGTTCTGGGTCCTACGCTTGGCCTTCCACTTATTAAGATGACTTTGCTTTATTTAACAGCAATTTGTCCAGATATTCAATAATCAAGTTTTACCATTGCTCACTTTAAGCTGAACTGTCTCCCCTCAGGTTGATATATCCAGATACTTTCAACTTTAACTTCCTTTGCTTCCAGCCAGCATGGTCTGTGCTGTTAGGCATCTTATCCAGAAATAACCCCTCTTCAGCACAAAGAGCTATCCTTCACACACACACACACACACACACACACACACACACACACACACACACACACACACACTGCTTCTAGGTTTCTAATTTTGCAGTGATTTGTCTTCTGTTTATAGTTATTTTTATAGCCTTTAGAGGTTATTTTCCTGTTATTTCTGTTGATTTAACATTAAATAGTTTTGTGATGAAACGCTGGGCTGGTTTTTTTTTAGCAGAATCATGGTCGTTTATTTATTTATAATTCCATTCAAACAAAAGGAGAACCGGGGTTTTACCTTTCCGATACAATAGTTGAAAAATAAATCGGATTTCTGTTTAGGTCCTCTCTATTAGAGTCAGCTACTGTATGGAAAGCATCAGTCAACACTGTCAAACCCATCCATATTTCTGGGGAAAGCGTTCCATCAGTAATAAAAGAAAAAGGCACAAGTGGCTTGCTTGTTTTTTGTGAATTTTCAGCTTACATTTCGTGGTGGATAACATTCTTTTACAGCAGTGTTTTGGATTTAGTAGCCGACGGCAAGGTCAGCTTTGTGATAAACCAGGCAGCCCAGCTCTGGAACAGGGGTCACTCTCAGAGGATCGTCACAAAGGCATGACGCAGGTGTCTGTGGAGGACATATGAACCCAAAGGCCACCTGAGACCCTCCCCACCTCTTAACCCCCAGCTCTCATGCACACACCATGACTTGCCTAGTGTATTTCCCTAGATGAAGACAATAATGGCAGCAGAGTTGAAGGGAGCCATGTGCTGCGGAAGAAAAGCTGAGGCAAAATTGAGCCAAGGAAGTAGACAGCAGCTGATGAAACTCGATGCTGCTGTTTCTTAAATTCTTGCCTGCATCACATTGACTATATTTGAAGGATGGGTGCAGTGAATCACTGTAAGACTTTTGTTTTCAGCATTTGTTGGTACACGTGCTAAAAGAATGGCTCTGGGTGTGTAACATTGTGTCCTCTCACACAATGCGTATTTATTTTATTTATTTGTTGAACATGTACAGGATAGTAGTTGTTTGTATAAACATAACATAAGTAAAAAGTACCGATAATAGAGGACAATAGGACAGTAGGACAGGGACGGTAGGCAGAGTGGTGCGCTTATGCACGCCCCTTACAGACCTCTTAGAAACGGGGAGAGGTCGACTGTAGACAGTCTAAGGTTAAAGTTTTGGGGGTTTGGAGAGGAAACCACAGAGTCAGGTAATGCATTCCAGGCATTGATCACTCTGTTGCTGAAGTCGTATTTTCTGAGTCGAGTTTGGAGTGCTTTACATTAAGTTTGAATCTATTATGTGCTCATGTATTGTTGTGTATTGTTAAAGATATGGGGAAGAAAACTCCAAAGTGTGTGTGTTTGTGTTTATCTAGGAGAAATCTGTATAAATCTCCACTGGTGAAGTACTTTGGCTTGCAAATTTTCCATATTAGAGTCCCAATACATTTAGAAGACCCAGCCTAGAAAGAAGGATAATAAGCTCAAATATCATGGAGACCAATTCACCCATCTTTTAAGTAGAAAAAAATGATTCCCTGACAGAGATAATATGGAAAGTATTTTACAGGTCCAATTTTCTCCCACCTTTAGGTGGGAATGGGAATTGTGAGCGTGGCTTGGTGGGCGTGGCAGGGGAAGAATACTGTAAAATCTCCATTCCCACCCCACTCCAGGGGAAGATTACTGCAAAATCCCCATTTCCTCCCGATCAGCTGGGACTTGGGAGGCAGAGAATAGATGGGGGCAGGGCCAGTCAGAGATGGTATTTACCGGTTCTCCGAACTACTCAAAATTTCCGCTACCGGTTCTCCAGGACTGGTCAGAACCTGCTGAAACCCACCTCTGTCAATGGATGACTTGCATCTCTATCATTGCTGAGCAGATATTTTTGGACAGATCAAACCGCTTCCTCCACTGTTCAGAAGCTCCAGCTATAAATGCAGAGCAAGCAGGCACACAATCCTTAAATCCAATTTCTGCTTTTTGCAGTGTCCCAGAGTAAGAAATGATATCTTTTCTATCACAGAAATGAAATACAGCTAGTCCTCGACTTATGACAATTGAGCCCAAAATTTATGTTGATAAATGAGACAGTTGTTAAGCGAGTTTTGCCTCATTTTACTACCTTTCTTGCCACAGTTGTTAAGTGAATCACTACAGTTAAGTTAGTAACACTTGTTAAGTGAATCTGGGATCTGGGTTCCCCATTATGGGTTTAAATTAAATTTAAATTAATTTAAATTGTGAGTGATTCATCACTGGAGGTTTTTAAAGAGACTGGACAGCCACTTGTCTGAGATGGTATAGGGCAGTGATGGCAAACCTTTTTTGGTTCGCGTGCCAAAAGGGGGGGAGCACAGGGGGGTCACGCATGCGCGTGTCCACACCCATAATTCCATGTGGCCGCCCCGCGCATGCTCGCGTGACACCCCCCCCCGCGCTTCTGGCATGCGATGGCACGCCTGTTTTTCGCTCTCCCCAGGCTTCAGAGCCTTTCTAGGAGCCTGGGGAGGGCAAAAACGGCCTTCCCCCTGGAGGCCCTCTGGAGGCCAGAA
The DNA here is from genome assembly GCA_023053685.1 of Diadophis punctatus similis. Taxonomy (NCBI): domain Eukaryota; kingdom Metazoa; phylum Chordata; class Lepidosauria; order Squamata; family Dipsadidae; genus Diadophis; species Diadophis punctatus. Next base: position 64,140,493 of record JALIGW010000002.1, on the reverse strand, counting down.
ATGGCCTGTTTCAACGGGCCATTTCTGGCCTCTGGAGGGCCTCCAGGGGTGTGTAGGGAAAGCCGTTTTCACCCTCCTCAGGCTCCTAGAAAGGTTCTGGAGCTTGAGGAGAGCAAAATAATGGGCCTTCCAGTCCAACCAGAAGTTGGCAAACAGGCCATTTTTGGCCTCCAGAGGGCCTCCGGGGGGAGGCCATTTTCGCCCTCCCCAGGCTCCTAGAAAGGCTCTGGAGCTTGGGGAGAGCAAAAAATGGGCCTTCCCCACCCCCTCCGGAGACTGAAAACAGCTTGTTTACACGCGCCGGACCTGAACTCACATGCCCACTGATATGGCTCCGCATGCCACTTGTGGCAACCGTGCCATAGGTTCACCATCACGGGTATAGGGTCTCCTGCTTGAGCAGGGGGGTGGACTAGAAGACCTCCAAGGTCCCTTCCAGCTCTATTCTAATTGACTTTGCTTGTCAGAAGGTCACAAAAGGTGATCACATGACTCCAGGATTCAGTTGCCAAGCATTTGAATTTTGATCAAATGACCATGGAGATGCTGTAAATCTCGTAAGTGTGAAAAACGGTCATAAGTCACTTTTTTCAGTGCTGTTGTAACTTTGAACGAACACTAAACAAACTGTTGTAAGTTGAGGATTACCTGTAATTCTTCTCCATCATGTTGTGTTGACATAAGAAAACTTAAAAGATACCATAGTCCGTTACTTCAGCCGCTTATAGTTTCACCCAGGATGAAAGTCTCATGTGCTCTGTTTTTTTTCTGCCCCAGCTACGGTCCACAAAGAATGCAGCACACACAAATTCTGTCCAAATCTTCATTTACTAAATTAAAGACTACTAATGAGCTTTCTTAGTAGTTGGCAAACACAAATACAGTGTAAAGCAGTCTTTGATGAACACCAGCTGTTAATTCAATTTCATTAACAGCCAGCATGAGTCCATGAAATAATAAGTCAAGTCTGAGCAAACAGTCTTGGAGATATCAGGAAGCTTACAATGGTTGGCAAAATGCCCAGAAGCAATTTGCAGGAAGAATGTCAAGAGAGAGAACAAGAGCCGAGCAGACATTTCTGGATTCAAGACACAAAGGCATATGAACGAACATTGTTTCCTGCAAATTGCTGCCTGCATCGTCATCCCTTAAATAGGCTAAGGGAATGGCCAATTAGCCCCAAGCCTTACTCCCGAGGAGACCTCCTCCTGAGGAACCATTCCTGCCTTTTGGCAGCTCTGCGTGCCCGTGCATTGAGAAGAGGCTCTTCCTCTTCTTCCTCGTCATTGATGGGAGGTTCTGGAGGTTCTGAAGGCCCTGGCTGAATTTCTGCCTCTGGCACCAAGTCCTCTCCAGCCTCCTCACTGTCCAACTTGGGTGCCGGCTGCATAGGCCGCTGGTGCATCACCACATCAGCCTCTTCTCTGGCGGGATCCGCTACCAGCTGCACGGGCTGCTGGCGGACCACAACAGTTTTTGTTGGCAAGAGCAGACAGAGGCAACTAAGAAAACCATATCAAAACCAACCATCCATCTGAGTCACTGGTGATAGCAGTACAGGTGAGGACGGGAGATTCCTTTGAGTTTTTCAACAAAAGCCAGAGTTTCCCACCATCAGTTGGGATCCCCTCGACACTGAATTTCCCCTAGCAGCAGATAATGAAGGAGTTCACACCTGGCATGTTGACTTTAGCAAGAGATAAAATGAGAGTCAGTATTGTGTTCTGACTTAGATGTTGAGAGCCAAGTCCAGGTCCACTATCAACCCTGGAAGCTCATTTGATGACTTTACATTACAACTGACAGGGTTGTAATTATGGGAAGAAGTAGTGCTATGTATATCACCTTGAATTCCTAAACAAAGCTTAGATAAATCCAGCCAATCAACAAATAAATAAGGTTTTTATCAGCTTGCTTCAGAATTAAAAATGTGTTTATGGGGTCCTTGGTGCTCTCTGAGCTTGGGGTTTTTTTTCCAGACGTTTCATTACCGAACTAGGTAACATCATCAGAGCTAGAAGGGAATGGAGTTTGCTCTTATTTTTATATACCAGTATTAGTGTCTAAAAATGTTAGTTTTCTCATCTAAATATTATCAGTGGGTTTGAAAAAAGTTTGATATCCGAACTGAAGTGACTTCAGAGGATGTGATCACTTTGAGGAATTGGTCTACCAAGGCTATTCCTCTTGATGGCTTGTATTCTATGTTCAAAATCCCAGGCAGCAAAATTTCAATTCCAGCTGCTAAAAAGCACCTGTGGAAAAGAGTTATAGCTTTCCTATTTATGCTTGTGAAGGTCTTAGTAGTTCACAGTATGACACTGAATTCTACATAAAATGGGATCTTCTCCTGATTCAGCAGGGTTCATCCTATACTTCTACAATTTAATTCTCGATAAAGGACAATATTTGTAGTTCAGGTGGAAAGGAGTGGCCCTTGGTGCTCTCTGAGCTTGGTTGTTTTCTTGCAGACTTTTCATTACCCAAACTGGTGACATCATCGGGGCACTGATGATGTTCCCTAGTTGGGTAATGAAACATCATCCAAGCTCAGAAAGCACTAAGAACCTCATATTTAATTCTGCATTAAAAATGAAAAAATGACATTAAAATATTTCATTAAAAAAACTAACATTATCAAATAAGCTCACTCTTAAATGTGACAATGGCCAAAACAATAGAAATACTTGATGTTTTCAAAATGACACTAGTTTCTCACTCCACTACCGGTACAGTCTGTGTATCTGGGCAATAGAAAGGAAAAGCCCATGTACTGAATTCTAGTAGCTCCGTTATGTAACCAGAATTAAGCTCGCTGGGTGTTGGAACAATTACAGAGTATCGCTGTTCTATTTTCTTATCTCTCCCTTAAACAAATAACATCGCTTTGTGACTGAAATGAAAATTGACTCCGCTTCAGATGCAGCAGTCTGAAATTGCTGGCCTCAGCAAGTTGAGCCACCAAATGTATGAAAATATCTTTCAAAACAGTTTCCATGCTCCGTGCTTTTTGCTTTTCTTCCTCTGCCACTTCAACATACAGCTCTCCTTCTTGTAATCTTCAAATTAGACATTTATTCAGAGTTTGTCTTTCTTTCTTCCTTTCTGAACAGCAATACATATTTATGTCTCAAGAATGGCAAGATACAATAAGGCAGCCTTTCTCTTTATTTTTTTAACACAACTCTCTTGAAAACCAGACAACAAAATTCTGTGTATTACTTTAAAACAAAAATCAAATTATTTACATTTGCAGTCATAAGACATTTCCATAACACCTTTTTAAACATTGGTTCCAGTGTAGCTAATTGTCTAATATAGAACACTCCCGAGTAAAAGGCACTGGTATTTTTCTTTTAAGAAAAAAGGTGCTAATGCATGGCAGATATGCAATCCAGGTAACTGATTATTTGCTTATTTAACAAAGCTAGTGTAACTAAGAAGGAATAGGTTGGACCCTGGAGGCTTCCATTCTATACCACACAGAAACATCAAAGAAATTTAAATTTATTCTCATTAAATACAGTGTCCCAGTTTCTTGTGTGGGGTGTTGAATCATCATGATCGAGTTGCATTTGGTATAACCTCATTTAACTTTGATTTGATTGGATATGGGGCACATATCCAGAAAGAAGCCCTTTGACCTATGGATACTTGGGGATGCCGCATTACTGTCCCTGAGTTCCTGCTTCAGTCCTTGGATATTTTAAGAGATAACTGTCTGGTTTGGTACAGCAACCAAATAAGACAACTACAGACTCCAATGGATAGATAGGCCTGCAGAAAGAACAATTGCAACCAGCCTGCCTTCCATTGAGGACCTGTATATTGCACAGGTCAGAAGGAGGACTGAGAAAATATCTACAGACCCCTCACATCCTAGACATAACCTTCTTTCAACTCCTCCCCTTGGGATGTCATTAATACATGCCAAAACAACTAGACACAGGGACAGTTTCTTATCTTCTGATCTTCTTTACCATCCCATCTAATTCATGTTATTATGATGATATTATTACTCTGTTGCTTTGCATGTACACTGACAGCTTCTGCACCGGAGACAAATTCCTTGTGTGTCTAATCACACTTGGCCAGGTAAAGTATTCCGTTCTGTTCTATGTAAGTCATTGAGCAACTTTTGCTCCTACCCAGAGCAGAATGGCTGAGGTCTAAAGATACATAGAAAATCCATTAAAGATATAGGATACAATCCTTGGTGGTATGCCGAGGACCATCAATGAGGTATTCCTAGCATATTTCCATTTAATATAGTTGTCACTTCTGCTTAATCTGTGGAGTTTTCTACTTAAGAACAATGTTAAAAGGCTACTATTGGGCAGAGTGAAACACCCAGTCAGTAGAGTTTGGGTGCAGGAAAGAGCAGGAAATAGCTAGTAATGTTATTTTATTATTGCTGTATAGGAAGAAGGACGCATGAGGCATGAAGCATGAGCATGAGGCACGAGGAGGAGGAGGAGGAGGAGAAGGAGAAGGAGGAGGAGAAGGAGGAGGAGAAGGAGAAGGAGAAGGAGAAGGAGAAGGAGAAGGAAAAGGAAAAGGAAAAGGAGAAAGAGAAAGAGAAAGAGAAAGAGAAGGAGGAGAAACAGCATCACTTGGGGCATTTGGGCCACCTGTCAAAATAATCTGGTTAAATTTCGGTTAGTGTTGAAGTACCATTTGCATCTCTTTTATACTTTCAGTTCTTTATATTCAATAGTCAGAGAGGACTGATATAGCAGAACTAATTTCAGGACCCACCATGAACTACCGATGCTCCATTATTGAACAACTACCATTTTCATACACAACATCAAACACAGAGGAAAATATTACAATGAACTGTTCCATTCCTGATGGTGCCGGCAGACCAAAGATGAAATTCTGATGGCCAATATATCTGGATGAATCTGCATCTGCCTGTACATAAGTGCTATTTCTGCTGCAGGGACTGGGCCACAACACTCAGCATGGGGCCTAACCTTCCATAAGGACCCACTGCATCTGAAATCAACCTCCCTCCTGCTTCTTTGCCCAGAACTAATGAGTGACAGTCAAGGTCAGATAGAAAACCACCAAGCTGAGCTTTCCACAGTACAACAGTTATATTATGGAAACTTCAGAAGTGTGCAGCTTACCACTGCACTATTGAGACTGAATGAGGTGAGACTACACCACTTTATGTAATGCAATAAAAGTAATCTAATGATCAGAATGCAAATCCATCGGTGAAGCTCCTCAATCAAGCATGTTGGAAATAATTCCAATTTTAAGTATTCAAGGGACCTTTTTTGGGGTAATTCCAAGACGATTGGACTTCATATGTAAACTTAAATCACTGTTTACTTATATAACAATCGAGTTTTTCACCTGATATACGAGTGCCCCCAAGACTTTTTTTTAGCATAAAGTAAGGATGGCTGGAGTTCATATAGGGTATACCAAGACAATGACTGAAGCTCTAGGTTTTGTTCCAATTTTATGGTTTTATGTATTATGATTTTTTAATAGTTGTTATTATTCTGTTTCAGCCATACAAATCTTTTAAATAAAGAGACGGGGGAGGGAGGAGAGGAGAGGGAAGGGGAGGGGAGAGGGAAGGAGGAAAAGAAGTGGAGTGGAGTGGAGTGGGGAGAAGAGAAGAGAAGAGAAGAGGAGAGGAGAGGAGAGGAGAGGAGAGGAGAGGAGAGGAGAGGAGAGGAGAGGAGAGGAGAGGAGAAGAGAAGAGAAGAGAAGAGAAGAGAAGAGAAGAGAAGAGAAGAGAAGAGAAGAGAAGAGAAGAGAAGAGAAGAGAAGAGAAGAGAAGAGAAGAGATAGCACTCAATAGTACCTAAAGTAAGATTGAAACTCTAAGAACTAAATGTATGCTCATTTGAATCAAGGCAACAAGCATAGAGAGAATACATATTTGCAGTGCATTTCTCTTACACATCACAAAACATTAGGACTGTTCAAATACTTTGAAAGAGGCATTCCTCAAAATTTAACAGGACATACAAAGCACCTTTTTTTTAGTCATTTAAGCAGTCACATCTCTTTCTAGGCTGTTGCAGGAGCTATCTCCATAGCAAGGGTACGCATACAACCACTTCACTTTTTTCCCTGCTTTCCAGCAAAGCAGAGCAATTCACATGTGTGCAGAAAAAGCCAGGAGCAACTTCCAAAGCAATTATGCAAACTTGGAAAAAACATGCTGTTTTTAAAAATAAAAAGGAGAAGTTTGCATGTGCAAAGCACTTTTTTTTTTTAAAGGATTTGAGGCAGCCCTACTAAAGCACGTCTATCACACATTTTCAGGAGGTGCACAGCACAGTCCTGTAAATGACACATTGTGGTAATATACGTTTTAAAATTAATTTCATTTCTTTCATCTAAGGCTCTCTGGTGCAATAGGGGCCTTCCATGCTTAAGAACAACATTGATGTGATGCCGAAAATATGCAAATCAATGTCTTACAATGCCTGCTTTTGAAACGTTAGCCATCTCAGGTATGTTCCATATGTGTCCAGAGCTGAACATGACAGCAAAATCAATGTGTTCTATTTAGATGCTTTTATGGGATGAGTAATAATATGTATATTTTCCTTATAGTAGAACTGGGCAGCTTTTCTTGAGGTGGGGACTACAGTTTGATCCCCTAGTTTGCAGGAGGGCTGTATTGACTCTTACCACATACAACCTCTCTATGTGTGTCTTTCTCTCTCTCTCTCTCTCTCTCTCTCTCTCTCTCTCTCTCTCTCTCTCTCTCTCTCTCTCTCTCTCTCTCTCTCTCTCTAACACACACACACACACACACACACACACACACACACAAACACACACACAGAGGGGGGGGGAGAGATTAAAGATGAACAAGAGGTCCCTGGGAAACAAACAATTCCGATTTCTTTCCCTACTCCCACAAATAGCCCTAAACCACGCTGCCAAAATATACTGCCAAAATAGCTTAATTTCAGCCCTGTGATTTGGAGCCTTTTGAAGATGGTCTGGGATTTTAAGCAAAGAAATGGGACTAAGTTGCTTTTTGAAGATTCCCAGCTTTTATTACAGCTCTTTTTGGGGGGCAGGTAAAATTTCCCTATAAATGGTATCCCCCCCCCAAAAAAATTTAGAACCACATTCTGGGTTGCTGAAAAGGTTGCATGAGGCTGAGAGGCTATGAGTTTTTCATCCCTTCCTTCCACCTGCTATACAAGCTGGGATAAAAGTTGGGGCAAAAGAGGTGAGACTTCTTGGCGTGGCTTTTATCAAGTGTTTGTCTATCTACCATAAAAAATATAGTGCAGACAAGAGAGAGAGGCTTCTTTTGTACGGCGAGGAAACGGGTTGGGGAGTGTGGCTTTTCATATCCTATATGTACATCTGAACAAACGACTGTGTGCGTGTCAGTAGTGGCAGAGCGAAAGAGAGAATAACAGCCATCACGGAAGCTTTAGACAACGTGCCACTGAGCTCAATAAATCTATACAATTTCTTTATACCCTGCCAAGGTCAGAGATGACGCTGACATTGGTCTCCTAGCAACACACTCTACTAACCTACTTTCGTCCCAATCATTGGAAAATGGGATGAATGCTCTGAACAGTGTTTCAACATGTGAAATTTCGGAGGGGTGCATGTGTGTAATCAGTGTGGCAGATCGGCTGGCATGTTAGAACCAGGAGTGCATTTCAAAGATCCTGTTTCTATTTCAGTGTTCTCGAGCTAAATGTTGTCCCAACAGTTCTTGGCTGCCAGTTTAATGAAGGCTGGTTGTTGGTAAATTCATTCCAATTCATCGATTGGAAAGAGGTTGTAGAGTTTGAATGGTGAAATGGCAGCACGTGATAGGCAGAAATCTGAGTTAATCTGTTTATGTCCACAATTCATGATAGTTGGAAAGTTCTTTCTGCTGTCAAAGATGTTAATCATATAGGATGCTATACCTGGTATGACTCAAGCACTTAAGTCTTTTATAAAAGAAGATTTTCTCCAGTTAAGGCAGGGGTGTCCAACCTTGGCAACTTGAAGGCCTGTGGACTTCAACTCCCAGAATTCCCCAGCCAGCCATGCTGGCTGGGGAATTCTGGGAGTTGAAGTCCACAGGTCTTCAAATTGTCAAGGTTGGACACCCTTGAATTAAGAGAAACTATATGACTATAGCCATATCTCTTTGAACCTAACCACAGCCCTCTTGTTAACCTGAACAGAGAAATTATCAGTTACTGTTATGTCCCACTTTGACAATCTTCGTTTCTTCTTCTCTTCCTAATGCCCAAGGACCACTGCCAGAGATGCTTTTTAAAAAAAACTATTCTGTCTTGAAGCATAATGAGCTGCTTGTTCACCTGAAGTTTGAGTGGTATGATACGTAGCACTGTTGTGGTCTCTTTGATGCTTTGCCATCATCACTGCCAAGATTCACATTATCTCAAAGCTCCAAAAGAATATGCTACCTGTAAGTTACTGGCTCCAGCACTGGGGAAACTGATGGTAGCCATGACTAAAAGAATCAGGTGGCTACTAGCTAGCAGCAGGGATCCCTGTAACCTATTTAGGGACTCCCTAAAAAGCTCTGGTTCTTTGAGACACTGAGGCCAGATTTTCCCACAGAGCTCCTCAAGACTACTGATTTCCAGCACATACTCTACTAAGCAGTGACACTTTTCCTAGCCACATCAAATCAACATTGACATACTGATGTTCATGTGTAATCCATCTTAATTGTGTTTCATCTCTGTCCTGCAAAGGTGTGAAAGAAAGGACTGGTGGGGCTGGGGGAAATCATTATCTCCTTGAGGTAAGCCAGGTGAGGAAACAAACACTGTGGGAATTCTACAATAGAACTGTCAGGCACAAAAGCTCAGGTGCACACATGAAGGTCCAGTTAAACTGATTTATTGCTACTCACACCTATGCACTGGAATATTCTCAACTAATGACTAGGTCGGGGTCAGCAACCTGCAGCTCTGGAGCCGCATATGGCTCTTTCATCCCTCTGCTGTGGCTCCCTGTTGCCGGTCAGCTTTACAATTGATAGGGCTTTCGGTTAGGACAGGTAAAGGAAAAAGGATGCTGCACTAGGAGGAGACTCTATGGTGGGGGAACCGGACCCCTGGTCGGCTCCAGAATTGAACCGGGGGCTTCCAGTTAGGACCTTTGTGGCTCTTTGAGTGTTTAAGGTTGCTGACCCCTGGACTAGGTCAACAGAATTCAAAAGGTCAACAGAAGATCAAAAGAGGTTAGACTTAGTTCATTTGTGGCTATGAAAAGATTCTAGGTTGATCTCTCTTTTAACTCCACCCACAAGTTCTGCCAGTCCTTCTCCTACCACAACTTTACGTTGTAGAATATCTTAACTGAATCTTGAAAGCCTGTCCCAAACCTTCACTCTCCCCTTCTGAAGAACTGTAAGAACTGACCAACCATTTTATCTCTCCTACTCCTTTCTAGATGCCAGAGTGAAATTCTTCTACAAAAATAAAGTCCCCCCTTGCTGTTTCCAATGACTCTAACTTTCATTGGCTCACTAAGTATCTTAACACAAACAAACAAACAAACAACCTATCTTCTTTCTCCAAAGTGGACTTTCAACAGCAAATGTGATTCAGTGCCAGCCCAAATAGCTCCTCCCATCTTTCAGTTCCATTGTTTTTCTGGCTCCAGATCAAGGGTTTCAAACTCTCATTGTCATGTTGTCATCACGTGACGTATCGTGACTTTCCCCCCCTTTGTTAAAATGGGTGTGAGTGTGGCCAGCACATGCCGTGACTTTGACACCCCTGGTTTAGGACCTTTGACAAGACCAACTTCTCATATCAGGCTTTTAGGGCCATTATTGAACCCTATGTTAGCCCTTCCTGCTGTTTTGTATCCAAATATATTAGACTAGCATATGTTGCTGCTAAACTTTGACCAGAGACTTTAGGTATAATTAGGATGAATAACTTATAAAATAAGAAGCCCATTTATAAAATGAACTGATTCCTTATCTTCGTATACCAATCCTTCTCTTATAAAGCACCTCCATACAGAGACCATATTTTTTTTCTTTCCATCAGAAACAGAAAGAAAAGGAGAAGTAGAAAAATCAGGAACTATACCAAGGAAATAAAGAGAGGAGAGATAAAACTGAATGGCAATGAGACAAGGAGAATGGGTAGCTGAGCGGGGAGAGTTAGAAGCCTTGTCTGGGATTACAAAAAGGATTAAAATGTATCAGTCAAGCAGACCAATCTTTAAAAGCATCATAGGCAAACTCTACAATCATTTGGCCCTCCAGCCATTTGTTTTTAACAGGATCTTTTGTTCTGCTCAGCAAATGTAAAACAATCCTCCCACAATTCAGAGGTTATTTGTCCCTCGTATTTCTAGCTCATAAGATGGCTTTTCAGATATCTATTCTCTTGCTTTATATTATTCGTAAAAGAACCAGAGGGACCCTTCCTCCGATTCCCTACTTGAGCTTGACCCATGCTGCCTAATCCCTCCAAGGCTCTCCTCCTCAACATGAGCTATGTAGTCTAATAATACTGCAAGTATTTTACAAAGCGTTTGAGCACATGTGCTTTAGCTGCTGAGGACTTCTACAGTAGCCCACCTGTGGTATGCCTATGTAAAGTAAGGGCCCCTCTTGCTGTATTGTACTTTGAAAGTTCGGCAGGAGAGGACAGTGTTATATGACAATGAACAGGTTATAAAAAGGGCAAATGTCACATTAAATGTCTATGTAACTTATGGTTAGCATGGCTGTTAACATGTGCTCATTGCTTTGGATATACCAGCAATCTCGCATGAGCTAAAGGAAGATAATATATGGTAAAGAAAAATGCTATGCAACTAAACAGCAATTGCTTTGTTCCTTAAATAATACAAGCACAAAGAGCAAAAACAGCCAAGATCTGCCTCCATTTGTGTGCTGTTTGTATACCTGATAGGATGTTAACTTACAAACAGTGTCAAATGTGTAGTTTTGGTGTGCCAGGTGCGAGCCAAAGGCACAATCCATTTTCACCAGGGCAAGTTGGTTGATTTAATCTTATTCCTGGATTTAGCAGGCTTATCTGAGAATCAACTTTATTGAGTATAATTGGGAAATAAAAGAGTCCTACCCAGGATCTTTGAAAACTGTCTTTGTACCTGGCAATGATGCAGTACTTTCAAATGTTTCCCATTCAGGTTTCCCTTGAATCTCAGGTAGATGATAATGTAGTACTCTGACTTGGCTGCTTAACATTATTTCTGAGGTACAATAACTTGATTATTTACAGCAAAAAAATAAATAAATAGAGAGAGATTCACCAAATCTCTAATGAGCACTGGAAGAAAGTCTTTCAGATCTAAAGCACTGAGCTTAAAGTAATGTTTTGTGTTGTTTTTACTCTGGTGGTCTAGTACAGAGTTTCCAAAACATGAGGTAAATTCATGGTGAAGTAAGTATAATACTGATCATAAGAGACAACATGACATTTACAAATAACTTATACCAAAAATCATTTCATCTAAATAATTGTTCTTCATGAAAAGCATCCATCACTTCCTTTCCATCTTGATGGCAGTCCATTGCAGTAGAAGATGCCACCTGTTCAATATGTTTGCCATTTTTTGGAGAAATTAATCTCTGTTATTGTTTTTGGAATGGCCGATGAATGTAATTCAGAATTGGCAAGCTCTGAAATAATCCTTGATGAGGTCCAACTATAACATTGACAATCAGCTAAGAACAACAAGGGATTAATGGATAAGGAAAAAAAGGAAAAAGAAAAACTTATCACAACCGTATTAACAACAAGTGAGAATTAAAAACAAGAAAAAACAAACCAGACATTTAGACAGGCTATATTTTCCAGATCAATAGGTGTCCTAAACAAAGCCAGTAATATTTTAGCCAGGTAGAACACATTTGTGACCTTTAAGTTACAAGCTATCACTGCACCTTCTGCTAACAAATCAGATTTATTTACAAATCAAGTTTGTTTACAAATCATTTAATAATAATTTTATTAAAAATTAGTTACAACAATAAAAATTAATACAATCTAAAAAGTAAAAGAATAAAGAGAAAAATATAAGGTACAAAAAAGAAAAATATAAAAGAAAGAAAACATACTGTACTTAGATAGTAAAGACAAAGAAAAGAAATATATAAATAAATTATGTCCTCCCTTATCACAAGTATAAACAAATTTAGTAATTTATCCCCTTGACATACAACAAATGATCTCTTCTTCCCATATCCCATCTTTTATTTACATATAAGCAAATCCTTAAAACCTCGTCATTTTAAACCCTGATGTCAGCAAAAGTCCATTGGGGTTACCAGAATTAACAACGTATCTAATTTAAGTTTGATAAAATAAATCCACTTTATATTCCTTTGGAGTCCTTGGTACTGTGTGAACTTGGTTATTTGCTTTTCGAAGACAGTTCTAGTCCTAATGAATATATGAAGGGAAATGAGAGAGACCGGATATGCTGCTGTCAACACTCACTTCTACATCTTTTCCAGCCTCCAATGGCTGCTATATCTCAGCTGCAAAAATGATAGCAGAGAGCATATAACAAATATATAAAAGTTGATGAAATGCTAGCAGAATATTTTAAAATCTTACAAGATCCTGTAATTAAAGTGAAGAAACATAGCCGTGGTCTTCTTATTTGCTGGCTGGGGAATTCTGGGAGATGAAATCCATACGTCTTCAAGCTGCCAAGGTTGAGAAACACTGTTCTATACCTTCTAAGATTGTTCTTCTCAATCTAAGAGTGAAGAGCCATGGGAACATGCCTAGCTGCATCAGGGGTGGGTTCTAACTTACCTCGTTGCCGGTTCGCTTGCTCCTGCGCTGTGCAGTGCCAAAAAAAATCCAATTTTTTTAAAGCCAAAAACAAGATGGTGATGCATGCGCAGTGCTGGAAACTCAGCTTCTGTGCATGTGCAGAAGAAAAAAAAAACCCGGAAAAAATTAAATTTTAAAAATAATAATAATAAAAAAGATGGTGGCGTCCACGGACTGGCACTGACAAAACCGGTTCCGTGACATCATCGTGATGTCACCAACGGCTTGCTGTCGGTTCGGGCGAACCGGTCCGAACTGGTCCGAACCCACCTGTGAGCTGCATGTATCTACACAATGTTTCAAATGCCACGTGTTTCATTTGCAAAGAAATGTTATTTCTCCATCCCAAATAGTATTACATAAGAGATTCATTTCGCTGGGTGTGCCAAGCCCTTGCCTTTAAAGTCGCATAAATTTGCAGCTGCAAAATTCAGACAAAACTATTGCCACTGCTTAAAAACATTCTGCTACCTTCTTATGATCCTCAGAGAAAGCAATAGATCCTATTCAGATTTTACTGCTTCTCTGACTTAAAAAATGGGAGCCCTTTTTTCAGTATTTAAAGAAATTAAGTGGTTGGTGCAAGAGTGAAGCTACCTTTACAAAAACAATGCCAGATTTGTTTGTTTGTTTGTTTGCTTATTGCTAAGCGTAGCCCTGAAAGACATACTGCTTCCGAAGAATAAAGCAAGGCTCCTTTAAAGGGGTTTTGATTACTGTTTGGATTTTATTCTCAAATATGCTGTCGGTTCTATTCATCCAGGTGTTGGTTTTGACCTTTAAAGCCCTACATGGCTCAGGATCAGGTTACCTCCGAGACCGCATCCTACCACATACCTTCCTATGATCAGTTAGGTCCCACAGAGTGGACCTCCTCCGGGTCCCATCAGCCAAACAATGTCGGTTGGCCGGTCCACGGGGCAGAGCCTTCTCTGTGGGAGCCCCATCTCTCTGGAACCAACTCCCACCAGAGATCCGGACTATCCCCACTCTACTGGCCTTCCGCAAAGGCGTAAAAACATGGCTCTTCCGGCAGGCGGGGTGAAGAAGGCGGGGTGAAGAAGAAGATGAATAAATTTCTTTTTAAAATTATGAAATGTTTTTTAAATTTATGTATTATGTATATTGTTCTTATTCATGTTGTACGCCGCCCTGAGTCCTACGGGATTGGGCGGCCTATAAGAACTTTTAATTAAATTAATTGAATTAAATTAAATTAAATTAAATTAAATTAAATTAAATTAAATCCAAGCAACTAGAATATTTGGAGATCTTAATTATACATCATTTTTTATGTCTATATAATGAAATATTTGTAGCGTATATTAAGGCCGAGGGACAATTTTGATTCAGGAGATTATGTCTATTTATTTTTAAGTCATGGCTGTGTCTCAAACCTCTTTCAATGTTTGTTGAAGAATAGAAGAAGTTGACTTAATCTGCATCTGTTCTCTTTCATCGTGAAATATTTCTCTAAAATTCCTCTGTCTGTTCCTTCTCCATAGTTTATATCGCTTCACTAAGGCCTATTTTTTATCAACCAAAAAAAAAATTGAAATCACAAGACCTTCATTTTTTAAAAAAATGTTGCTGAAAAAGTTATTATATTTTCATCTGGAGTTTGAAGGTGAATAAGAAAAGTAGGTTGGAGAAAATTGAAAATGAGATATGTCATTCTGGTGCATTCCATAAGCCTTATAAACTTGAAAAATGGACCATTTGACCAGACAGTGGGACTCAATTAAGTTGTGATTTGGTACAGGATTTGGCCTAAATTTAACTTTTTCTTCAACAAGCAATTGTGCTAAAATTCTAATGCCAACTACAGTGTTTGTTCGTTCATTCATTCATTCATTCATTCATTCATTCATTCATTCATTCATTCATTCATTCTCAATTTTCCATAGTTGTCCCATTCAACCAAGTGACTCTGGGTGGCTTACAATTTAAAAATGTGTTTTTGTAGGGCTAAACATATAGTCCTCAATTTACAACCACAATTGATGAGGGTGGAGGTTCGTTATCCGAACTTGTGGGTTGGTTTCCAAATGTTTCGTTACCACACTAGGTAACATCTTCAGTGGAGTTTAGGGGATGTCAGTGTAGTGTTCTTCTGTTTATAAGGGCTTCGTGTGGTCAGTAGATCTTGTGATGGGGAGATATGTCAGCTGAGGGTCTTATGATATCCCCTAAACTCCACTGAAGATGTTACCTAGGCTGGTAATGAAACGTTTGGAAACCACCTGACAAGCTTAGAGAAGCGAACCTCCACCCTCATTCTATACCATTGTAAACCACAATTGAGCCCAAAATCTCCATTGCTAAGCAAGACAATTGCTAAATGAGTTTTTCCCCATGTTACAATCTTTCTTGCCACAGTCGTTAAGTGAATCACTGTGCAGTTGTTAAGTTAGTAACACAGTTGTTAAGTGAATCTGGCTTCCCCATTGACTTTGCTTGTCAGCAGGTTGCAAAAGGTGATCACATGACCCCGGGACACTGCAGCCATCATAAAATACATGCCAGTTGCCAAGCATCCAAATTTTGATCATGTGACCATGGAGATGCTGCAACAGTCATAAGTGTGAAAAACAGTCATAAGCCACTTTTTTTTCAGTGCTATTGAATGATCACTAAATGAATGGTTGTAAATTGAGGACTGCCTGTACACAAAAGAAAGATCCATGAAAGTGGTAGCAATTATTTGCAACATGCTGTTTCAAGACCAGAGGTTTGCATCCAACCACGCAAATAATGGAGCACTAATTGCATATTAATTAATTCACTGCCCCCTTCCCACTTGACTTTCATAGCCGCTGCTCAATGTCAAATGCTAATCGTTTGTGAACAGGCACCCAAACACTGATGCCTGAGTCCTCAAATCAAAAGGTTCACAATTGGTGAGCTTTTCCAGATCTGTTAGACCTTGTTTATTTGCCACTGATGTAGATGTAAAGCAAGGTTGGGTGACACCCTTGGCCTAATTTCAAAAACCTCTCGGAGTGTAGTTCATTCAGATTGCTGGCATTAGCCTGTCAGCCAGTGACAAAGAGGTGTGGGGGGAACACACAGAATGTGGCAAAAAGGCAAAAAGAACCTTGTTATCTGTTCCTGGCTTTAGCCTACCAATTGGGATGTGTGATGCCAACATATTGTACACAAAGGAAGGAAAGTGTGTGTGTGTGTGTGTATACAGTACACTCGTGTGTAAATGTATGTACATATCTATATTTTACTTCATAAAATTACAGTCACATCCAGCTATATATATTTCGCAACTAAAACAGTCCTTGAACATACAGCAATTTGTTTAGTGACCATATGAAGTTACAAAAGTGACTTACAACTGGTTCTCACACTTACAACTATTGTAGCATTCCCATGACCATTGGTCAAACTACAGATGCTTGGCAGTTAGCCCATCTTTACAACAGTTGCAGGTCACAGTTGATTGTCTTTTGTGACAATTCTAACAAGAAAAGTTAATGGGGAAAGCTGGATTTGTTTAACAATGGTGCGATTCACTTAATTTCAGTGATTCGCTTAACAACCATGGCAAAAAAAATTGTAAAAACGAGCACAACTCATTTAACAACTGCTTTACTTAACAATGGAGATTCTGGTCCCTACTCATGGTCATAAGTCGAGGTCTATCTGTATTCCCAGAACTGTGCCAAAAGCAGATTGAAGGATAGGCTCTGGATTGTTTTAGCCAAAGAGGGAAATAGATAGCAAATTGCTAGAAGAGCTACAAGTTTGCTGATGGCATAAAACCAAAGAAAAGGTTTGTCAGATGCCCTTCATTTGTGGCAAAGATGATAACCTGGTAAAGCCCCCCAAAATAGAAAGTAACCGAGTCCCTTTTTGCTTAGAATATCTATGGCAAAATATTATAGATGAAAACATCTGCAAGTGTTTATGGCTTTGTGCAGTCTATTTCGTATCTTCGTATTTTCATTTTCAGTGCATGCATGATAAACAATGATGCATGCCTGTTCCCTTCCATTTTGGTTGCCTTTCAGTTCATTACGGTCATTTTACAGAATTTATTCTCTTTCTATCATGTTATGTCAATATCGAGTTCAAACAGAAGAAGCGAGTATATTGACACTAAGTAAAATAAGAATTTACTTTAAACTGCATAAATATTAAGAATAGCCCGATACTTAGAACTGCCTTTCAAAAGTCAAGGCAGGGAAAGAGTAAAGAAATTAAATGAGAATATAAGGAAAACAATAAGTTGTTTTAATGTACATACTTTCCCTTTTCTCTCCTGCTGGGCCCATTATTTCGCAATGGAATTTCTTGAGTAAAGAAAAGATGCTTTCACTACCCATTTAGACCTGATTTCATACTGTGTGACCTTCAAATCCTGATCATTTTACAAAAAGAACAAAATATTTCAGCTTACATAGGCAATATCATCCAATTTGTTTATTAGGTTTATGTCAGTCCTAATCAAAAAAGATTGTTGGCAGTTTTCTTGTTTTCTATAGGGCTGGGCTTGTGTAGAAACGATTCAGTAAAGGTACTTTAGATTATGTGGGACTTCTTTAAAGCAGTTAAAGTCGTGAGTTGTTTGTTAGGTTCAGGTTTCCTCATGAGCCTGAAAACAGATGCTGTTGCTTTAAGGGGTCAGTTCTTTAAAACAGCCATATTTTAATGCATGTCCTTAAAGCAGTTGTATCATTGATGCTATTCTTTAAAAGCCATAGGCATTTCTAGTGTTATTAGTTCTACTACTTCTCAAAACTCAGGAACCTAGCAACACGTAAATCACTTTTTACCACTTGTACTGTTCATTTTCTGAACTAAAAGCTCTACTTACTCATACAGTCTGAATTTTTCCTAAACAAATCTTTCTGCATTTTGGCCTGCTTTGAATGGGTCTCTCGCATCCTCCATCTTAGGTACATGGTGCCCATGTATTATCACTGTACATTATGTGGTGCATAGGTACAAGGTGCCCATGTATTATCACTGTATATTATGTGAGTCGCCTCGCAATGCGGAGCAAACAAATTTAATAAATTGATCATAATAATAAATATGTCAAAGATAACATTTTGTCATTAGCATGGCTGAATGCATTAATACCATATAGTTATAAAAGTCTGACATATATTAGGAAATAAACTGTGTCTGTTTAAGAGTCATCTGAAACCTGTAAAATGATATGGCTGCTTTAAAGAGGCCCTAGTGTGCTCAAGTGCCCACATATTCAAAAGCCTGTCTCTTGAATTCTTTTGAAAGCATGCACAGCCTTATTCTTCAATTCTAAGTAGCAAACTTTAGGAGTTGCTTGGCATACCCACCCTACTGGCCTTCCGCAAGGCAGTAAAAACATGGCTCTTCCGGCAGGTGGGGTAAAGAGACGACTCCCCCATGTATGAATGGTTTTTTTAAAATTGTAATATGATGTTTTTAGATGCTATTTTAATATGTAGTTCTAATCTCTGTTGTAAGCCGCCCTGAGTCCTATGGGATTGGGCAGCCTATAAGAACTCTTAATAAATAAAATAAATAAATACCGTTTCTGCTCTAAATGTTTACTTTATTAATTGTTTTCAGTTTACATCCTTACTTTCATGCTGCCTTTTTTCCTTCCATTTTGCAAATTCATCTGTTCATCCTTTTCATCTTCTGGCCTTTGTATTTAGCCAGAAGAGTTTAGCCACATCTTGCTTGTTGCTTAGTCTCACTGTTAACTTATTTCAAATTGATCTAATCTGGATGCTTATCAGGTCCTTTATATGATAGCTTCCCCCAAAAATTCAGCCATCCATTGTGTCTGGGAGGTGTTTCAATGCAACCACGTTGCTGAGATAGTTTCAAAACAGAAGAATATCCACAGGGAGAGGCCAGAAAAGTCAACATGACGGCTGTGAACACACAAATAAAACTTTTATGAGTGTTTTGGATGCCCAGCTTCAAGAGATGATCAAGAAGAATGAAACAGAAGAAAGTTGGAGAACGTATGGTTTTTCCCATCTCCTCAAATCCTTTTTGTGGTTTATGCATTTCTATCCCACTTTGCTGATGAACATACTCGATATACCTTCTTCGTCCTATTTTTTTCACAACAATAAAGCTGTGAAGTGAGTTGGGCTGTTCCAAAACAATCCTGAGATTTTTGTTTTTTAAAAAATATTATAAGCAATGTCCCTTAATTTTTTTCTCTTAAGGTCTCCACTTCCATTCTAGAATTGTTGTAAAACCAGCCTCAACCTATATACTGGGCAATTGGAGAGAGCAACACTGATGCCCCTAAAGACTATGGTAAATACCAAGTACAAACTAACAGACTTGGAATATATGATCAGCATCTCTTAATTGCTGATGTTACTGCTGATAACATTTTCTTTTACATACTGCTGCTGAGTTCCACCTTTAACACACTGGTCTTTTCATACCTAACTCCCCTGCCACCCTCATTCTATCTTTTGTCTTGGGTTTTGCTGTTTTAGCATATTTAAAATGTTTTAGGAATCAACTATGTTTGGACCATATTTAAACTATAGGATAGCTACAGCTGAGTAAGGGAATACATTCAAAATGAACAGCATTTTTGACTATTATATACCTTGTGCATAGGCTAAATTGTTTGAAAAAACACATGACTTAGGGAGAGAGAAAAACGAGAGCCACAAAGAACAATTGTTATTATTATGCATTATTTGGAATTAACAAGCATTGCACACTGTGTTTTATTAAGCGGCATTTGTGTGAACGAAATATAAAATTCTATTTGGCAATAGGAGGCTTACTGAGTGTTGTAACTTTCCCCAAACAACTAAAATCAGCGTTCCCTTGCCAATTGCAAACATGATGTAATTATAGACACAATTCATATGAACAAAAAAATCCAGTTCAGTGGTATGTTTTATATTGTGAAAGTTTTCACAACTTGTCATTTGGAGCAAATTTTCAATATGTGTTGAAAACCAAGATGTAAACCACCATAAGTGAGCAATACCCATTTTCTGTATTTTTCTACAGAACCTCGTGGTATATCTAGAGATTTTCAAAACATATGCTTGGTTCCAAAAATATGTACTATTGAATAGATTAATAATTAGTAGAAAAGTAGAAAAATTTAGAGGTGGGCTAGTAAATTACAGTAATGATATACTAGCAATTAGATAATCTCAAAAAGAAGATTATGATGAATACCTGAATCTTAATGGAGTCTCTGATGAAATGGAAAGGAAGCAACTTGTATTCATTGTTGGCTGGATTTTTCTTGTTGTGCAGGGGTGGGTTCTAACTTACCTCGCCGCCAGTTCGCTTCCTCCCATGCCGCGTGGGCGCGCACGCATTGGGCACCATGCGGCCACGCCACACACATGTGCAGTGCCAAAAACCAAGCTTTTGTGCATGTGCAGAAGCAAAAAACAGCTTCTGCATGTGCGCAGAAGCCAAAAACAAGATGGCGGCACCTATGGCGCTGCCATTAGAGCCAGTTCGGGGACATAGCCAACCGGCGACCGCTCCCGGTTCGGCGAGCGGGGGGAAATTCCCGCTACTGGTTCTATAGAACCGGTCTGAACTGGGAGCAACCCACCTCTGTTGTTGTGTGTTTAGATCTAAGAATGTGTTTGAAACTCAGTCTTATTACCATGGAGCAGGTGGAAAACACTTCACATTTTATATGGAAGGATTTTTTTTTTTAAAAAAAACTAATTCTATATAACATTATGTC
This sequence comes from Diadophis punctatus similis, assembly GCA_023053685.1. Lineage (NCBI taxonomy): Eukaryota > Metazoa > Chordata > Lepidosauria > Squamata > Dipsadidae > Diadophis > Diadophis punctatus. The sequence continues at coordinate 64,119,979 of JALIGW010000002.1, read as the reverse complement.
AAACCTACCAATAAACAGTATGTTTCCTTTCAAAGTCCAGTTGTAATGTAAAGTCCATGAAGGTTGGTAGATGTTGACTATTCAATCTGCTTCTATCTTTTTAATATCTCATTAAAATTTTGGTTCAGGAAGACAGGAAAAGTCCTGTTTCACCTTTGTAACTTTTAGTTATGATGATTTTAGGCAATATAGTCAAACACAAATATAGATCAGTTTGATCTTAAATGAACTAACTGAACTAATCAAACCAATTGAAGTTGATGTTTCAGTTGGTTTAACATGCAAACTAAGTTCATCAATAAAAGATGAAAGTCCTGAAAGGGTGTTGATTTATTAGCTGAGCATTTCCCACAACTACAAATTATGCAGCTTTAATTTCAGCATGTGATCAGGCTGCTCCAGAACTTGTGGACTTTTCAAGGCACGGTTAGAGAAAATGGGTTGCATTCTTCTGTTATTTAAAGTTAGTCTGGATAAACACCAAGAACAGTGTTATAGAAGTAGAATTTATAGTCATTTACCAGTGCCAAATAAAAATAGCACAACTAAAGAAAATAAAGTACGTCTTATTTCTATTCACAACTAACTAACAGAAAGAGTTGGAAGGGGTGTACATGTATAGAATGAACATGTATAGAATGAACTAAAACCAATCCAGGGACTTTTAATAGTCTAATCAATACTTTGCCTATTTTATTATGGGTGGTATGTAAAAATCTGGCAGAGTTTTGATTGCCCCACCAGGGATGCCATATTGATTTCTTTGACAACTGCTCAACATGGGATACCACAAAACTCAGCTGTATCCCCATTAAACAGCTTTATGAAACCGCTGGGAGAGGTTATCCAGCTATTCAGGGCAAAAGGCTTCAATATGCCAATGACACTATGTTATATGTCACCATTCTTATTTATTTATTTATTTATTTATTTATTTATTTATTTATTTATTTATTTATTTATTTATTTATTTATTTATTTATTTATTTATTTATTTATTTATTTATTTATTTATTTATTATTAGGTTCTTCTATGCCGTCCTACTCCCTAAGGACTCAGGGCAGCATTTTAAGAGAACACTAAACAATAAACATATTTAAAAACAGTTTTAAAAAGTTAAAAAAGACATCCAACAACATACATACAGGGGGAGATCTCGGATATAAAATTGTCTCAGACCCCTGCCTGCAGGAAGAGCCATGTCTTAATGGCTTTCCGGAAGGCCAGCAGGGTGGGGATAATTTGGATCTCTGGGGGAAGTTGGTTCCAGAGCATGGGGCCCCCCACAGAGAAGGCCCTCCCCCTAGGGCCCACCAGTCGGCATTGTTTGGCTGACGGGACCTGGAGGAGGCCCACTCTGTGGGACCTAACCGGTCGGAGGGAAGTGTGAGGCAGAATGCGGTCCCGGAGGTAACCTGGTCCTAAGCCATGTAGGGCTTTAAAGATGATGATCAACACCTTGAATTGTACCCAGAGACCAATGGGCAGCCAATGCAGCTGGCGGAGTATGGGTGTCACGTGGGTGTATCTTGACACACACATTCTTGGCCAAAATAGAGATGCTGAAGAAGACACAAGCTGTTGCATGTAAATTTAAGAAACTAGATTGGGAGATTAATGCTCAAATAATCCTGAAATGGAATTATTCTCCATTACTAAGCATCTAGAAATATAAGATCAAGTGGTAGCTTTTGACATGGTTACATTCCTACAAAAGGAACTGCTCTGTGCCTTAAATATCATTTTGGACTCACATTTCTTGCTGGAACATCATGCAGAAATGAAGCCAGGGGGATATTTGCTGAACCCAGTTGGTAAAATCAAATATAACGTTGTGTGGGAATAACCTTAGGAGACAGAAGGGAAGCCACAGACTAGGCAACGGTCAGATAAGAGGAAACTGAGCCGCCTGTTGCTGTGGGTGAATGCAATTTTTGTCCCCGGCTTTTGTATTAGTTGTATCATGGCATTCTGAAAATTGGTGACTTGTACATCATTGTTGTACACCGCCCTGAGTCCTGCAGGATATGGGTGGCCTATAAGAACAACCAAATAAATAAATAAATAAATACTTGGTATGCTGTTGCAACAACAACACTGCTACGTACTTGGTAGATAGCAGAGATCATTCTTAAATTCTGAGGAGGAGCTTCTGCTTTTCTTTGGAAGAGAGTAGGAGATTTGCAGGATTGATGTCAGTCTTGCAAGGTAGTCTAGACAAGAAGCCCATCCCAGAGTACTAGCTGTAAATTTATTGTAAGATTAGTCTGAAAGTATATCTCTCTCCCCTATCCCTCTCCTTTGCAGTCCAAGAAAGTAGGAAAGGACACTTCTGAGATGTTTGACATGCCCGTAGTCCTTCGATTGACTCAACTGCTGCTGGTCTGACTGTTATCTAGTCTGCCAAGGCCATTCCCATATTAAAGCAAGAAAGGAACTATTGAGAATATATATGGAGATTCTCAGTGATCCAGGTCATGGTTGTCTCAAAGGTGCTTTTTCAAGAGGCAACTGGACTTTCTGGTTGTTCCTTGAAGATGTTTCGATTCTTATCCAAGAAGCTTCTTCAGCTCCCCACTATCCAGTCAGAGCTGAAGAAGCTTCTTGGATGAGAAGCAAAACGTCTTCAAAAAAACCCAAGAAAGTCCAGTTGCCTCTTGAAAAAGCACCTTTGGGACAACTATCGAGAATATTTTCACCCCATCTCTGAGAAATCCATGGAAAGCCTTGTTGGTAAAAGCCACCATAGTTACACACACCCGGTCTGAAAATATGGTTGGTTCCACTTTTCCTTTCTTTTTTTTCTTTTTTTAAAAAATAATTTTCCTTTCATTCATTTCAACAGGTTGTAGTACGATTATTGGATAATTATTGCCTATTATGTGATAAAACATAATTTATCCTATGTTTTGTCATTTTAGTCTTTCTTTCTTTCTTCTTTCTTTCTTTCTTTCTTTCTTTCTTTCTTTCTTTCTTTCTTTCTTTCTTTCATTCTCTTTCTTCCTTCCTTCCTTCCTTCCTTCCTTCCTTTCTTCCTTTCTTTCTTTCTTTCTTTCGTGCTATTTTTTCTTATTGTGTACAGGTAGCCCTCAATTAACAACTGGTTGCTTAGCAATTAGCTGAAGTTACAACAGCATACCACATCCCCAACCCAGGGTCATGTGATCGCATGGCAACCAGCTTGCATTTATGGATATTTGCAGATGTTTGTGATCCCATGATTGTGAATTTTTTTACACGCTCATTGGATAAATGGATTTGCTTAGTGACTGCAACATTTGCTTAACAACCATGGCATATATTTAATGACTTCTGAAAAAAAAAGTTGTAAAATCAGGTGCAATCATGAAATGACCTGCTTCATGACTCTAATGGATTAAGATGATAATTAATTAATTAACTAATTATATTTAATAAATATAATTAATTCAGTTTAGTTACAGTTATAAGTCAAGAACCTTCCACTGCTCAACATCCAATTGAACAAAAACTCACTAATTAATTAATTTTTAAAGTATCCTATGAATAGTGAGAATAATGGCTAAGCATTTTATGCACTTCTTAATTTTTATCTCTCTAATCAATCAATCATCAATCAATCAATCAATCAATCCTCTAATCTTGGAAGGTGTGCTGCATAACAAATGTCATATCCTATACTTTTTGCACATTTCTTTTGCTGAGGGCCATTGTGGTGAAGATGCTAGAAAACTAAATTACAACTAAAAAAATATCTCAGGTTCAAATTTGCTCCAAAGAATAGAATAGAATAGAATAGAATAGAATAGAATAGAATAGAATAGAATAGAATTCTTTATTGGCCAAGTGTGATTGGACACACAAGGAATTTGTCTTTGGTGCATATGCTCTCAGTGTACATAAAAGAAAAGATACATTTGTCAAGAATCATGAGGTACAACACTTAATGATTGTCTAGTACAATAACCAATCAGGAACAATCAATATTGATATAAATTGTAAGGATACAGCTTTGTATCAAAGTGTATCCTTTCAACAAAGTGAAGCTTACTGACAAGTTGATATGGGCCAATCTGCAACACTCTCTTACTGATTTTGATTTTGAAAGCTAAACATAATAAATTTAACACAACAATAACTTGTTTTTAGTTGACACGGAGAACAGAAGGTAAAGTCCACATCCTGAAAAGCTCCGTGGCTAAACTCAGAAAGCAGAAAGATTATGTGGACAATCAATTTAAATGGGATCAGGGTGTAACTGGTACCAATAAATAAAATTTAGAGGCACTTCAAAACATTGCCTTTTCTTTTGAACAGGGGAAAAAATGGGGGGGGGGATTATTCATTTTGCAGTGAAAAAGTGCCAGGCAGACTTCTCTGGAGGACAGGTTCCTCCACAGAGATCTTATTGCTAAAAAGGCTGTTTTGGGGGGGAGCTTTGTGAATCAGGGTGGAATATAAAAGCAGCCGTATTTTTCTCCTCTAATCAAACATGGCCACTATCAGCTTCTGAAATATATAATTATACTGCCATCAAACCTCATCAGTTGTCTGAGGTTTCTCACTCTGCCTCTAAGTTCAGCCATTAGAAACAACTTAAAGTGGAATTAATACAATTAGGAGGAGCTGGGATGTTTTTCAGTTACTTCCTAGCTTTGTGTATCTAAAACGTTCTCTCTCTCTCTCCCCGCAATTCGTCTGCTAGTTAGAATTTCAAGGTGTTCTGCATCTCCCTGGGAACCAGTTTCGTGACTTATTGTCCTGAATAGTTAGCCACTCTGTTCCATTAGCTCTAGCTACGGAAGGAGTGTTTTGCTGGCTTAGAAATAATTATGCTGAATATTCACCATTTTCTTGGAGGGTTAATTGGGAAAAATGAAATAGTGTTTTGTGCAACAGCAGTTATTAAACTGAGAGTATGTTGCAGTTAGAGTCTCATTTCAGATCAGCAAAATGATAACTTTGTGCAATCGTTGCTCTCAGCAGTGGGGTTTTGTCCTTTAATGATCGAGCTGCAAAAGGACAACGGGAAAGCATTTTACGGATTAGAGTCAACTTTAGCATGGAATTCTTTTGGCCTTCTTCTTGGCCCAAGTTGGCCATGACTGAAAATGAACCGCCAAGTCGGACAAACTTCACGTCCTCCAGGCAAATGACTTTTGATTGTTCTGCTCATAAGAGACTGTGGCCTATATGAAGCCGAGAAACTTTACACGTCCCCTGTTCCTACTAAGCTGATTGTTACTCTGGGTCATGAATGAAATACCTGGCCAATGCAACGTGATAAATGCTGAGAATCACAAAATGGCAGATGAATAAACACCAGATTGCCCTTTGATGCAAAGCAATATAAAATAATACTAAGGGAAAAAAACAACAACCGCAGAACAAATGGCACTAGACTTAATTGAGGTAGGACATCAAAATGAAACCCATAGGTAGCCACGGATATGTTGAGGGGATCTGCCGATCTGATAAATCTCATAATGCTTTTCTAACAGAAAAATTGCTGAGTGAGTTTTATACATACTGCAGGTATCTGTGTATAATACTGAACAGCCTATCGCAGCTGATTTCTTGTTTTGTGTTTTGCAGATGAGCGTGAGGAGCAGAAGTAAAAAATATTAATTGTTGTCATCTAAAATAGTTCATCTAGGGCAGGGTGGGGGGGCAACCTTTAGACTTAAGACTCCAACATCCAGAATTCTGTTAATTGAAGTCCACAGGTCTTAAAGTTGCCAAGGTTGGATGCCCCTGATTTAGGGTGTCTTTCCCACACAGTAAAAGCAGATGTTATATGAGATATATTTGCAAGTCAAATATGTTTTACTTCCAATATTTTCTCACAGTTTTCTAAGATAATATCTACCTGCCAGATCTTCTGGAGTCCCCCCCCCCCCGGTATGTAATAAATCACAAGGAGTGTATACTATATTCTACCATTGCTTTATGTTCTTCTATTGATATCTCCAATAGGTTTTTTTAAGAAATGGTTAAAACTAATGTTTGTAATGCTGTATAGCTTTTCCTTTATATTTGCTCTACTTCAGTGGTTCCCAACCTGTGGTACGTGTACCACTAGTGGTACGCGAGGGCCTTCCAGGTGGTACGCGAACACTTTCGGGGTCATGAACGATTTTTAGTTAGTTATTTTTTACTTCACAAAAATGTTTACTGCCTAACACAAGATAATCTGGCAATGATTTGCAACTGTTGCCACACGCCACCCACCTGGTCCCAGCGGCCCGAGAATCCAGTTGCTGGATGCGCGGGGCCAAAAAAGGAACGGTACAATTATGGAAATAAAGTGATATCTGATCGAATTTAGTTTTTCTGGAACCAGGTGGTACGCGGCGACTGTACGGGACCTCCAAGTGGTACTCGATCACAAAAAGGTTGGGAACCACTGCTCTGCTTCAATATTTATATTTTATTGATTTTTAGGTCCTACCTGTGTAAGGGTCAGGAGGTCACATGCAGGAAAACGTAATCTTCACTTAATGAACATCACTGTCAAGGAAATATAACAACTGTGGTTCTCTTAAATCAGGTTTATGGCTTAACATGTTGCATTACCTCGCCAAGGAGGTAGCTGGCAAGTGTGGTTGTACAGAAAGCACAACCAAATTCCACTGAATTGTATTATGTCCAGTTATGACATACATACATACATACATACATACATACATACATACATACATACATACAAACATACATACATACATACATTGTTGGGGATTTGTGTAGGATTCCAAAGTTTATGAGATTAGTAACTCTATTTTGAGAGCATTGTTTTTGGCTTTCCAAACATGAAATGCTTAGATGTACGGTACATACATACATAAAATCTCTCTACATGATAAAGAGAGCCTCATTCAGACAAGCAATCACACTAGTTACTGAAATCATGGAGTCATGCATGTTCCTTAGTGAATTTGCCCTTAAATTGCCAAAAATTGAAAATGGGACCATGAAAGAATATTCCATTATTATTTTGTGCAACGCTGCGGTATATCCCCTCTGTTACACTGATTATTGGGCAAAAGGGAAAACAGCATTCTCAACGAAGGGAACCATTATTCTGAATTAATAAGGCTACTTTCATATTGTTCAGTTTTGTTTTATTCTCACTTTATTATTTTTAATGTCCATTATTCGTTGCATTTTACTGGTTTTTTTTTATAAAGAAGCTCTCATATAATTGGCTCATGTGTGCATTAAAAGCTACCCTTTTAGAACACGGTCTCGCGCCTCTGTCAAAAGTATTATTTAATCCACAGTTATGTAAGCAAGTAGGAGTGCTGAAGCCAAGGAGAAATACAAAGAGAATAAGTAAGCCCTCTTTCTTCCTTTCTTTCTTTCTCTTTCTCTCTCTCTCTCTCTCTCTCTCTCTCTCTCTCTCTCTCTCTCTCTCTCTCTCTCTCTTGCTCTCTCTCTCTCTCTCTTTCTCTTTCTCTTTCTCTCTCTCTCCCTCCCTCCCTCCCTCCCACCCTCTCTCTCTCCCCCTCCCCCTCCCTCCCTCCCACCCTCCCTCTCTCTCTCTCTCTCTCTCTCTCCCTCCCCCTCCCTCCCTCCCTCCCACCCTCTCTCTCTCTCCCCCTCCCCCTCCCTCCCTCCCTCCCTCCCTCCCTCCCTCTCTCTCTCTCTCTCTCTCTCTCGCTCGCTCGCTCGCTCGCTCGCTCGCTCTTTCCCACTTTTGAGATAGGAGACACTTTGCCAGCAGCTTTAATATCACCTAGATGATGAGTGCTGAAAAACATTGCTGGCAATATAGTGGCAGAGTGGATGTGATGGGGCAATTTTTTTATCTACAGTTCCAACTTCTAATCAGAATCATTTTATGCAGGACTCTTGGATCACAATCCATGAGGAAAGAACATTGAAACAAATATTTTTTAGGGCCACGTCAATGCAAATGTGGGGAATTGGTCTCATCCGCATTTTCATCTGAACCAGTTTTGCATTTTGAACCAATGTGTAAGTATACACAGTGAATTCAGGTGGACCGAATATAAAAGTAATGAAAAACCCATGCAGAGAGCCTGAATAGGAATCCAACTTCAAACAAATACAGGATGGAAGAGTGAATGGATCAAAGAAAGGGAAACAAAAATCATAAAAGTTTTGGTTGGATATAGCTGATATCCCCAGAAAGTGAGAGTGGTGAAGTTTAAAGAACAGAAGGTTATGTATGAAGCAGTGAATGGACATAGGTAAAGGCAGAATGAATGAAGCCAGAATGGTTTGTGAGGCATTAAGAAGTCCATCCAATTGAGCCCAAAATTTCTGTTGCTAAGTGAGACATTTCTTAAGTGAGACTCTGCTTGCCATAGTTGTTAAGTGAATCACTGCAGAATATTAAGTTAGTACCACAGTTGTTAAGTGAACTGGATTCCACATTGACTTTGCTTGTCAGAAGGTCGCAAAAGATGATCACATGATCCCAGTGCACTGCAACCGTCATAAATACAGAACATGCCAGTTGCCAAGATCTGTGATTGTGGGGATGGTGCAATGGTCGTAAGTGTGAAAAATGGTCATAAGTCACTTTGAGCTGTCACTAAATGAGCTGTTGTAACTTGAGGACTATCTGTATTGATGTAAAGCAGATTTAATACGATTTCTTTTTCTTTCCGCTTATGTCTTATTTCTTCTGCTTACTATTTCTCACTCCTTTTTGATGCTTTGTATGTTACAGGTAGTCTTGGACTTATGACCACAATTGAGCCCAAAATTTCTGCTGCTAAGCAAGGCAGTTGTTAAAGTGAGTTTTTAGCCCAATTTTACAACCTTTTCTGCCACGGTTGTTAAGTGAATCATGTGGTTAATGTGGCTTCCCCCATTGACTTTGCTTGAGAGAAGCCGGCTAGGAAGGTTACAAATGGAGATCACATGACCCCCGAGGGACAGTGAAACTGTCATAAATGCATGCCAGTTGCCAAGCATTCAGTTTTGATCACATGACCTTCAAAATGCTACAATGGTGTGAAAACAGGTCATAAGTCACTTTTTTCAGTGCCGTTGTAACTTCAAACAGCCACTAAACAAATGGTTGTAAGTTGAAGACTATTTGTACTCACCCCCAAAGGGAATAAGGCAGGGGTGGATTCTACTTACCTTCGCCACCTGTTCGCATCGCGACATTTCGCGTGATGCAAACCCTCGTGTGATTTGGCTTCCGTGCATGCTCAGAAGCAGGAATGAGCCCGAAACACAGCTGAGGAGCTGATCAGCTGTGCTTTGGGCGAAGAAATAATGGTCAGAACTCACCCGCGGGCGGGAGGGCCCTTTTTCAAGCCGCCGAAGGGGAAAAATTCGCACAAAATCCAAAAAAAGATGGCGGCGCACTCAGAACAGCACCGACACTGATGTCACCAGCAGGTCGCTACCGGTTTGGGCGATCCGGTCCGAACCGGGAGGAACCCACCCCTGCAATAAGGTGATGGATATCTAGGTATGTACAGTATACACCATTGGGAAGTTTGTTGTCTTCATAGAAAATTGCCATAAAGGCCACAAAAGAAGAAACCAGGGATCTTCTTTTCACAAAAGATTACTCCTTTAATCAGATTTTTAAAAGGAAGAGTCACTATGTGCATCATTAATATGACAATTGCTCACTAAGCAACAGGATAAACATATTTCTCCTGGAAAGACATATGTAGTCTTTCAGCAGCTTGATCTCATAATGGCTCAAATTATGTCAAAACATGAAGCTATCAACAATTTTCTTTTTTAAATAAAAATAAAAATAAAAAAAATAAAAAAAATGAAATGTTCCTTAACTAACCTGTCTGAAAGTCACTCCAATTTATCTTTCTAGAGGCGTCATTATTAATTTTTGAAATATTACCAAATTCAAATTAAATGGGGTTGTAGGTGTGGAATAGTCATTGTTTGATTTTCTTGATTTATAGTAAATAAAAAAAAATACCCGAAATTTGAAATCAGAATTAAAATTTGAATCCTGAACCAGTAAAGCAAGCTGCTCCTGAACTGCCAGAACAATGCATGAAATGAATATTATGAGTTTGTACATGCTTCACTCCAATCGTAGTAAGGAAAAACTCAGGCGATCTTTAAATAATCTAAAACTATGTTTTCTTAGCAATATTTTTTCTTCATATTTTAACTTCACCTGCAAGACTTTCTATGCAGAAGAATTACTGCTGTCAATTTCTCCCCTCTCATAATTTCTTCCTTTTTTATGCATTTTAAGTATGTACAAAAAAAAAATCCTGCTACATATTCAAGCATGGTACAGAATTAAAATGTCATCAATAGCACTGTCTTGAACAATGACTAGAGGGGGCATTTAATAAGAAGGAATATATTTTACTTCAAAGAGTAACTTCTATTGAAGTGTGGTTGGGAAAGAGAAGCAGAAAGATTAAATGATTAACATTTTCTTATATTTTAAGGACTTAAATGTGGTTTTCCTAAGAGAGTAGCATTTGCTAGATCCTATGGTCCATTCCAGTTTGAAAGAGAACAAATCCCTGAGCTTCAAACTTGAAATGTCATCTTAATTTCATCAATAAATGTATGGAATAGTCTTGAACCAGCAGTCCTAGAAGATTCTAAAAGGTTAGTAACAAGTCCTATGCAGACAGCTTGCAAATTTATTTATAAAATTAGAGGAATTTTTAATGGATGCAACCCCGAACAAGAAAATAAGGATACAGATTTCCATCAGCCTCTTGTTTGTTAAACTAAAATAAAGGTAGAAATGCATGCTAACAACATATGACATCCCAATGAACACATAGGTTCAAAACATGCATAAACCATTGTTTGAATTCTGTACTATAGTTTCAAATATCGTATGCAGCAGAGAATACAAAGTTTACTTCACCTCATAGGCCAAGCTCAGACACAGAATACAGTTTTCTTTACTTTGAACACATAATCTACATCTTTTTTTAAAAAATAATTTTTATTAAACATTTTCAAAATATAAAAACAATACAATGCACACTCAAAAAAGACATATAACATACAGACATTTTCCCTCTTTACAGCGAGTTCGAACTGGTATCACTAATAACAATTACATAAAATAGAGTATATTCTACTCTATTGTTACATTATTATTATTTACATTGTTACTATTTACATTCATATGTTATTACCTAATTTTTATTTCTATTTTCCAACCAGATATACCATCTACTCCAAACTTTATAATATTGTGATTCATCTCTTTCATTTAACTCCATTGTCAATTTGTCATTTTGGCTCATTCCAGTATTTTACTAATAATTTTTATCTCTGACGGGCAATCGGCCTGTTTCCAGTGTTGTGCTAAAATAATTCTAAAATAAAAATCACATAATCTACATCTTCAAGTGTGAGAGATCACCTTTCCATCTCATAAACATGGTCACCTACTCAGGTCTCTACCCTCACCTGCTGAAGAAAGAAAAAATTAGATTTCTTTCAAAATTAAGACAATTTGCTGGATGGAGACGAAATAAAACAAGGCTGTTCTATCTCCCCCCCCCCTCTCTGATAAGCGGCTGCAATCTCCAGGAAACTCGGAAGAAGTCCAGATAGATTGGAGCAGCGGAAAATTCTGTTTGAAGCATCTTTTACTTATTTGGAAGAAGTAAACATGTCTAACCTGGATTCTGTGTTAGGCTGTTTTTGGAATGGTGCTAATTGTCTTTAGTTGCTTGTATATATTATCTAAAATGGTATTTTAAACCTTGATTTGTATGCCTCTTTCTGGGTTGTGTGCACTGTTCCCTCTAAGGTACGCGGCCGCACAGCCGCACACGTAAACGACAGAACGCCGCGCGGAAGTTTCTAACTTCCGCACAGCATTTCCTAATGGCAGAGGCTGCGCGCCTGCGCGGCCACGCAGATGAAAAGAGAACACCGCGTGGAAGTTTCTAACTGCCGCGCGCCGTTTTTTGATATTACAGGGAACATTGGTTGTGTGGTTTAATATTTCTGAAGAACTTTTTTGTAATTCATAGCAATATTTTTTATCTTCTGCGAGCAGCTGTAAAGAACTATTTCTGGCAGCCCAAGAGCATCTTGTAGTCTGTCTAGAGCAGGGTTTCCCAACCCCCGGTCCATGGACCGGCATCAGACTGTGGCATGCCAGAAATCAACAAACAAGCAAAGCCCCATCCATGGTATGCAGGCAGCACAATAAACCACACCCTCTCTGGTCCGTGGAAAAACTTCTCTCCACAGAACCGGTCCTGGTATCCCAAAAGTTGGGGGCTGCTGGTCTACAGCAGGGGGCTCCAACCTTGGCAACTTTAAGCCTGGTGGACTTCAGCTGGCTGGGGAATTCTGGGAGTTGAAGTCCGCCAGGCTTAAAATTGCCAAAATTGGAGACCCCTGCTATAGAGCACATTAGTTGTGCTTTCTCTTTCTGTTTCATACACAGACATATTTTTCAAAGAAGAATTAGATTAATGCCACATATAAAATAATCTTATATTAATTTGGCACTTCAAAACTATCATTAGAATCAGGTCAATATTCATTAAATTAAAAAGACACCCAGTGTAATAATCATCATTATTCAAAATTAACATGTGAGAAGAGTTTCTCTCTAACCTAGCAGGCAGAATCTAATATTTTAAAATCTCATATTCAGAGAAACTGAAATTCTGGATACAGCACAAATTCTTATGCCAATGTATAATCCGTGAATGGTTTCCAAATTAAATTCTGTATTGGATCTCATTTTTTTTAAACAAATATAAAGTTATTGTCACGATGTGAATATTGACAGTTGAGCACCTCTGCCATATTTCTAGGTTTACTGTATTTTCTAACCAAACAGACATGTGATATGTTTTACTGCGCATGTGTGCATTCCAGGAGTCTCCTCCTCCCTTCTTCTCCTGTGAGCCTCGCCCGAGGCAGACGTGAATTTTTAGCTGAGAAAATGTAGCTTATCAGGGTTTATTTTTACTTTTACAGGGTTACTTTTATACTGAAATAAATATTTTGTCAATTAGAATTAAATCTCAGTTTTATTTTCTAAGTAAGAATGACTTCAAGGAAGCAAGATCCTATATCATCTCTTGATAGGAATAATTTCCTATTCCATCAGTTATTTTTCATGTAGATGCATATTGCTGCAGCTAAGTCTATCATTCTTCTATAGAAGGAATTATGTATAATTTCCAGTAAAAGGCATAAAGTATCTTGGATACATCTCGAAAGCCAACTCTATATATTACACATGGTTAAAAGGTTTGGTGATGTTTAGCAGGAAAACAGCTGCAGGAAAAAGAATGCAACCATTAAGACTTGTTTAAAACTGCTGTGGCCTAGAGGTAGAGCTTTTGCCTCACAATCAGGAGGTTGTGAGTTCGATCCTAGATAGAGGCAAATGTAAGGTTCTCCTGCTTGGGCAGGAGGTTAGACTAGCTGACCTGCAAGGTCCCATTAGACTCTGTTAATCTGTTAATCTGTTTTCTTCGGTAACAAATCACCTTCCAGAATTGTTGAGCTTTAGCCCCCACCCTACCCCAAAATGAAAGAATGCACCAACCTGGTTATTGCATTTCCAGTCATCTTTGGAATGCAAATGATCCATTTTGGCAATCAACATTGGAGTAATACACCAACAGCAGTACACCTTGCACTAGTTTTTTCTCCCTAAGTATAACATTTGCAGTACATTTATTTATCTTCCAATGAAATCTAGATGTTCAGCAATTACCGAGTGATTTCTTGAAAATCTGGCAGGTACACGGGCATCCAAAGACACTTATTGCAACTTTCCAGTTCTTGCTTTAGGTTTTTACTTGCTCCAATATTGATCATATTTTTGCAGCTTGTAAAGCCATTTCTTCACCTAATTTCACCCATTTGCAGTAGACCAGTTTTACATTCACTATGATAGTAAGCACACTTGCAACACACAATCTATAGATTGTGAGCGGTGCATTAGCAATTGCAAAAGGTCGCTTTCACGGGAACAGTTTAGAACATCCTATGATGGTACCTTTAACAGGCCATATAACATCATCTGCCTATCCCAGTCCTTGAGAAGGAGTCAATAGGTGGATAAAAATGCCAAATCCAGTCTGAACTTCTGACTGATTGTGCAATGAACCATAATTTATTTATTTTATTTATTTATTTATGTGTCAAACATGTATAGGATAGTAGTAGTTTGTATAAACATAAATCAAAAGTAACGATAAAAGAGGACAATAGGACAGTAGGACAGGGATGGTAGGCACGATGGTGCGCTTATGCACGCCCCTTACAGACCTCTTAGGAATGGGGTGAGGTCAACTGTAGACAGTCTAAGGTTAAAGTTTTTGGGGTTTGGGGAAGAAACCACAGAGTCAGGTAGTGCATTCCAGGCATTGATCACTGTGTTGCTGAAGTTGTATTTTCTGCAATCGAGTTTGGAGCGGTTTACATTTAGCATCAGTCAATTGTAAAAGGCAGTTTTACTTGAAATAGTTTTCAACATAACACCATCAAAGGATGACAGCTGCCTATCCCAGCTCCTTGAGAAGGAGTCAATAGATGGATAAAAATGCCAAATCCAGTCTGAACATCTGGCTGGCTACCCAAGCAACTAGAATAACAGCTGTTACTTTGTATTTCTTCTGTTCATTGTCTTCTGTCTTTGGAGTATGCGTTCATAAATGATATTCTCACTAAAGGCAAGGAATCATAATCTTAACATTGCATTTCATACATTCTTTTGATTTCTTGAGCAGGAAGCTTGATGCTGCCGCTGGACACGGGGGCACCCGCTTACTTAAGAGCAGATAGTGGTGGGGACTACCCAGAATATATTCCAGCACTCCAGGCTATATATATATATATATATATATATATATATATATATATATATATATATATATATATATATATATATATATATATATATATATATATATATATATATATATATATATATATATATATATATATATTTGTTAGTTTAAAAAAAAGAAAAGAAAAGCTAGCCGAGAGAGCCATTAGCAAATAACAAAAGCAAAGCCAAAGCAATAGTTAAAAGCAAGGGGTGGGGAGTTGGAAATGCAACTTATTTTATCTTATCTTTTCTCCTTTCAATCCAGATGCTTCAGGGCATAAGCTGATTGCCAGCTGAGGCACTGAAAAAAAAAATCCCCATTGTATAGTACTACATAATTAGATGAATTGTGGGGGGTTGTAGGATTTGTCTGGAATAGCCAGCCTTAGCCACTGTCACAGATGGGAGGAGGATACTGGATTAGATGCATCATTAGTTTGGCCAGGCTGTGTCCTCCATGGCAGAGATTGTGAATAACAAGGTACCACTGGGCATGTCGGAGTAATTAACAAGGTTCAGTTTTGTCTGTCAAGCTGGCTTTATCTTAACTTACCAACTAAGTAACAGTATAAATGGATCAGGGCTTTGGCTGGAAATTTAACCATCAATATTACAGGTCTGGCTCACTGTATTTTAAAAAAGGAAGAATGAATATAAAAATATTTTCTAAAAACCTTGGGTTTGGGGTGTACATCTGTGCATGTGTGTGCATATTTTTCTTCATCTGAGGCACCAATACAGAGAAAGCACAGGGGCTCCAGAGTTGGTTTCTTCTCATTAGCCAGGCTGGGAGAAGGGCATATTCAAATTTAACTTCTCCTTCTCCAGGAAACTCAAGCAAAATCAAATCCTGTCAGATGATCATTGGTTCTGAAGATGATGAGGATCATTACTCGACAATTCCCCTCTAAAGAGCATTAAACTGGGAAATTATTAAATTAAATTGCCTACCGTCCCTGTCTTACTGTTCTATTGTCCTCATTTATCTGTACTTACTTTGCTTATGTTTATGTTTATACCTGAACCTGCTATCTTGTACATGTTTGACAAATAAATAAATAAAAATAAAATAAAATAAAAAGTAGACGATTGCAGCCCTTCCTCAGACAATCTTATTTATGTCTGAAGGTTTTGGTAGCTTCTCAACTTCCTGCCTGCCCACATCTCTTGCACAAAATAGTACTTTAATTGAGGTATCTTCTCTGTCACTGATGCCCTCTATGCCTTCCAAAAGGACAGAAGGACAGCTCATTTCTGAAGGGCTTAGCAGTCTAGGTCAGGGGTCGGCAACCTTAAACACTCAAAGAGCCACAAAGGTCCTAAATGAAAGCCCCCAATTCAATTCTGGAGACAACCGGAAGTCCGGTTCCCCCACCATAGAGTCTCCTCCTAGTGTGGCATCCTTTTTCCTCTACCTCTCCTAACCGAAAGCCCTATCAATTGTGGAGCCGACCAACAATAGGGAGCCACAGCAGAGGGATGAAAGAGCCACATGCGGCTCCAGAGCCACGGGTTGCTGACCCCTGGCCTAGGTGACCTCCAGGCCATTCTGCCCCAATTTGCTACCCTCTACATACTCTGGAATTACAACTTCCATTAATTCCCACTTAACCTGACTGAGTTCTGTACACACCTTGAAGAGCAGGTTGTAGAAAATTATCTTCTGTGCTGGAGTCTAGTAATGTAACATTTGGCCCCCTTTGTTCCAGCTCTAGCTTTCTTGCTAGAGCTGGAACAATACTTTTATGGAATGGCCTCTGTGGGAAGGGACTTGGAGAGAATAGGATTTGTTGAATGGTGAGGAAAGTTCTTCAAACTAGTTGGAGCAGTTTTTGAGGTGCAAAGCCATGAGTGAAGATCACTGGAAGTTCAGGGAACAGGATCCTCTGTTTAAGAGCCGAGGTGGCGCAGCGGTTAGAGTGCAGTACTGCAGACCACTTTAGCTGACTGTGATCTGCAGGTCAGCGGTTCAAATCTCACCAGCTCAAGGTTGACTCAGCCTTCCATCCTTCCGAGGTAGGTAAAATGAGGACCCAGATTGTTGGGGGCAATCTAAATATACATTGCTTACTGGTGTAAACCGCTTAGAGAGTGCTTGCACTGTGAGGCGGTATATAAATCTCATAAATCTCATATATCTCATATATCTCATAAATAAATAAATAAATAAATAAATAAATAAATAAATAAATAAATAAATAAATAAATAAATAAATAAATAAATAAATAAATAAATAAATAAATGCTGGATCTGAGCTTTTCTTAAGGAAAAACCTGACACTGTTTTATTTCAAGAGTCTAACAATGGCTGATTGAGTACATTTCAATTGACTTTTAGATGTCTCTTCTCTGCCATAACACAGTAAAACATTTAAAATAATGGTGTTCGGTCAAGGAATCAGACTCTGAAGAAACTGCTCTATCTAAATCAATGGAATGTCAACTTTAGGAAATACCAAGCCAGGAATCACCTGAGGCTGGTCAAACACAGGCACCATCAGAACACCTGAAGAAGTCAGATGATGATATATAACTTCTAAGCCCTTGGATTCACAGGGTAGAGCAGAAAGCAGAGCAAAATGCTCAGAAAGACTCCTTGAGAAGCAAAGGACTGCCTTTCTTGGTTAAAGACAGCTGGCTGCAGCCTTGATTGAAAAGGCAGTTCTGATCCACATTACTCTGGTGGTAACAATTGTCTGATTTTCTGTGTTTGTGTGTTGTGAATCTTGCTTGTGAAATTCTGACCTTGGGCTAGCTGACAAACCTGACTTGGCTCTCTGAACTTTGGACTGGATTTCGACTACTCTTCTGCATGCTCCTGTTAAAAGCAAAACCACTAAGCCAAGACTCTTTTTTTAAAAATTACATTCCTTTCCCTGTCTGCTGCCATCTATTCAGGCTTGACTAAATCACTTAGCAACTGAGCGTATGAAACCTGAAATGAGGCAGGTGGAAAGGGAGGAAGTGTTGAAGGGTGAGGTCAAAAAAGTCAAGATGGTGGCCATGATGATGCAGTCAAAGCTCTCTCTAGTTTTTAAATGAGTTCCATATAAAAATTGTGAAAGCTACAATTTGTATCATCGTGGCTACTAACTTGATTTTTTTTTAGCTTGCCTTGCAGATGCTCCTAGAATGGATGCTGTGAAGGAAATATAGGGAAAGCTTGAAAACAATTTCTTAAAATATCTTGGAAATGCATAAAGTAAAAGATCAAGGTTCCCCCCACATGCATGTTAATCGTTTCCGGCTCTAGGGGCGGTGCTCATCTCCGTTTCTAAGCTGAAGAGCCAGTGCTGTCCGAAGACATCTCTGTGGTCATGTGGCTGGCATGACTAAACGCCAAAGGCACACAGAGCGCTGTTACCTTCCCACCAAAGTGGTCCCTATTTTTCTACCTGCATTTGTTACGTGCTTTCAAACTGCTAGGTTGGCAGAAGCTGGGACAAGTAACAGGAGCTCACTCCGTTATGCGGCACTAGGGATTCGCACCGCTGAACTGCCGAGCTTTTATCAACAAGCTCAGCGTCTTAGCCACTGAGCCACTGCGTCCCTTATGGAAATAGCAGTGGACAAATCAAGATAGAACCATCTCAGTCCCTTCCCAGAATCTACACCCCCTCCTCATCAGCAATGCCCATGTGAAAAAAGTTAAGCACCAGATAAAAGCTGAATTCATTCAACTGATTTCTTAAATCATGGTTGTCAAACTCGATTGCGTCACGTGATCTATCATAACGTGGGTTTTTTTGCCTTTGTGTAGCCGGATGGGCGTGGCCTGCGTGTGATGCATCCGGCCCATGGGCCATCAGTTTAACACCCCTGTCTTAAACAATACTGTTGTTGAAAGCTTCACACAATTATAAAATACGTTTTGACTAGTTACTTGAAGCTCAGCAAGCAGGCGACCTGCTGACAGACAAGGAAGCATGAAGCTTTGCAGAACGTTAAGGATTTTTGAAATGACAAATTGTATAACGATTGAGAGGCAATTCTCAAACCATGAAATGAAATACCAAATCAAAAGCTTGCATCTACAAAAGGAAACGTGCTTCTCTTTTTTCCCAATAGAAATGGAAAATTGTTTTCTTTTCACTTTCTCTTTATTCTCATATATCTTGGGAGCAGGGGTGGGCTGCTGGGGGTTCGCAGGGGTTCGGGAGAACCTCTAGCTAAGATTCTGTGCAGTTCAGAGAACCCCCAAATCCCACTCCTGGCTGGCCACACCCACCCTACCCCACCCCTCCCAGGAGTCCCCATGCGGCCCATTTTGGATGCAGGTAAGTGCAGGGCACACACGGAGCAGGGGTGGGTTGTGGATTGTTTTGCTGCTGGTTCATTCAGGATCGTGCCGGGCATGCGCACCCCCGCAGCAATAAAAAAATAGCTTCTGCGCATGCTCAGAAGCAAAATCCAAGATGGCGGCACCCACGGACTGGCACTGACAGAACCGGCTCCGTGACATCATCGCCGATTTACTAACGGTTCTAAAGAACCGGTTAGAACTGGTAGGAACCCACCTCTGGTGCAGAGGTTTGGGGAGGGTGAAAACGCGCCCCCTGGCTGTGATCCAGGACGCTGACTAGTCCACGCCCACCATGGCCACACCCACTGAGCAACTGGGCAGAGAACCCCTTGCTAAAATTTTTGAAGCCCATCCCTGCTTTGGGAGGCATTGTAAGGGCAACGGTGGTGATCTTTGCACACTGAATCTCCAAATATAGTTGGGCATCAATGCTGCCTATTAGCAAATAACACCAAAAATATGTAGAAATTCCATATAATTTCTTCGCGTTTTAACTAAATAGACTAGTGATGAAGAAGTGTTGCATTTTATTATATTAAGATTAATATTCATTTTCCCTGCCTATAGTCGACAGGAGAGAAGATACAATTGGATCAAATGCAGATTTGGCATAGGTGTATGTCCTGAAAAAGAACATTCAGCAACTTTCCAGACCCCACTATTTAAATGTGAAAAGTAACCTTCTGTAAAAGTCTAAAATCAGCATATTTCTTTGCTCAGCCAAAGGGCAACCGTTCTTTTCTAAATTCATTTTGTTGTATTTAAAATGCAAATGATTTTCAAGAGTGAAAGAATAAAATCTTCTGCTAGAAGCAGATTTTTCTCCTTATTTTTCCTCTTAGTATGCAGGAATTATAGCTTTCTACCTGTCCCGTCCAAACTCTCTGCAGGTATTTCTGGAGGTAGCTAATTCCACATCTTTTAGTGCAATGAAGAAGAAGTACACATTTATACCACCTTTAGTAATGTAATGTGTGTATGATTGTGTATATATCTATCTGTATTTAGATTTAAAATTCATGGGATTAAAACTCTAATCCAACCTCCTGCCATAAGAGATACCGTATTTTTTGGACTATAAGATGCACCGGAATATAAAACACACCTTAGTTTTTGGGGAGGAAAATAAGAAAAAAAAATCTGCATCCATCTGGCTAGCGTCCTTAGCAAACAGCCTGGAACAGCTCCTTTTTGCAAAACTCCTTTTGAGAGGCTGTTTTTAGCCTTGCAAAGTTCCGTTTAAGAGGCTGCTTTTTCAGCCTTGCAAAGCTCTGTTTCAGAGGCTACTTTTAGCCTTGCAAAGCTCCATTTGAGAGGCTGCTTTTTCAGTCTTGCAAAGCTCCGTTTCAGAGGCTGTTTTCAGCCTTGCAAAGCTCCATTTCAGAGGTTGTTTTCAGCCTTGCAAAGGTCCGTTTCAGAGGCTGTTTCAGCCTCCAAAAGCTCCATTTGAGAGGCTGGGCAGGGCTATATTCGGTGTATAAGACGCACCCAGATTTTCACCAACTTTTAGGGGGGGAAAGGTGTGTCTTATCCTCCGAAAAATACGGTAACTATACATATGCAAACCAAAAGTTCTTTTTCAAGAGACAAATTCCTTGTTTTTCTTTGAAGGCATTTTGCTTTTCATCCAAGAAGCTCCTTCAGCTCTGACTGGGTGATGGGGAATGGAAGGATATATACAGACAACTGGTCATTTGCATTCTTTTAGCGAGTCGTTGAGGCCACTTGGAGGTTTATCAGTATCCTCAGGGTCACCTGATTAGTGCCAATGGGTGTGGAGCCTTCTTGGAACTGTTGAACGGACTAGAGATTGGAGATATATGATGTTGCATCCCTCCCCCTCTGTTGAGAGAGGACTGTTCAATTTTGACATAGATGGTACCTTAGTACACAACTGCTTTGAAATTCATCAGATTTGGTACTCAACACATTTTGACATGAAAATTTTGTCTTAAGTATTCATTGTTTGTTTGATATTGAACACACAAGCTAGAACTTTTCAGTGTTGACTGTCTTGTGATTATTATTCCTTATGGGAAAAATTTGTTTGATGCTCATCATTTTTGTACTCATTGTACCTCCCAAAACCAATTAATGATGACTACCAAGGTACCATTGTATATGGAAATGCAGCCTTAAAATTGTTTGGACATTGTGTTGGTCTTTGTCTTTCTTTTCTCTCCACATATCTCTCATTGCAGCTGTCTTCTTCTCCTCCTTCCTATTAAGGTGTAAACCCACCTCTGATCACATGTAGTACATGGGAGCGACTACAAGTCCCAAACAGAGGTGGGTTCCTCCTGGTTCAGACCGGTTCTATAGAACCGGTAGTAACTTGGTGGCCTGGGTCGCTACAACCAGCAGCGACCCAGGCCTGCCACCCCCCGAGTCAGTTTTCCCAGTGGTGCCATAGGAGCCACCATCTTGTTTTTAGCTTCTGTGTATGCGCAGAAGCTTTTTTTAAAGTACTGTGCAATGCGGGCGTGCCCCTGCAGTGTCCCCCTGAGTGAACCGGCAGCAAAGAAAACCAGAACCCACCCCTGGTCCCAAAAGTTCCACCTGTCATGAGCAACAGTGAAAGCTGCATGGTGAAGTGATATTTTTATGATCTAAAATCATTCCAATTGCTGATGTAAGAGAAGGACTGGTGGAGCCACAGGAAGGGCTGAAAAGGGGATCAGCCTAGCATCTCCACAAAGCCACAAATGAACTAAGTTCAACACACACACACCTTGACTGCTGCTGACCCTTATCTAACTCTAACCAAGTACATAGGCTTTTAGCAATAAATCAGTTAAATTGAACCTTCACATGTGGACCTGGTCTTTTGTACCAGACAGCCAACTAATGTCTACAATTACCTAATTGCACTCTGTCCACCATACTGCTATGTCCCATTTCTTCCTGTATGCATAGAACACTAGCCACCTTAGTTCCTGACATGGATCAACCTTCTTCAACCCAATGGTCCTCCAAATGCCTGAACTTCAATTCCCAGAATTCTTCTGCCAAGAAGAGACATTGCTGGGGAACCTGGGAGTTAAAGTCCATATATTTTGAGGGTGCCAAGATGAAGGAATTTTTCTCCCTTTATTCGCATGGGATATGGAGTTAACCTGCACGCGTTGTATCAAGTCTCAAGAAGAGAAGGTTTTTCTGTCATCTCAAGAGCTGCAATAATCAAGAGCCCATTGCTGCTTCGCATTCCCCACCGAACAGCCCACGGGAGTTGTGTTATCTGGCATATCTTGGCAGTGTCTCACTCCAGGGCATTCTTGGTAGTGTGGCTCCCACTGGGCTATTCAGCTTGCAACTCCGCTACGGCTTAAAGCAGTGACAGATCTTTTTTTTTTCCCCAAGCCAGAAAGATTTTGAAATCTTTTGCTGTCTTATTTATGTAACATGCTAACTTCCCTCCTCCCATCACACAGTATTACTGCTGTTATTGTTCTTGTTTTCCCATCAACCAAAGGTAGCAGAATAAATAAGAGGGGCTGTTTCCCCCCTCCCCCAACGTTGTTCTGCCAAATCATCTGTCTACACCAGGACTGTCCATTTGTCTCCACATATATCTACTTTGATATTTGTAAATAAAGCAAATATTTATAAAGGCTCAAAGTCTACCCAGCTTTACAGAGAGGAAGCTCAACTCATTGTATTGGCCCTTAAAGTTCTAACTGCTTCAAGAATGAAGACCTTCTTATTGGCGTGCAATGGTTTATTAGAATTGGTTGATTGCTTTTACTTAGCAATCGTGAAATAT
Source organism: Diadophis punctatus similis (assembly GCA_023053685.1). Lineage (NCBI taxonomy): Eukaryota > Metazoa > Chordata > Lepidosauria > Squamata > Dipsadidae > Diadophis > Diadophis punctatus. The sequence continues at coordinate 64,097,121 of JALIGW010000002.1, read as the reverse complement.
GTAAATTTTCACTGCCGTCTAGCAATATAGCAAAAGCAGCTTGAGAGATAAGCTATTCTCAGTTACAAACAGCTCAGTTGGCATATATTGTGTACTGCTAGGATTTATACACAATGAAGTGTATTGTGAGTGTAATGGATTAAGGGGGAAAGTATTCCTTTCCAAGAAGAGAGTTGTATGTTATCCTCCAGAGTGATTGGAGTAGCAAGATATACTAAATTAAATCATATGACTGATGGGAAGAAATGTACTTAGTTTCCATTTGAATATGAACTAATCTAATACTGCATATTTAAACTAATATATCATAGCATTATGGAATGGTAGAATTGGAAATATTTTGGTCTAATCCTCTGCAACATGAAAGAAAAGCAATTAAACTATCAACGAAAGGTAGTCATGAATTATCCAGAGATGGGAAACCCATGGTTTTCACAGGTAGACTAATCGAAGCTAAAATAAATTCAATAATCATTGTTCTCTTAATCAGGAAATGAATAATAATAATAATAATAATAATAATAATAATAATAATAATAATAATAATAATAATAATAATAATAATAATAATAATAATAATAATAATAATAATAAAAACTGTTAGTGGAGAAGTAATAGCACCACTACCAGAACCAGTCATGATTGAATCAATTGATGAACTAACTGAAAAACAAAAGGAATTGAAGGACAAAATCATGGAGCATATACTGTCTAATGAGGAAAGGCAACGTTTACCATCATTAAAAACTGTGCCTAAGAAAAACTTGGCACCTATAATGAGAATGGTTAATGCAGTACTTTCAACAATTGAATCGGCATCCATCTTAGAAACAAATCAGTTAATGTACAGTGCAGCTGCAATAGTCACTAATGAACTAGGTTTTAAAAACAAAGCACCTAGTCGCAAGGCAGAAAAAGCATCAAAACCAAAATGGAAAATTCGACTGGAACAAAAAATAAAAAAACTCAGAATAGATGCTAGCAATTTAAAAAATATGAATGAACAACGGCTAAAAAATAGCAAGATCATGGATCAATTAGCCAGAAGATACAGGCTTGATACAAGGAAAATTGAAGAAGCACTTGAAATTGTAAAACAGCAAATAACAGCAATAGCCAGAAAAATTGAAAGATATGATGCAAGAATCATTCAGTACAAGCAAAATCAGCAATTTCGATCAGATCAAAGACGTTTCTACCAAAGCCTCAATGCAAATGACAATTTCAAAAGTGAAAAACCAGAAAAGCAAGCCACAGTTGAATTCTGGAAAGAATTGTGGGAAAATGCAAAGGATTACAATAAGGAAGCAAAGTGGATACAAGACTTTGAGAAAAGTGTTGGCAAGAAGCAAATGCAAGTATTAGAAATAACAACTGAGATGGTCAAAAATCGAGTAAAAAAAGTAAAGAACTGGACATCACCTGGAAATGACCAATTACATGGTTTCTGGCTCAAATATCTGACCAGTTTGCATGCAATATTGGCCAAGCAACTGAACGAAATGCTACAAAATGGTCAAATTGATGAATGGTTGACAACTGGAAAAACATACTTGATTCAGAAAGATGCAACTAAAGGAACAACACCTGGAAACTACAGACCAATAACATGCTTGCCAACAACCTTCAAATTACTCACCGGGATAATTGCAGATAACATAATGGATTATTTGGAAACAAATAACATCTTGCCAGTAGAGCAAAAAGGCAACAAAAGAAGGAGCAGGGGCACAAAAGATCAGCTCCTAATTGACAAAATGATACTAGAAAACTGTAAGAACAGAAAAACGAACTTGAATATGGTCTGGATTGATTACAAAAAGGCGTACGACTCACTGCCACACAGCTGGATCATCAAATGCTTAGAAACTATTGGCATCAGCAAAAATATTACATCATTCACTGAAAAAGCGATGAAACAATGGAGAACTGTGTTGACAGTAGGGAATGAGAACTATGGAATGGTTAATATCAAGAGAGGAATTTTTCAGGGAGATTCACTTTCACCCCTCCTCTTCATCATCGCAATGATCCCACTATCAGTAATCTTAAAAAAAATGAAACTTGGATACCAAATAGCCAAAGACGCTGAAAAAATTTCACATTTATTGTATATGGATGATTTGAAACTGTATGGAAAGTCAGAAATAGAAATCCAATCACTGACCAACACAGTCCTAATATTCAGCACAGATATCTCAATGCAGTTTGGCATGGAAAAATGTGCCACTGTATCTATGAAAAGGGGCAAAATCACTACATGTGACGGAATTGAAATGCCCAATGGCCAATTAATTAAATGCAATCAAAATGAAGCCTATAAATATCTGGGCATTCTGCAGTTGGATAACATCAGACATGGAGAAGTGAAAACTATCATTAGAAGAGAGTACACCAACAGAGTTAGGAAAATTTTGAAATCTAAATTAAATGGTGGAAACACCATCAAGGCCATGAATACTTGGGCAATACCAGTCATAAGATACACGGCTGGTATAATTAACTGGACACAAGCTGATTTGGACATTTTGGACCGAAACACCAGAAAACTAATGACAATGCACTACAGTTTACATCCACGTAGTGACACTGATAGACTTTACCTGCCCAGAAAATCAGGTGGCAGAGGACTACTACAAGTAAAGCAAACAGTTGAAGAAGAAAAGCATGCATTGGCGGATTATTTAAAAGAAAGTCAAGAACATCTATTAATTGAAGTAAAGAACAAAAATCTACTGAAGGTCTAACAGACGAAACAAGAATACAGAAAAAATGTGATAAAATCAAGAATGGAGAGTTGGCAAAATAAAGCATTACATGGCCAATTTCTAGAAAAAATAAAAGACAAAGTGGACAGTGAAAAAACTTGGTTATGGTTAACATCTGGTACTTTAAAGAAAGAAACAGAATCATTGATCCTGGCCGCACAAGAACAGGCAATTCGTACAAATGCCATAAAGGCCAAAATTGATAAATCTTCAAATGATGCTAAATGCAGATTATGCAAGGAAGCTGATGAAACTGTAGCCCATGTGCTCAGCTGCTGCAAGAAGATCGCGCAGACTGATTACAAATTACGACACAACTCTGTTGCACAAATGATCCACTGGAATTTATGCAAAAATTATAACATCCATACTGCTACAAACTGGTGGGAACACAAGCCTGAAAAAGTCACTAAAAATCAGATGGTCAAGATCTTGTGGGATTTTCGTATACAAACAGACAAGGTACTGGCGCATAATACACCAGACATCACGCTGGTTGAGAACAACAAGGTGACTATAATTGACATTGCAATACCAGGAGATAGCAAGGTCGATGAAAAGGAACACGAAAAAATCGCAAAATACCAGGACTTAAAAATCGAAATCCAATGATTATGGCACAAACCAGCAGTGGTAATTCCAGTAGTGATTGGAACACTGGGTGCTATCCCAAAAGCACTGGAATTACATTTAAAACAGCTCAAAATTGACAAAATCACCATCAGTCAAATGCAGAAAGCCGCACTGCTCGGTTCCGCACATATACTTCGAAAATACATTATGACTTCCTAGGCCCCTGGGTGGGGCTCGACTAGTAATCAATGCCAAATCCGGCGAAACAACTGGCCGCTGTGATACAATTGTATAATAATAATAATAATAATAATAATAATAATAATAATAATAATAATAATAATAATAATAATAATAATAATAATAATAATAATAATAATAATAATAATAATAATAATAATAATAATAATAATAATAATAATAATCGCTGAAAAAATTTCACATTTATTGTATATGGATGATTTGAAACTGTATGGAAAGTCAGAAATAGAAATCCAATCACTGACCAACACAGTCCTAATATTCAGCACAGATATCTCAATGCAGTTTGGCATGGAAAAATGTGCCACTGTATCTATGAAAAGGGGCAAAATCACTACATGTGACGGAATTGAAATGCCCAATGGCCAATTAATTAAATGCAATCAAAATGAAGCCTATAAATATCTGGGCATTCTGCAGTTGGATAACATCAGACATGGAGAAGTGAAAACTATCATTAGAAGAGAGTACACCAACAGAGTTAGGAAAATTTTGAAATCTAAATTAAATGGTGGAAACACCATCAAGGCCATGAATACCTGGGCAATACCAGTCATAAGATACACGGCTGGTATAATTAACTGGACACAAGCTGATTTGGACATTTTGGACCGAAACACCAGAAAACTAATGACAATGCACTACAGTTTACATCCACGTAGTGACACTGATAGACTTTACCTGCCCAGAAAATCAGGTGGCAGAGGACTACTACAAGTAAAGCAAACAGTTGAAGAAGAAAAGCATGCATTGGCGGATTATTTAAAAGAAAGTCAAGAACATCTATTAATTGAAGTAAAGAACAAAAATCTACTGAAGGTCCAACAGACGAAACAAGAATACAGAAAAAATGTGATAAAATCAAGAATGGAGAGTTGGCAAAATAAAGCATTACATGGCCAATTTCTGGAAAAAATAAAAGACAAAGTGGACAGTGAAAAAACTTGGTTATGGTTAACATCTGGTACTTTAAAGAAAGAAACAGAATCATTGATCCTGGCCGCACAAGAACAGGCAATTCGTACAAATGCCATAAAGGCCAAAATTGATAAATCTTCAAATGATGCTAAATGCAGATTATGCAAGGAAGCTGATGAAACTGTAGCCCATGTGCTCAGCTGCTGCAAGAAAATCGCACAGACTGATTACAAATTACGACACAACTCTGTTGCACAAATGATCCACTGGAATTTATGCAAAAATTATAACATCCATACTGCTACAAACTGGTGGGAACACAAGCCTGAAAAAGTCACTGAAAATCAGATGGTCAAGATCTTGTGGGATTTTCGTATACAAACAGACAAGGTACTGGCGCATAATACACCAGACATCACGTTGGTCGAGAACAACAAGGTGACTATAATTGACATTGCAATACCAGGAGATAGCAAGGTCGATGAAAAGGAACACGAAAAAATTGCAAAATACCAGGACTTAAAAATTGAAATCCAACGATTATGGCACAAACCAGCAGTGGTAATTCCAGTAGTGATTGGAACACTGGGTGCTATCCCAAAAGCACTGGAATTACATTTAAAACAGCTCAAAATTGACAAAATCACCATCAGTCAAATGCAGAAAGCCGCACTGCTCGGTTCCGCACATATACTTCGAAAATACATTACGACTTCCTAGGCCCCTGGGTGGGGCTCGACTAGTAATCAATGCCAAATCCGGCGAAACAACTGGCCGCTGTGATACAATTGTATAATAATAATAATAATAATAATAATAATAATAATAATAATAATAATAATAATAATAATAATAATAATAATAATAATAATAATAATAATAATAATAATATACTTCAGAAGTGGTGAAAAAGATCTTAAACATGTTAAACATCAGAAAAGTGAAGACGATCTTAAAGTCCAAACTCTGTGGAGTTGAATACCATCAAAGGCAATTAATACCTGGACAATTCCAGTTATTCCAACAACTGGAATAGTGGACTGGACTCCAGCAAAACGTGATAGGAAGACCAGAAAAATAATGACAATGAAACATGCCCTTCATCCACAATAGCAGAGCGAGACTATTTACCAAGGAAAATAAGTGGGTGTAGAACGATTTAAGTACACCAAACAGTTGAAGAAGAAGAAAACGGCATTTGAAGAATATCTGAAGGATAGTGAAGAGAACATAGAAAAGCTAATGCATTATGAAAGCTTACTGAATACCAGAGAGTCCAAACTCTTGTAAAAAAGACCCAATGAAGAACAGAAAAGACACATGGCAACGCAAGGTATTACATGGCTAGTACATAAAAAAGAAGTCAATGACTTGGCAATGACTAAGAGCAGGAAATTTGAAGAAGATAAAGGGGCTAATTCTGGCTGCACAAGACCAAGCCTTAAGAACAAATGCATACAAAGCCAGAATTGAGAAGATATCAACAGACAGAAAAATGCCACCTCTGCAAAGAAGCTGAAGAAACAGTTGACCACTTAGTTGGCTGCTCTCAAGAAAATTCACAGACTGACTACAAACAATAGCCTAACAAAGTAGCAACCAGCATTGGAATAGCAATAGCACTTAGACTTATATAGTGCTTCATAGTGTTTTACAGGATTGTCTGAGCTTTTTACAGAAGCAGCATATTGCCCCCAACAATCTGGGTTCTTATTTATCGACCTCAGAAGGATGGAAGGCTGAGTCAACCTTGAACCAGTCAGGATCAAACTGCTGTCAGTTGGCAGAGTTAGCCCGCAATACTGCATTCTAACCACTATGTTGGAATATATTTTGTGCAACAACTACAGCAGTATTCAGCCAGTAGATGGCAGTGTTTATAAGTTTGCATCTATGTATATACCCTCTGTCTTTTTGTTCTGAGTAGAGTTTCCTGTTTTCTTTCTAACAGTTAAGCAGTAAAGCACATGGTGACTGTGCACTTTGTTTGTTCTGTAGGGCTATATAAACAGTATTTCTAACACACTGCACCACCACAGCACTGCAAGAAATAACACTTGTCTGTGAGCAAGAAATGGTGGGGACCACAAAATAGACAAAATAATAGAAAACGAAGAAGCTAAAGTGCTCTGACATTTTAGTATTCAAATAGACAAGCACCTGCCACATAACATTCCAGATTTAGTCATTGTTGATACAGAGAAAAAAGTCTGGATAGTGGACATTGCATTACCTGAAACAGCAGAAGAGAAGAGAAGCAACTGCAGAAACCCACAAAGTATAAAAACTTGCAAATAGAAGTAGAACAACAGTGGCAAAAGAAAGCAAAGATAGTACCAATAGTAATATTCATCTTGGGTAAAATCTCCAAACATGTGGAGCATCATTTGAACACCATCGGTACTGACAAAATCACCAGCAGTCAATTGCAAAAGGCAGCTTTAGTTTGAACAGCTTACATCCTGTGACAATGCAATTAATATTGCTAAATGACAATATCTGCCTAACCCAGTGTTTGGGAAGGGCTTGAAAGGTGGATAAAAATGCCAAATCCAGTATGACCAAACATAATAATATATATAGGAAAATTTCTGAACAAAGCGATGAAAATAATATGCAAAAACTTTAGCAGCAATTGTTTCTTCAAACTGAGTGCCTTAAAGAAAACTTCAAGCAAATGGTACATATTTCAGAAAAATATGTACCAAAATACATACAAATGTTATTCCTAACAAAAAAACCTTTATGTTGACAAAGTGAACCTGACACAAAAGGAAAACTGAATTGAATTTGGCAACTTCCCTCTTGTCTAAACTATAATACTGCTATACAATAAATTATGAGTATTGCTAATAATTTTATTAATTAAGAAATCTGGAAAGTAAATTTATTCCTAGTCTTATTCAGCCAAACTGTTATTGTGCATTGTCTTTCACATGTTTATACAACCTAAGGTATATTGACAGGCCATAATGAATACAGTCATGTGAAAAAGAAAGTACAAAAAAATAGCATTTGAAGGACTACTTCTCATTGAATGCCTGCTTCTGTCTATATGAGTGGTTCTCAACCTGGGGGTCACAACCAGAGGCAACACGCGAAGCGAATGGAGACCTCGCCCAGATCTGGAGACTTTGCCCGGATGCCGCCATTTGGGTTCTTTTACTCTCTGCACATACGCAGAACGCTTTGCGCATGTGCAGAGGGTAAAAGAACCCAAATGGCGGGGGTGGGGCGGGGGTTGCGGCGATGGGCGCAGCGGCGGGGTGGGGCGCGGGCGGGGCACGGGGGGGCATGGGGGCGGGGCACGGGTCACAGCATTAGGAAGGTTGAGAACCACTGGTCTATAAAATAAGAAGCTAAGCATATGACATTTGGGGGGGGGGGGAGAAAGATTGAACTAACCAGACATGCAAATGCCAATTACATTGTACACAGACATTTTTTTCATAACTTATGGTGATGGTAAAATATAAATACCTAGAATGAGAACTTTAAAAAAAAACCACAGAAACAGAATGCAGTTTTTCTAAGATGCTAATTTATAGCTAAACGTAATAAAATCCATGCTTTACTTATGAACAAACTGACTATTGAGTTTATAGATCTCTATATGCTCTCATTATGATTTCTTTTTTGCAACTGGAAGCCATCTTGTTAGCATTTTGTGTGTATATATATTTTAAATCAACAGCAGCAGGTAAAATATTCTGCAGGCAAAACTCAGCAGCAGCGAGGGTGGGTGGGAAATAGGGAAATCTTGCATTTTTAATAGTCAGGTTTCAGAAGTGGGGAAGGGGAGAGACATTTGGCTGATTTTAATTGGAAAAACCTAGCAGATTAGCCCGTTTTATTTGGAGATAATCGATATTAGCCAGTGGAGCTTGCAGAATGTCCTCGTGTTTGGGGCATCACAAGCACCCTTATATACAGGGCTGCTGCATTAAATAACTTGACCCGGCCACCTTCTAATGGTAGTCTTAGAGTGCAAAGTTGTTTTAATTAGCAGTCAGCAAGCAGACTGTAACTCCACTGAAGGAGCATTGAAGAATCACTGCCTATTAACAACCCAGCGGTAAGTAAGCCAGCACAAATACTTATAACCAAATAGTGTGCATTTCAGGAGTAGAAAGGATTAGCTATTGGGCACACAACACAGTGGAGGAAATTGCTTTATTCCCAGTACTGCTGGGTACCAGGAGGCAAACACTGCGCCTCCAGCCCATTAACAATATTCAGAGTGTGGCTTCCCATTGAAAGGGTTATTGGCTAACCACTGGGTGACCAATTAAATGCTATGAATAAGTCCCCAACCAAACAGCGTGAGGCCTGTTTGTGGCACAGTCGTATCATTACTAAAGTGAAAAACTTGATGAGAAAGGAACATATTTAATTATAGAACTATACAAATGGCTAATGAGGACCATAAAGTGAAATGAATGACTTTCCAGTGGATCTTTGAATGTTACTGATAAGTGCTCAGCGGCTTTGGAGACTGGGAAAGTGATCTACAGCTGCAGCCTCTTACACCGTGATAATGGAGGGATGGGCGTTACAGCGAAGATCTGACCTGTTTGCTCAAGTAGCCATGGGTGCTCCTGGAAGACTGTCCTGGATTCTGATCACAGCAAGGATGTTCTGCTTTCAACCTCCTGGTCTGTTGTGAGTTCTGCTTACTTTTCTAGCAGTTCTTTTGGGCACAGAGAGAGAGAGAGAGAGAGAGAGAGAGAGAGAGAGAGAGAGAGAGAGAGAGAGAGAGAGAGAGAGAGAGCCCTGACTTATAGCCGCGTCGGGATTGATGTCACTTAGGAATCAAAGCACCCCATTCCTAAGAGGTCTGTAAGGAGCGTGCATAAACACACCATTGTGCCTACCGTCCCTGTCTTACTGTCCTATTGTCCAAATTTACCTGTACCTACATTGCTTTGTTTATGTTTATACCATACCTGCTCTCTTGTACATGTTTTGACAAAATAAATAAATAAATAAAAAATAAAATAAGTAAGAGAGTTGGTGCTTGCTTTTGGCAGTGTGTGCTCCCCTCAGAAAAAAAACAGTTTTCTAATCTGCACATTATATAAATAAGAATCACAGTTATCATCTTCTCAGCTCTCAATTCATTTCCTTATTACAGGTAGCACTTGACTTATGACCACAATTGAGCCCAACATTTTCTATTGCTAAGTGAGACAGCTGTTAAAATGAATTTTGACCCATTCTACGACTTTTCTTGCCTACACTGGCTAAGTGAATCATGGCAGTTGTTAAGTTAGTAACAAGTTAGTACCGTATTTTTCGGAATATAAGATGCACCGGAATATAAGACGCACCTTAGTTTTGGAGGAGGAAAACAAGGAAAAAAGGCCTCTGCCTCCCAGCAATTTGCCAAACAGCAAACATCAAACAGCAAACAGCACAGATGATATACACTGCTTGCTGTGTATTTTTGTGCATGTGTGCCTGACCCATAGAAATAGCAAAGAATTGGAGAAATGTACATTATGCCAGAAAGTTTTCTTAAATGTAGTCACACTAACTCCTCCCAATTATTTAAATAGATCTATTCCAAGGTAAGTCAGGATTTAACTCTAATACTAAACAGGACACTGTTACATTCCAGACTATACTTGTACAGAGCTGTTAAAATTAATTAAAATTTCTGGACGTATACATTATTCTCTATTATTTAAAAGAAGATACAATAGCACTGGGCCTCTTCAAAGCAAGCATTTATTTTTAAAAGCTTCTTTATTTTGTTAAGTTGTCTAGATTTACAGGAGTCTCTAACCTTGGCAACTTTAAGACTTGTTGACTTCAACTCCCAGAATTCCACAGCCAGCAAAGCTAACAAAGCTGGCTGTGGAATTCTGGGAGTTGAAGTCCACAAGTCTTAAAATTGCCAAGATTGGAGACCCCTGGCTCTAGAACAATAATAAAGCAATCTTTAAAAAAGAAGTCTAATAATTTGAACATTCTACAGACATTTATAGTTATTCACTTACCCCTTTGCATCCAGTTCAGCAGAAAATAAAAATCTGTGTGTCTCTCCCAGCTATTTGCCTCTTTGCAGTTTCAGTTTCATTTTAGCCCGATGGCAAATCAGCTAGGCATCGGGAAGCTGCTACTGAGCTGCTTGTCTTAACAGGCTCTTCCCTCTTTGCTGCAAACAGGTTAATTGCTGGAAGACAGAGGCCAAAGAGTGGGGGTGGCTGGGTGGGTGGGGCTTTGATGTATAAGACGCACCCAAGTTTTCACCCTCTGCATCTTATACTCCAAAAAATACGGTAAGTTTCCCCACTGACTTTGCTTGTCAGGTCACAAAAGGTGATCTCATGACCCTGGGACACTGCAACCATCATAATTACAAGTCAGTTGCCAACCGTCTGAATTTTGATCATGTGACCATGGGGATGCTGCAACAGTCGTAAGTGTGAAAAACAGTCGTACAGGCACTGTAACTTTGAACACTAACTAAATGAACTGTTCTACGTCGAGGACTACCTGTATTTGGGCTGCAATCTATCTTATCAAAATGATAATCATGTATTCCAAAGAAGAGTGACCTTTTTGTAATTAGACATAAATTACAAATGTGTTAATAATGTAAGAGGAAAGTTGAACTACTTCCTGGTTGAATAAGTTAGAGTAGGATAATAGAAGTCCTTCTTCTATGAGGATTTTATTGGTTAGTTTCCTAAAGCACCTTTATATTGTCATTCTGAATGTAATTCATCAAAATAAGCCTCACTTATTTCAGTGATACAAACATATGGGATCATTACCAAAGGTTGCAATTCTAAAACCCTTAGACAATTCTCAACCTAAAACAGCTTGCCTTCGGAAGTTGTGGGTGCTCCATCACTGGAGGCTTTTAAGAAGAGACTGGACAGCCACTTGTCTGGAATGGTACAGGGTCTCCTGCTTGAGAAGGGGGTTGGACTAGAAGACCTCAGGGTCCCTTCCAACTCTGTTGTTCTATTATTCGGATTCCACAGATCGGAGCTTAATTTCTGATTGAATATTAAGAGTGCAGAATTATTTAAACCGCAAGTGTCCAACCTTGGCAACTTTAAGATTTGTGGAATTCCACTCCCAGAATTCCCATGCTGGCTTGAAGTTGAAGTCTACAGGTCTTAAAGTTTCCAAGGTTGGACACTGTTATTTTAAATAGTAGCACTGTTATTAAACAGTAGCACAGTTTTAAACAGTAGCCACAGTTATTTTAAACAGTAGTCTTCCCCTCTGGATCCCTGCAGTTCTTACAAATATAGCATAAAACAAATCCATAAAGCAAAGTCATGCTCAAAAATGAGGGATTTACCTGCTGGTTGAGACAGAATGCTCTACATAGAGGTTCCACAGAAGAATATCCAGAGAGTTTAGCTATTCGGGAATGTCCCGGTCAGCTAATTGAATGGGTCAGATTCAGTAGTGGGTTCTAAAACCCTTTACTACTGGTTCGCGCCCGCGCCCGCCTGTGACACTTCTGTGCAGAAGTGTCCCGGGCGAGTGGGCGGAGCCTCCCACCGCCGGCACTACCGGTTCTTAGTGTTCTGACCCAGCTTCCTGATAAAAGACCCCAGCATAACACAGCATCCATATAAACCTTGTTTAATAATAACAGCTACTAATTGGATTGTTTAGCAGTCATTCTAAAGTCAAATACAGTATAAATCAGTCTTTTCAGTGCAACAGCTGTTAATTAGGCTTCTTAACAATCGGCAATAGTTCAAACAAAAGAACTTAAGTCAGACGAAGAGTCTTCCAGATAGCAGCAGATAAATCACACGAACCTTGCTGTTTTTGGCCGAAAGCCCAGGAGCAATTTGCAGGCAATTTTGATGAATTCAAACGGGAACAGAGACAGAGGCTTGAATGCAAAGATCAGGATATGAAATGAATGGAGTTGCTTCCTGCAAATTCCTCCTTCGATTTCATCCCTTAAATAGGCTATGGGAGTGGCCAATTACCCCCCAGCCTTACTCTTGAGTAGTCCTTATCAAGAGCCATTCCTGCCTTTTGGCAGCTCTGCGGACACGCACATTGAGAACAGGCTCCTCCTCCTCCTCTTCTTCTGCACTCATGGCAGCCTCTGGAGGTTCTGAAGGCCCTGGTTGAATCCCTGTCTCTGGCACCGAGTCCTCTCCAGCCTCCTCGCTGTCCGACTCTGGTGCCAGCTTCACAGGCCGCTGGCGAATCACCACACCAGCCTCCTCGCTGTCCAAATCTGATACGAGCTGCACAGGTCACTGGCAGACCACAACACTTAGAACCGGGCTGAACCAGGAGCAACCCACCGCTGGTCAGATTATGGGAACCATATTATCACAAGTTCACTGATAATCAATAGTCACAACTCAAGTTACTCGGTATGTTATATCAAGTCCTACATGATTTTGAATTAGGCTATTTTCAAGGCTGGTTTCTCTTTTACAAGTCTTCCTGACCTTTTTGGAGCTCCTGCTCCTAAATCCCATATGTTTATTTTTTTCCTTTTCCTAGCAAAATTTTTAAAAAAAATCTAGGCAGACATTTGGCAGATAGACCACTTTAGCTCTTAGTCAAGTGAATGCTCGTGGATTAGCATTTATTTTAATGATATATTAAATATTAAGCTATGGACACTATTCAGAGGAATGAGTTTAGAAATACTTATCTATCTAAGCACATCAGATCTGAACATACACACAAAATGATTTTGCTGTCCAAAGCTATGCTCATATAGCTGCAGTATTTATATGTGCATTGCATGTAAACCTCATATTTAAAAAAAAGGACACAGCTTTGATTCCATGGTTGTGGCTGCAATTTAAGGTATTTTTATTCCCTATCTGTCCCATCCTCACCTGGAGAAGAAAGTAGAAAAGAAATATGAATCCTGTTTCACAGTAAAAGAGAACCTCCGAGATACGACTAGGAAGATTTTAGCCTCTCTAAAATGAAGCCATCTAGATAGAAATTGCGAAGACGCTGTTTTTCGAAGCGGTGGTTGATCTACTCAAAGGACGGATCTCGCGGTGGATTTCAAAACTGTAAACTCATCTCTGGTCCCATCTATATTGACCCATGTGATAATGCTTCAAAGAGGGGAGCCCTCTTCTGAATCAGAGACACAAACCATGAAAGGAGGTGGAAGGGAAATTTAAAAATAGTTGTAATAATAATAATAAACACTGTGCCTTGGGTTGTTTCTGTTTCAACATGAGAAAAAGAACGAGGTATTTCCACCCAGAGAGGTACAAGAGGCAGATATTTTTTTAGCTTTAGAATCAAAACTCTGGGTCCTCCCCTTCCCCCCCCCTTTTTTTTTTCATCTTCCTCCTATGTGCTTGTGAACATGGATGAGCTGATGAAGCTGGCTGGGTTCACCAAGCCTCTTCTAAGGAGCTCCCAGTGTGAGGATCTTGCCCTTAAATTCCAGCCCTTCCGTTTCGTCTGTCTTCAGCCTTGTTCCTCTCTTCCAGCACTTTATTTATTTATTTTATTTGTCAAACATGTATAGTAGTAATTTGTATAAACATAAGTAAAAAGTAACGATAAAAGAGGACAATTGGACAGTAGGACAGGGACGGTAGGCACGCTGGTGCGCTTATGCACGCCCCTTACAGACCTCTTAGAAACGAGGAGAGGTCGACTGTAGTCAGTCTACTCTTCTTCTGCACTCATGGCAGGCTCTGGAGGTTCTGAAGGCCCTGGTTGAATCCCTGTCTCTGGCACCGAGTCCTCTCCAGCCTCCTCGCTGTCCGACTCTGGTGCCAGCTTCACAGGCCGCTGGCGAATCACCACACCAGCCTCCTCGCTGTCCAAATCTGATACGAGCTGCACAGGTCACTGGCAGACCACAACACTTAGGAGAAGCGAGGGAGACCTTCCCCCTCCCGCTCCTAGCTGCCAGCTACTTTATCACTCTTCAGCTATTGTTTTAATAAGCTCCTTGCCGTTATGTCATCCAGCCATCATAAATATCAGAATTACCGTCATTTATTTGCAGTCAAATAGCTGACTAGGTGCTTCTCTGTGTTTTTGCATGACATCTGGGCCATCTTGCAGATGATGAATGAGAACCAGAGGAGAGCTATTCTAAAGTGCATCAAAATACAGCTGGATCGCCTTGGCTTGGATTGCTTTTTTATTTTTTCCCCCCCTTTCTCCTGGCAGAATTCAAGGATGAGTAAATGGAAATTCCACTGGCAAAGTGTATGTTTTGGGGCTTCCTTCTGCTTCTCTGTTGGTAATAAACTCTTCTGTTCCCTCAAAGATGTGATCTACATTCTTCTCCTTTTCCCTGCAATATATTCTATCTTGCATGAACATTAACCTGGCATTGTAGCAAGTGATGATGCTTCAAAAGGGCAGGTGATGCTGTTTTGAACATTTTGATGGTTCTTGTAAAAAAAAAAGGAGGCTTTCTTTCTTGGGTGCTTTGGGAGATTTCTAATGTTGTGCTTAAGAAAATAACAGGGGAAAAATCGGGGGTGGGAAAGCTTTTTTTTATAAATGGAGCTATGTAGCTCCCCCCCCCCAATACTGCATAGTACAGTTCTTTTTTTCCTTTTCCAGTTTCTTCTTATCTTATTTTTGCATGCAAATACTTTTCCTTTACTTGCAAACACAAAATAATATGTGTCATTCTGTGCAACATCATTTTCAAACACACACACACACACACACACACACACACACACACACACACACACACCATCCCTTACGGAACCCCGAGTTGTCCAAGTCTAGGAAATCTAGCAAAACTACCAACCAGTTTGTGCATGCAGGAGAATGCCATGGACCTAAACAATTGGAGGATACAGTAATCTCAATTCATCCTGTGCTCATCCTATGCTTGATCTTTGCTGCCCAAAGACCATCTAGCCTCCAATTTCTATCTTGTGATTCTGAGTGGCTCATGATACAAAACAGAAGTAATTAAAAAAATTGCAACCAAGCCAAGGCCCTAAACCTTTTAATTTAATCCCGTGGTGGCGAACCTATGGCACGCGTGCCAGAGGTGGCACGCGGAGCCATAGAAGCCGGCACGCGAGGGTTGCCCACCAGCAAACCGGAAGTGCGAAAAAACGCACTTCCGATTTGCCGGTGTGCTGTTTTTTGCACTCCGGAGGGTTCAGGGAAGCTCCCTGAAGCTCCGGAATGCAAAAAACTACAAAACGGACAAACCGGAAGTGCACTTTTCCGCACTTCCGGTTTGTCCGTTTTGTAGTTTTTTGCATTCCGGAGCTTCAGGGAGCTTCCCTGAACCCTCCGGAGTGCAAAAAAATAGCATACCGGCAAACTGGAAGTGCGTTTTTTTGCACTTCCGGTTTGCCGATTTTGTCGTCCCAGGCTCCGGTAAGCCTTTGCGCGGGGGTGGGGGTGTGTGCGCATGTGCAGGGGGCAGCATGGGGGGGTGTTGTGCGCATGCGTGGGGGGGAGGGAATGGGTGTGGGGATGCGAGCGCGCGCGAGCGCGCCCCCCCTTTTTGGCACGCGAGCCGAAAAACGTTCGCCACCACTGATCTAATCAATAAACCACCTCCTGGAATTAGCAATCACACCAATCCCTCCTAGAACGTGAGGTCTACACCAAGATTGAAATTATCTGGGGGCTACTGCTACCTGTTTATGTGATAGAAAGAATAACAGCTGGAGATGGTTCAGTTGCACTTAGGATCAGCAACTTGGTCACAACTCCAAGACTCGACTTAAGTCAAGACAGGATCCTAGCGGACCACCTCTGGGGATGGTCTTATGCCATCTTTTATCCATAACTTAGGTACCCCAACAATTGACCCATTGCTAAGAATATTTTTTATGGGAAAAGTTGCTTCTAGTCTGCCTCCCCAGCTTCCTCACTCCAGGTGTTTGATTAGAAAACTTCGGCTGTCCTTTTCATCTTAATTGTAATAAATAGGAACGCAAATAAAAAGCTCAAAGGCAAGAGTGATTTACAATACAATGCTGCAATTTGCACAGCTTGCTAAGTAACTTTTTCTATGCACACAGGTGGAAGAATTTGGAGTGTCAAGCTTATTAAGTTGCATATTGCCACAGCTGATCCATAAGCAATTCTTTATACACCGCTATATATCTTTTAGATGCAAAAGGATCCACACCTTTGTCCCCTGGCCAAATGGTTGTGGTGCCACTAGACAGGGCACAAAGCTGTCATTCTGCTTTTTTAGGCTAGTGTTCTCTTTGCAAGATGAATGTGCTTTCCACCAACACATACCTGTCTGTCTGTCTGTCTGTCTGTCTGTCTCCCTCTCTCTCCTCTCTCTCAATCACTCTCTCATACTATTCTATAAATGTTATGCATTATGCATATGTAAATGTATGTGTGTATATACACATACATTTATATATGCATATTGCCTAACATTTATAGAATAGTTCATTACCAGAGGTCAGGTGATTAAAGGTAATAAACTAAATAATAGGCGTAGGTGCTTTGAGAGCTGAGCCTTAGCCTGCCATAGGAATAAAGCTGGTGGCTGGTGCTGTCCTCGTAGTTTCCGTGTGAAGCAGTTAAAATTGGCAGATACTCCAGCTTTACTTCCCCTCTGCCAAGGAGGAAAACAAGTAGGAAAACAATTATTAATCATATTCAATAACACGAGTGAGGTGGAGATGGGCACCTTGCTGCTTAGGGTGTGTTTAGCCACTTTTTTATTTTTATTTTATTTATTTATTTTGTCAACACGTGTACAAGATAACAGGTATGATATAAACATAAACAAAAGCAAAGTATGTATAGGTAAAAATTAGACAATAGGACAGTAGGACAAGGACGGTAGGCACGATGGTGTGCTTATGCACGCCCCTTACAGACCTCTTCGAAACGGGGTGAGGTCAACTGTAGACAGTCTAAGGTTAAAGTTTTTGGGGTTTGGGGAAGAAACCACAGAGTCAGGTAGTGCATTCCAGGCACTGATTACTCTGTTGCTGAAGTCGTATTTTCTGCAGTCGAGTTTCGAGCGGTTTCAAGCAATTTTTAAATTGTCCAACTATTTTCTGAGATGAATCTAACTCCATCAAGGCAGTAAAGTTGGTGAAATGCACAGCTGAATAAAATCACTGATGGGGGGGGGGGATAACAGAAACCTGAAATGTATCCAAATCAGGGGTGGGTTCCACTTACCTTTGCCACCGGTTCGCATCGTGATGTTTTGCACGTCCCCTCGTGCGATTTGGCTTCCGCGCATGCTCAGAAGCAGGAATGAGCCCAAAACACAGCTGAGGAGCTGATCAGCTGTGCTTCGGGTGAAGAAATAAAGGTCAGAACTCACCCGCGGGCGGGCGGGAGGGCCCTTTTTCAAGTTGCGGAAGGGGAAAAATTCACACAAAATCCAAAAAAAGATGGTGGCACGCACAGACCAGCAACGACAGTGACGTCACCAGCGGGTCGCTACCGGTTCGAGCAATCCGGTCCGAACCGGGAGGAACTCACCCCTGATCCAAATGAATCAGCAATGCACAAATGCCATAACCTCTGTTTCCTTGCTTATGTCGACCTTCAGTGCCACACACAATGATTGTCTCTTAAGAGAATGCTAGTCCTGGTTTTTAAACTCAGTTCTATCCCTCTTGTCAAGCAGGCAGATGGCCCTGTAGAAGGAGGGGGTATCTGGTCTCTTCTACACCCAGTTATCCAGCTGACTTTCATGTCTAAGACTTTCATGTCTAAGGCAGAACTAGAACTCAGGGCCTTCTGCTTTCTAGCCTGGTGCCTCTAGACCAAACTGGCTCACCATTATGCTGCATATTGTGTATTCAAAGATATCCCTGATGAAATGAATCATACTTAAAATACAGAAACGCTACATATGATCTGACAGTTCGGTCTAGTGGTTAAGGCATCAGGCTAGATAGAAAGCTGGAGACCTTGAGTTCTAATCCCACTTTAGCCATGAAATCAAGCTGGGTGACCTAGGGCCAGACTCTGTCTCAGTCAAAGACACCTCACAGAGTCGTTGTTGTGGGGCAAGTAGGAGGAGGAAGTTATGTCGGAAACATTCACCACCTTGAGCTATTTGTAAAAATAATAAAGGTGAGATATAAATAAATGAATAAAATAAGCAATAACATTTACTACTACTACTACTGCTACTACTACTACTATTACTACTACTACTACTACTACTACTACTACTACTACTACTGATATGAACTGGGGAAAAATATATTTCAGGAATTATTTACCTCACAAAAGTGCATACATTGTTAAGTTTATAATTTATATCCAATTTTAAAACTTCCCATCTCTGGGAAGTGACTCTGGGTAGTGATAAATGATCAACCTAATTGACGTTATGCATTATATCCATAATACTGTACATAACATCATATTTCCGGGAGGTGATGGTGGCAGACGGTGCTTTCTGCTAACAATAGTTATCCAGCTACATTCATGCTCTAAAAGAATTCAGTTTTTTTTAACCTTTACCTTCTGTTGCACAGAGAAATGAGCAGCAGATGGCCTGTGACTATTTTTAAAGTTCATATTGTGTGTTGTTTGTCACTCGTAATTTAGAAATATCGGAAGAGGGCATTGTTGAACATTAAAAGATTTAGGTATGTCTGGAAGGTAAGGATGTGTCTATTCTGCATAATCTTTTGCTGTGATAATGAAACAGTACAAGCACACACACACAAACTCACACACAGACACACAGACACACAGACACACACACACACACACACACACACACACACACGTACATTTAGTAATTTCTCTGCTCAATTAGATGTTGATCCTATTGCAGTAGTGCATAGAGTACTGATAGAAAAGAATATTTGTAGCTCAGGATTGAACTGTGGGCTCCTTGGTGCTCTCTGAGCTTGGTTGTTTTCATGCAGACATTTCATTACCCAACTAGGTAAAATCATCAGTGCTAGAAGGGAATGGGGTTTGCTCTGAACAGATGCTAGCCCATACTGCAGTGAGTTTTGTCATCAGATTTCTCTGACTTGGGCGTTGCCTTGCTTCAAGAGTATGGGGATAAGTTTTCCATCATTCACTAATAGAAAAGAAAATATCTGAAAGATGCTTTCTTCCATCTACCCAATAACAGGCATCCTATAAGTGTTAAAACAAATGCATGATCACATTGGCCATTTTTTTTCTGAGACATGCCTTTGCAACCAGGATAGTGTAGCGTTCATTTATTTAGTTGGTTAGCTTTACAACCCTTCTAAGACGAAAAGAAACTCACGACTGAAGCAATATTGATATAATTATGCATATAACCTCAAACTACCTCTTCTGCATCGGTCTACATCTAAATAAGTTTGAGATCTTAGCCTTCTTTCTCTTGACTGAGCTATGCAATAGCATTTAGCAATCGAAATAGCATTTAGACTTATACGACACTTTACAGTGCTTTACAGCCCTCTCTAAGCGGTTTACAGAGTCGGCATGCTGCCCCCAACAATCTGGGTCCTCATTTTATCGATTTTGCAAAGATGGGTTTCTGCCGGAGCTGCCCGGTGCGCAGCTCCGGTAGTGAGTGGCCGATTGCGCAATTTGCGCGCGACCCCTCCGGAGCCCTCTCTGCCGGTCCACCGCGCACGTCGCCATTTTTTCCGTGAATTTTTGGCCGATTTTGCTTCTGCGCATGCGCAGAAGCAAAATCGCGCTGAAATCTTGCGAGGGGACGCGCGTGAGAGAGAGATTTTGGTGCAATTTTGCTTCCGCGCATGTGCAGAAGCAAAATTGCGCAATGGGGCATGCACGCATGGCAAGTGCGCGCGTGCCCAAAGTGTGGAGATGCACGTGCAGCGCACCGGCACCGGTAAGAGAGCAACCCGCCGCTGCGACTTTGGAAGGATGAAAGGCTGAGTCAACCTTGAGCCTGGTGAGATTCGAACTGCTAAATTGCAGGCAGCCGGCAGTCAGAAAAAGTAGCCTGAGGTACTGCATTCTAACCGCTATGCCACCAGGGCTGAATAATCCTTGCTTTGGGGCAGGATACTTAGTTTCCAACTCTCTTTTTTTGGTAATGGAGTGAGCCTCATACTGTAAGAGAGAGAACAGGCAGCAGCTGGGTTTTGGTGAGAACTAACTCTCACAACTACTTCCAAAAGCTCTAGTTAGAGCATGGATGGTTGGATTGATTGATTCCACAACATGGAAGATATAACACAGTACTGTAATCCTCAGGTGATGATTTGAGCCCAAACATTGTTTAGTTTCTAAACTATTGTGTAGCTGATATGTATGTATTTGCTTATCCCAGAGTTAACATTATTCCTTTGGTTAAGCTAGTTGACAACATAAATGCTTGAGGCTTGGCTTGGTTTTGCTATGTCCTCTGTGATGCTTGAAAAAAAGGACCTTATCTTGGAATATAACAGAGGTC
Source organism: Diadophis punctatus similis (assembly GCA_023053685.1). NCBI lineage: Eukaryota > Metazoa > Chordata > Lepidosauria > Squamata > Dipsadidae > Diadophis > Diadophis punctatus. The sequence goes on along the minus strand of JALIGW010000002.1, from coordinate 64,076,250 downwards.
TCCAAACATGGCAATTTTAAGACTTGTGGACTTCAACTCCCAGAATTGCCCAGCCAGTCTGGCTTGGCAATTCTGGGAGTTGAAGTCCACAAGTCTTAAAGTTAGAGGTCCCTTAAATTTAGAGGTCCCTAATATAGCATTAAGTCTATAGATACCTCTTTTATTGTAACATTAGCAGTTCATATAATCAGGTATGCCATCATAAGGAGTGCCAGAGCCAGCCCCATATTTATATTTATTTGACTTGTATGCTGCCCATCTCACTTAGAGGTGGCATCAATATTAGATATTTTCTGTTTTGTTGCTCAAATTTGTTTTAGTAAATTTTATCATATTCAAAATTTCTGGGTTTTTATAAAAAGAGCATGTAATGTGGAGGAGTAAGAGTGAGTTTTGTGGGTTTGAAGTTTACGCAAAACAATACGGTGCTAAATATGCACATTTGTGCATAAACTCTCTCTCTCACACACACACAGAGGTTCCACATATTTAAAATACAAAACCATCTTTGCTGCTCTTACAGAGCTGGATAAAGTACCGAGAAGTATGAGTGTATCCGTGTGTGTATTACTTGCTTGGCTAAAGATTTCAAATTGTCATGTTTGCAATGCATTTCTGAGGAATTTTGCTACAGAGTTTAATTAAGATTCATAAATGTTTGCCAGCTAATTTTCTTGTTTAAGTGGAAAACATAAAAATGCTGTGTAGCTGCAAGTAAGAATTAGTCCCAGGAGAGCATTGGGCGGAAAATATCTCTTTTTGTATACTTGATTTTGAGGCTCAGCTTCCGTGCATATAGTTTACGTGAAACCGGGAATGCTGTTTCTTGATACCAATTTATGGCAGAGGTGAGTTCCTACCAGTTCTAACCGGTTCTTTAGTAAACCGGTGGCAATGTCATGGTTCTGTTGGTGCCAGTCCGTGGGCGCCACCATCTTTTTTTTGGCTTCTGCGCATGCGCAGAAGCTGCGTTTTCGGTACTGCGCATGTGCGCATGGGGCACAGCCACCCGGTGCATAATGCGCATGCAGCCACACAGCGCACAATGCACGTGCAGCCACCTGGCACGGGAGGAAGCAAAGTGGTGGCGAGGTAAGTTAGAACCCACCCCTGTGGTATATAGCAAAGACAATTAATGGTGTAGAAGGCTCTCTGTGACAAGAAATCCACAACTAGAGTCATTGAAAATTAAGCTTTAAGCAATGCAAAACTAAGAGAAGAACCTGATTAGGAGGTTCTGCATAACCTTTGACAAATTTGTTGAGTTGTTTTCTTAAAAAGAAAATTTTTGGCAATGTTCAAAATGATTAAATAATGTTTGTAAAAAATGGTTTTGAAAGGATATTGGCAGTTCATTTCTAGAATTAAAAGGGGGGAAATTCAGAAGAAAAATCTGTGTAGCCAACCCCTTCTATCATTAAAAATGGCTTCCATATAGAATAAAAACCCATTATAAGTAATTACAGTTAATAGAAGCTTTTTTTAAAAAAAAGAAGCAAGTTAGCTTAACTGCCAGAGAACCAAACAATGTTTCTGAATTCTAGGCTTTAAAGCAGTTTCTAAAGCAAAGTAATTATACATACTTTGTTGCCTGTGTAAATGGATTTGTGGTCAGCCTTTAAATGATGAGTTTCATTATATGTGGCTTTAATGCTATTGCTGCTCACTGCCCTATTTTGCTGGAGATTAGAGTCTGTGGAGAGCGAATCATCCGATTCTTCGCTGCAAGTTTTGCCATCGGGGTCTTAGCCCAAAGTTCTGATCAGAACAGTCCAAGGTTACGCTAATCCTTGCCTCGCCATTCTGCATCCCTCGCTTCTCCTGTAAGGAGACGATCATGTAGCTTTGGAGGATTTCATAAATGGAGGCATTTGAAAATGTTCTCAACATCCAAGCTAATGGTATAAAATAATGGGAAGACAGCCTATTGCCTCGGTCTAATTTAAAGCCCTTTTGCCAAATTAAACCATAGCCTTTCACCTTCAGAACGGTGTATATTCTGCCCTCATTTGTCTTGTTATTCAGCATTTACAGGGCAGCATTTTGGCGGGCCCGTCTCATGAGTTGAAAGTAAGCACTCAAGGGAAATCCAATAAAAAGTCAGCTTGATCTAGGCTACTCAAATGGTTCCCTGGCTTTGAAGCAAAACAATGGCGCCAGGCTATTTCATAAGGCTGCAATAATTTATAAGAGTTAGCCAGTATGAAAGACTTCACATACCTTTTGTAAAGGCAAGATTATAATTAGGATCCAGATTTAGAGAGCAAAGGGAGTTAGATCTTTTGACACAATAGGTGGTGTCAGTCTGCTTCGTGGCCTGGCCTCTTCCAACAATTATAGCCATAACACAGAATCCAGAGCCGTTGCAGCCTAAAGCAGGTCCAGCCAGCTAGCTTGCCTTAATACCGAGTAAGGGCCCTTTAGTTTCATTAGGAAACAGCTCAAAATGTTTGAGATTTTCTTGAGCGGTTTTGTAAAATGAAAGAAAGAAAAGAAAACAAGACATGCCTTTTTATGAGGATTTTCTCCTTGTTGATAATGTTGGTCTGTAATTTCCTTATATTATTTCTCCATTGTTTATAATTCACTATGCTCTTGTTCTTAGGTTTTGTTTTTTTCTCGGAACAGTTCTTACAAAGAAGTTGCTCGGGTTTTGAAGAAATATCTGTTTGGGCTCAAGATTTATATAGTCTTAGTCTAGTTCCATTTCCAAAACATACAGACAAATCATCAGAAATGCATTTGTTTGCCAATGTTCGTCACAATTTTGTGGATTTTTTTAAACTAAACCTATACATCAAAATCTATATAGTTGTGGAAAAGCAGGAAAAAGTTATTAGAGGAATATGTACAATAGTTAGGGGAAATGATTTGCAAAAGAGGTGAATGTTAAGAAAGAATCATACAAAACGGTGTATTAGTTGAAACGTGCAAGAAAATATATTTTAAAAATTCATTTAGGTTTCTCCTTCCCATTTTCCCCCCTGTCCTTTATTCTGAATTCTAAAAATATTCTTGATATATAGCAATTAATACAAATAATACAAATTAATGCAAATATAAGGGAATTTATGAATTATAGGGAAAATAAGAAACCGAGGAAACGCACCACTGCTAAATTTGCTTCTTCTTTACCACAGAAGCTCTGGGGCTTCCTTAAACATATGTAGTGTTGATTGTCTGTCAGAAGAGAACTTATCAACTTATCAACAAATCACATTAAAAAAACCAAAAGATGATGAATAGAATAGAATAGAATAGAATAGAATAGAATAGAATAGAATAGAATAGAATAGAATAGAATAGAATAGAATTCTTTATTGGCCAAGTGTGATTGGACACACAAGGAATTTGTCTTTGGTGCATATGCTCTCAGTGTACATAAAAGAGAAGATACATTTGTCAAGAATCATGAGGTACAACACTTAATGATTGTCATAGTACATAAAAGAAAAGATACATTTGTCAAGATTTGAACACAGTTTTGGGGACACTGCATCAAATTTTTATATACCAACCTATGAGTTTGATCATGAGAGAATGATGAGGGGAAAGATTCCTTATTTACAGTTCAGGTCAGGTAAAAGAGTTTTTGTCTCTCTCTCTTTCTTTCTTTCTTTCTTTCTTTCTTTCTTTCTTTCTTTCTTTCTTTCTTTCTTTCTTTCTTTCTTTCCTTCCTTCCTTCCTTCCTTCCTTCCTTTTCACCCTTTTGCCCTCTCACCCTTCCTTCTCTGTCTTCAAGATATAATTTACTATCAGGATTTTTTTTCTCTTATGCCTTTCTTACTGAATCTAGATTTTACTTTAGATAAAATGAATGTCTGTTAGTATCCCCTGTTACTGGGCTAAACCCGTCCTCTGCATCTAAAGCAATATGTGTTTGTGTCTTTGTACCTGTGTGTTATATGTATGTGTGTTTTGTGTCTCTGTGTTTAGGACACCCTGCTACTTAATTACTTAGAATTCTTTCAGTACTCTACGTTCAGAAAAATATCCTCCAACAAGGGCTGCTGCTGCTACTGCTCAATTCTCCAATGAACTTTTATGCTCTGGCACAAATCTAAAAATAATCTCAAGCAAACAGAAAAACAGGATTTCTAACAATTCTGAAAAAAGATGCCCAGATGACTTGCTAGGTGCTCAGTCTACAGTCCAGGTTTTAACTGTTGAAATACAGCTTGGTGTTTAAACTCCATCCTGCACCTTATTTTCATAAATGGAGTTTTCCACTTAGATTATCTTTATGAGCTATCTAAATTATTATCAATGGCATAAAAATTAGAAGAAAAATCCAGAATGTAGGTTCTCTTCTTCTATATACATTATGCAGGAGCCACAAAATCTACCCGTTTTAAGGCAGATAACAGCAGTGTTTTAGCTATTTATTTATTTAATTCATTTTATTTATAAAAGTTTCCTTCCAAAGTTGGCGTGCATCAATATTTCAATTGTTTTTTTAAAAAAGAACCGCATTTATCTGTAATCAGAACAAGCACATGTTGTGCAGAATCCACACAAAGAGAAGTGAAGAACTGCGGTGGCAGAAATCCCATAGAACATCACTTTTTTTCTCTCATTCTCTTTGTATAATTAAGCAGTGAAACATGAATTATTAAAACACACTAAAGAATAAAGCCTAACACATAAAATTTACAAAGTCCTGGGTGGCCACAGAGTGCTTTAGAAATGAAATCTCAAGCACATTTGATTTTTTTTAAAATAGCATTTTTCCCATAAAGTTTTTAGCAGACTTGTCACTTCTGTGTCTGCTTAACATGGTTTCTAGACTAATCATAGAAGAGCTGATTGGATAATTTGGCCAACTATTTTGTGGGTAGTTGTGAGTTTCTTTTCAGATATGGTTTGTCCTTTGACCTGAGTAAGACATTTGATCCATTATGCTGCTAATACATATAAATCTTCCCAAGCATTAGGTTTATGAACAGTTTACCATATGAGTATCACTGCTTCTGTCTGGTCATTCCTGAATGCTATAAAAATTACTCAGCATTGGGACTGATTCCACTGAACTAGCAATTGGCTGGAAGCAATCTTGACTAATTCCACCTGGGTTATTTGTTTTATCTCTTTGACTTTGCTTTTATTTTTTTGTAGCCGAAGTGGCGCAGTGGTTAAAATGCAGCACTGCAGCTCACAGTTCAGCTGTTCAAATCTCACCGGCTCAAGGTTGACTCAGCCTTCCATCCTTCCGAGGTCGGTAAAATGAGGACCCAGATTGTTGGAGGCAATATGCTGAACTCTGTAAACCGCTTAGAGAGGGCTGTAAAACACTATGAAGTGGTATATATCGTATTTTTCAGAGTATAAGACGCACCTTTTTCCTCCCTAAAAGTGGCTGAAAATTTGGGTGCGTCTTATACTTCGAATGTAGCTTTTTTTTCCAGCCCTAACTAGGTGCTAACAGATCTTCCCAGCTCTTACCTTGCAGGCTTTTTCATTGTTACTCTCTCCAAAGACTGTTTTTCCAGCCCTAAGTCTTTGCAGGGTTTTTTTTCATTGCTCTACTTGCTCCAAAGAAGTTGTTTTCTAGCCCTAACTAGGTGCTAACGATCTTCCCAGCTCTTACTGGCTTGCAGGCTCTTTCATTGTTACTCTCTCAGAAGAAGGTTTTTTTAAGTCCTAACCAGGAGATAAAATAATGTGCTACAGCTGCTCCGAATAAGTTTTTTCTAGCCCTAACTAGGTGCTAACGATCTTCCCAGCTCTTACTGGTTTGCATGCTCTTTCATTGTTACTCTCAGAAGAAGGTTTTTTTAAGTCCTAACCAGGGGATAAAATAATGTGCTGAAGCTGACCAGACTAAGGATGCTAGCCAGATGAATACCTGGTAGGCAGATTGTTTTCCCCTATTTTCCTCCCCAAAAACTAAGGTGCGTCTTATACTCCGGTGCGTCTTATACTCCGAAAAATACGGTAAGTCTAAGTGCTATTGCTATTGCTATGTGTATTACCATTAATGAAAGCTGAAATAATCAAAGCCGTACAGAAAAATGCAACTAAATACTCACTGTTTATTGTTGAGAAATTCAAAAAGAGTTCAATAAAATGGATCTGATTAAGAGTTGGATTATACCAAATAAATATACCAAAGCTGTTGGTTAAATATGCTGAAAGATATTTCTTCAACTTCCCAGTCTAACCAAGAGCCTTGGTTGTGAAGAAAGCAGTGCTAAACTACTTCTGTATTATTCTCAATAATGCTATATCAGTATGTCCATGATATCATCTAGCTCGCCTTGGCTATTATATAAAACACATTTTACAAAACTTTATGGCTTGAGATATAGTTCTTCAATTGATTAATCTATATAGGCATTGGGAGAGATGTTGTATATCATTCCAAAGACATTGCTGGAAACAGGAAATTGAAGCACAAATAAACACATTTCTTTCATTGCAAAGTTGTCACAATGCCAGTTTGTATCAAGATGGAAGAGCACCAGATAACATCAGATGAGGCCTTTACAGGTAGTCCTCGACTTAAAGCCATTCGCTTAGTGACCGAAGTTACAACGGCACTGAAAAAAGTGACTTATGACCTGTTTCTAATCTTATGACCGTTGCAGCATCCCCAAGGTTACATGCTCAAAATTCAGGCACTTGGCAACTGGCATGTATTTGTGACAGTTGTACAGTCTCCAGGTTATGTGATTGCCATTTATAACCTTCCCAGCTGGTTTCCAACAAGCAAAGTCAATGGCGGAAGCTGGGTTCACTTAATGACTGCATGACAGGGGTGGGTTCCTCCCGGTTCAGACCGGATTGCCCGAAACAGTAGCGACCCACTGGTGACATCACTGTCGGTGCCATTCCATACGCGCTGCCATCTTTTTTTATTTTATTTTGTGCGAATTTTTCCCCTTCCGTGGCTTGAAAAAGGGCCCTCCTGCCCGCCCGCAGGTGAATTCTGACCTTTATTTCTTCGCCTGAAGCACAGCTGATGAGCTCCTCAGCTGTGTTTCGGGCTCATTCCTGCTTCTGAGCATGCGCGGGAGCCATATCACACAAGGGGACATGCACACACGAAACGTCGCGATGCGAACCGGTGACGAAGATAAGTGGAACCCACCCCTGCCGCATGACAACTGTGTCACTTGACAACTGTGGCAAAAAAGTTGTAAAATGGGACAAAACTCACTTAACAACTTCCTTGCTTAGCAATGTGGTTGTAAGTCAAGAACTACCTGTATCCCCTAAAGTCTTGCTCCTGCCACCAAAATTCCCTTCTGTTTGTGTATTCCTTTCCTAGAAAAAATGGAATGGATGGATGATTAATAATCTGGAATTCAATACTATTTGTGTCTCTGTGTGTACAAGAAGTGTACAACTCCAACATTGCATTACAAAAACTGAGTAGTTGTCAAATAGAGACTGTTTTTTGATGAACGGAGAATTTTCACATGGCGCTTAATCTTTCTGTTCAATATCTTCCATGATTATTCTATTGAGAGTATAATAATCTGTGCTAAGTTGCTCCATTTCTGTAAGAATAGTATCAGTGACTGTGTCATAACATTCATTATTTGGATTTCTTAATAGCTTCTTTCAGGTTTTACTTTTACTTTACTTTTATTTCCTCCCGTCAGCAGTCTTGTGGGGTCACAGCTCCCCTTTTTTCTAAACCACGGGTGTCCAAGCTTGGCAACTTCAAGACCTGTGGACTTCAACTCCCAAAATTCACCATGTCTGGCTGGGAATTCTGGGAGTTAAAGTCCACAAGTGTTAAACCTCCCAAGCTTGGACACTCCTATTCTAAACCAATTTCTATCAGCTTGAGGGTCTCACCATGGCTGCACTTCAAAAGTGGGTGGGATCAAAGTTGATTTCAGAAGGAGATACAGGGGTTAAAGCCAAACCTTTTCTTCCTTATGATGCACTAAACTCCTCCCAAATAGGAATATGGTATAATATTTTGGTGGTTTTCTATTTCAAAGGAGGCTTTGGGGATCAGAACTCTTGATCTACTGGAAAGTTCATTCAGTTGACTGATGAGGGATTGGAAGCTCTGTTTGAACTTTTCATTCTTAAATATATACAGGTAACACTCAATTTGCAACCATTTGTTTCGTTTGAAGGCTGTTTGAAGTTACAACAGCAAAAGTAACTTATCACCACTTTTAACATTTAGAACCGTTGCAACATCCCCATGGTCACTTGATCAAAATTCGACAGCTTAGCAACTGGCATGTATTTATGACAGTTGCAGTGTCCTGGGGTCATGAGAGAAGCAACTTAGAACTAAGGAGAAATTTCCTGACAGCTAGAACAATTAATCAGTGGAACAGCCTGCCTCCAGTAGTTGTGAATGCTCCAACACTGGACGTTTTTAAGAAGATGTTGGATAACCATTTGTCTGAAGTAGTGTAGGGTTTCCTGCCTAAGCAGGGGGTTGGACTAGAAGACCTCCAAGGTCTCTTCCAACTCTGTTACTATTACTATTACCTTTTAAACATTCTCCATGGGGAAGCCAGATTCATTTAACACCCATGTTACTAACTTAACAACTGCAGGGATTCACTTAAGAACTTGGCAAGAAAGGTTGTAAAATGAAGCAAAACTCACTTAACAACTGCCTTGCTTAGCAATGGAAATTTTGGGCTCAATTGTGGACATAAGCTGAGGACCTTATTCTTAAAATAAGAAGAGAGGTACGGTTCTGAAGGGCACGTTCAAGCCTAACCATCTCCATCAAATATTTTAAAACATGCTACAACATTCCACATACAAAACAATCATGCTTAAATGGAGACATTTGCAGACATCTTATACTGTAGCTATATACCCACTGTTTGTTATTTGGGAAAGATCAAACATATCACGGACAATTGACTTGAACCAAAGATCAGTGGAACTACTTCCATCTACTTAAGAAGGTTTTAGGCATTGTACTTAATCTGCAATCCTTTGCATCTTTACCATGGAGAATAAACTCATTTGAAGACAGCGAAACTGAATGGAATCAAATATAATTGAACTAAATATATGTGGGATTTTAACAGACAGCATCATTTTCTCGTATTGAAAGCAGCTTCTCTTAAGAACTGAGGGAACGCAGGGGAGAGGGAAGGCAGATATTTTAAAAAGGAAAGCCAAGGGTGAAAGAGTATTGCCTTCGAAGATATAATTTTGGAGGAATTTCAGTGGTCTCTGTTGGCCGTTGCTTTTAAAGGGGCTGTTGATGGAACACCTGGGCCTGCATTTATGCTGACAATTTTTGCAACCTTCTACAAAAGGTTATCTTTGCTTTTAAAGTGCCAAAAAGTTTAATGTGGTGATTAAAGAATCAAATTTGAATTTTATAGCAAAAACTCTATCAAAATAGCACCCAGTAGCCTACAGAGCAGCGGTGGGTTGCTCCCGGTTCGGCCCGGTTCTGTGAACCGGTAGCGGCGGGAAGCTCCGCCCACCCACCCGGGACGCTTCTGCACATGTGCAGAAGCGCCACAGGCATGCGCGTGGTTGCACAAACCAGTAGCAACGTGTTTTAGAACCCATTACTGCTACAGAGGTATTAAAGTACAATTCCCATCTTCTGCAAGCCATGGGTCCATTGGGTGAAAATGATTGGCTATACCAGGGGTAGGCAAAGTTGGCTCTTCAATGACTCATGGACTTCAACTCCCAGAATTCCTGAGCTAGCATGATTGGCTCAGAAAGTCTGGGAGTTGAAGTCCATGAGTCATAGAAGAGCCAACTTTGCCTACCCCTGGGCTATACAATCAAATAACTCTAGAGATCGCCAGGTGTTTGGAAATAAGAAATTGTTAATCATGCTTTTCTTTGGAAAAGAAAAATCCTAAGAATTAAAGAAAAATTCTGGGGAATAATCTCCAAACTGAAATTTTTGAATGTCCAAGCTAAGGTTTTACTATAGCAGCACTCAAATTAATAAACAGATATGAGACCAAACCATTTACAATAAATTGAATGAAAAGAGGGTAAACCAGAGAAGCAACTATTTCACTTTCTTCTTTTGTTGGCTAGAGTTGAATTGTTATATTCATACTTTTTTCTTCTAGCTAGCTAGTACAGAGATGCTATATTTTTGATGCAATAAAATTGTCTTTGATGTAATATTTTGGAAGAAAAAAATAGAAAATAAACAACAGTAGTAAATGCTCCTCTTAATATTGTCATTCTATAAAGTATTAGGAAGATCGGTCTGTCAGCCTGTCTCTATCTCTATCATCTATCTATCTATCTACCTACCTACTGTATCTATCTCATTTTCTCAAGCTATATCTGCATTTTCTAGCACAGGTGAAAGCTGTACCTCAGTTAATAAGTGCTGAAATTTTAAAAACAGTACAACACATGCAACATTTATTTAATACCTTTTATCTGCAAATATCCCAAAGGACTGAGATAGTTATCAAAAAAGCAGTTATCCTCGGAAATGCTAAATGAAGTTAACGTCTGTTGGGCTTCCACCTTGCCATCCTTGTCTTTCACTCTGTAGATTGAAATCTACATGCCTTGGGGAAGGAAAAGAACAAAAAGATCCAGAGCAACATCTGGCCTCCTTATTAAAGGCTAACAAAATATAGAGGAAAAAAGGTTAATGAGATTTTCTTTTTCAGGCATCCTATTACATCACATTTAGATGTCCCCTTCTTTCACGAGTTCAGTAGAAACTTTCTCCCCTGGCATCATTTTTAAGCTTCTTATAAAAACTGTGTGTGTGTGTGTGTGTGTGTGAGAGAGAGAGAGAGAGAGAGAGAGAGAGAGAGAGACAGAGAGACAGACAGACAGACAGACAGACAGACAGACAGACAGACAGACAGACAGACATGTATGTATGTGTTGGTGGAAAGCACATTCATCAAGCTGTGCTGTATTATCTGACGTGTGCAGAAAATAATAAAATATGACTAATACTTAATATTGACCCATGAAGAGCTATGGTTAGAATGCAGTATTGCAGACTAACTCACTGCTCATTGCCAGGAGTTCGATCCTGACTGGCTCAAGGTTGACTCAGCCTTCCATTCTTCTGAGGTCAGTAAAATGAGGACTCAGATTGTTGGGGGCAATATGCTGACTCTGTAAACTGCTTAGAGAGGGCTGTAAAACACTGTGAAGGGATATATAAGTCTAAGTGCTGTTGCTGTTATTGATCATTCCTTCATATGTCTATGTCTATGAATATGAGTATGAGAGAGAGAGAGAGAGAGAGAGAGAGAGAGAGACAGAGACAGAGACAGAGACAGAGACAGAGACAGAGACACAGAGAGAGAGAGAGACAGAGAGAGAGACAGAGAGAGAGACAGAGAGAGAGACAGAGAGACAGAGAGACAGAGAGACAGAGAAAACATTTTTATTTTCATCAGATTTTTCCAATCTCATTTCATTAAGTCCTTTGCTTTTAAAATAAGAATGACATAGATTCGACTTCCGGGGGCGGGGCCATGGCGGAGCGAAGCTGAGAGGCAAACCGCTGCAACTTAGCTTGACTTTCTTCGCTCAGACTGCTGAAAATTCGCAGCATGGAGCCTCGAAGGGGTTAGCGCGAGGAAGGGGAACATCGGGCGAGACGGGAGGAGGTGCAAACCCCCGCCGAAGCAGATGGAAGCCCCAAATCTGAGCGAAGAAGAAACCAGCAAACCACGCTTGTCCAGAGGCATGGCCGCCTGAGCATACAGCAAGGAAGGAGAGAGATAGAGGAACGGCAAAATATTGGTGGATTATTGGAAACATCGGATCAAATTGGATTACAATTTTTGATTTTCGGAGAACATTCTAAAATAGAAGAGAACGATCGGCACCCTCGAAGGACAATTAAGCCTCCAAAAAAAAGAACTTAGCGGCGCCTTAGCGGAAAGGAGCGAAAGGCGAGACGAATAAAACAAAATTAACAGACTGCTTTAAAGGGATACGATCCAAAAGAGCTACAGATCTACGGGACCACGGGAAAAACAGTTGAGAGTGGAAAAAGGAACTTACGAGAAGATCACATTTGAAATACTATGAAATAAAAGGAGGAGGGGGAAAAAAAAGGGAGAAAGAACAGTGACAAAGCAATCTTCCTGAACGCAGACATCTTGTATAGACTGTAAAACAGAAATAGAAGATTGAAGACTCCTTCCCAAAAAGACACTTGTAAGATATAATATACGATACCAGATCAACTTGAAATTGAAAACTTTAATTTATATATTGATTTAGTAATATTGATTTAGTAATATACTGATATTTAAACTTTAACATATAGTTATCAAAATTATTAAAGTTAAAAATAGTAATACGTGGATACCTAAATAATTAACTATCACTGTTATTATTATATATTAGTTTTCTTTTTTATGGAAAGTAAGAAATAAGAAATAAGATTCTTAAAGATATTAATAACAATTTATATTAAGATACTGAATTAAGTGAACTTATATATTTATATAGATATTTTTTTTCTCTTCTCTTCTTTTTTCTTTTCCTATGATTACTGAATACTAAACTATTTAGACTGTTTAGATTGTGAACTTACAAAGATAGAAATTGTTAGTAAATATTTTTGATAAGATAAGTTAAAAAAAAAGAAGGGGAGGGAATATAATAACAATAACAATAATAATAAGCTCTTGACAGGTTTTTTCAAAAATAGAAAATTGACGTTCAAATGATTAACAATTAACCCTTCTTTCTTATCTCCCTATCTCAAAATACGAATAATATTCTCCAATACTTTCCTTTATTGTACTTTAATGAATTTCTGACCTCCCTTGGATTTTCTTAAACTCTAGAATCCTTTACTCCATTTCATACCCCCCTTTCTCACTCTTTAATAGCTAGTTTAATCTTTTACCCTCTACTTCTTACTCTAAGTATACTGATTATAGAGAAAGTATAACGATAAGAAGAGGGAAAAATATATGAAAGTGTGGAATAACTTTTTCAGCAGAGTGATCATGTCAACAACAACTACTGTAACCAAACCAATTAAGAAACCAATCCCAGTAACACCTTCAGTGACAGGGCAAAAACTGATCACAGAAATGGCAACTACTGAAAAACAAGGACAAACACCATCACTACATACCATGCAGGCCACACTAGACAGAATACAAGAATTCATGATGACACAGCAAGAAACAATGGTAAAAATGCAACAAACAATATTTAATAATCAGGAGCAGACTAATGAAAATTTTGAAGAAGTTAAGGGAAACATCAAAAAATTAGATAATAGAATGGAGGTAATTCAGGGAGTAGTAGCAAAACATGAACAACAAATAAAATATTTAGAGGAAAAAACCGACATAACTGATAAAAAAAATAGAGGAAACGGAAGAATCACTAAAAACCAAAAACAAAGAATTGGAAGGGGCCATTGCCCTTCTCGAAATGGAGAAATCAGCATTCTACCTTAGGTTCCAAAATATACCAGAGGTGAAAGAGGAGGAGTTGCGTGATCAGGTAGCAGAAATACTAGCAGAAGCTCTACAGGTAGAAAAAGAAGAAATAAATAGACATATAGATGAAATTTACAGAGTACAAACAAACTTTGCCAAAAGACACAAGTTACCCAGGGAGGTACATGTACGATTCACAAAAAAAGCAATAAGAGATGAAATCTATAAAACTACGAGAACAGAACAAATACTACATAAGGAAAGAGAAATTAATGTATTAAAACAAATTCCCAAACGAATAAGAGAAAAGAGAAGGGACCTACAATACTGCACTGCAAAACTAATAAGACAAGAAATTCCTTTTAGATGGTTGATTCCGGAAGGAATCCTGGTGACTTGGAAAGGGAAAAAAATAAAGATAGAAACAATGGAAGAGGCAGACCAATTTATTGAAACATATTTAGAAAAAGAAGGAGAGAGCAGTGTAGAAGGTGAGGGACAAAGTCAGGAAGAAAAAGAAATGTTGGAAGAAATGGAGAGAATGAAAAGACAAGAGAGAGAGGGAGATAAGAGAATGAAAACAAAAGAAATAAGAACCGTGAGACAAACAAGAGCAACAAGTAAAAAATAAAATGCAAAATCAAATCAAAATATTTTCAGTTAACATAAATGGAATCAATTCACCAATAAAAAGAAGACAAATACTCAATAGACTACAGAAACAAGGTTCAGATATCACATGTTTACAAGAAGTTCACATTAAAAAAGAAGAGTATAAGTTATTACAGCAGCCCAAGATAGGTAATCTTTTCACATCCTTAGCTGACTCAAGGAAAAAAGGAATAGCACTATATATCAAAAACTGGTTAAGCCCCAAACAAATATATAGAGACACAGAAGGAAGAATACTTATGGTAGAAATCACAATTGATAAAACTAAAATATTATTAATAGCCATATACGCTCCTAATAAAGGACAAAAAGAATTCTATACTAAATTATATCAACAAATTATAAAATTAGAGAGAGAAAACATCTGTATAATTGGTGACTTCAATGCAGTAGTAGATGCCAAACAAGATTATAAATCGGGATCAAAAAAAAATTCTGAAAGAAAAATTTTACCCAAAAATTTCTTTGAAATCGTGAATGAATTTAAAATAAAAGATATATGGAGAGAAAGACACCAGAAACAAAACCAATATACATACTTTTCAAACCCACATCAATCCTGGTCCAGACTTGATATGGCCTGGTCAAATATAGAACCAATTATTAAAATAGAGAGTGTAGAAATAGAACCAAATACGTGGGCGGACCACAATCCCATAGTAATTACAATGAGAGGAATAAATAAGACAAGAAGGAGATGGATGATGAACCAGAAAATAATAAAAGAAAAAGAATTTAAACAATATATGGAGAAAGAACTAACTTTCTTTCTACAGGAGAATTGGAACGAAGATACATCTATACAAAACATTTGGGATACTATGAAAGCATATGTAAGAGGACTATCTATTGCTTACTCTATTAAAAAAAATAAAAATAAAAATAAACAGATTAAGGATTTACAAAACAGGATAGGGGAATTAGAACACAAATTACAAGAGACACCACAAGATAAGGAAATAAAAGAAGAAAAGGAATTAATTAAACACAAAATAAACCTGATAACACAAGAAGAAATCGCATTAAAAATTAAGTCAGCCAAACAGAACCATTTTGAACATGCTAACAAACCAGGTAGATGGCTGGCTTATAAATTAAGAAAAGAAAAGGAAAAAAAAACAATACAACAACTAGAGGATTCGCTAGGGAAAATGCAGTTGGCAATAGAAGAAAAAAAAGAAATAGCAAGAGAATATTATAGAGAACTATACAGCAAAGATACTATACAAATCCAAAATATACAAGACTATTTAAAAAATTCTAGTATAGCGCAATTACCAGAGGATATTAAAAATAAGATGGACGAAGAAATAACACTGATTGAATTAGAAAAAGCAATAAAGAACCAAAAAAATAACAAAACCCCAGGACCGGATGGTATTCCAGCAGAGTATTATAAAGAATTACAAACGATTTTAAAAAGTATACAATTAATTACATACAATGAAGTACTAAAAAAAGGAGCAATTCCAGACTCATGGACAGAGGCACTAATAACAATCATCCCCAAAGACACCAATACGAAACATAAGATCCAGAGTTACAGGCCAATCTCGCTGTTGAACTCAGATTATAAAATCTTTGCCTCCATAATGGCGGAAAGACTTAAAAAAACGCTTACTAAAATTATACACTCAGATCAAAATGGTTTTTTACCAAACAGACATATCAAAAACAATATCAGAACAATTATAAACATTTTAGAATATTATGAGACTCATCCAGGGGAATCCATGGCACTCATATTCCTAGATGCCCAAAAGGCATTTGATAATTTAAACTGGGACTTCATAACAAATCAATTAGATAAAATGAATTTTGGAGAAAACTACATAAGAACAATTAAAGCAATATATTCAAAACAAACTGCAAAAATCCTCATCAATGGAGAAACTACAAAAAATTTTAATATAGAAAAGGGAGTTCAACAAGGTTGTCCTCTCTCCCCTTTATTATTTATATTATCATTGGAATCATTATTACAAAAGGTAAGGGAAAACAAAGAAATAAAAGGACTCAAGATAAAAGAACAGGAATATAAATTGCAGGCATTCGCAGACGACATGGTTTTCAATATAGAAGAACCTCTAGAGGTAGGATCAATTTTACTAAAAGAAATTAATGAATTTGGGAAAGTAGCAGGTCTAAAAATTAACAAACAAAAAACTAAAATAATAACCAAAAATCTGACAGATACACAAAATAAGGAATTAGAAAGGAAATTAGAAATACAAATTGTAAAGAAAATAAAATATTTAGGAATCAACCTGTCAGCGAAATGCACAACAATAAAAGAAGAAAACTATATGGGAATTTTAAAACAAATTGAAAAGAAACTAGATAACTGGAACAAATTACAAATATCTCTAATAGGCAGAATTGCAGCGATTAAAATGTCAATACTACCTCAAATTTTATACTTATTTCAGACTATACCAATCAAATTAGAGAAAAAATATTTTGAAAAATTAAATAAAATACTAACCAAATTTATATGGGCCGGGAAAAAACCAAGAATTAAATTAAAATATTTACAACAAAATAGAAATCAGGGAGGGTTCGGACTGCCAGACTTTGAATTATATTATCAAGCATCTGCTTTAACATGGATAAAGGACTGGATACAAATCAAAAATAGACGCTTACTGGTATTAGAAGGTTATGATTTACATATAGGGTGGCATGGATTCCTCTGGGATGATAAACATAAAACACACTCATATTTTAAAAGACATAAAATCAGAGACTCCCTATTAGGAATCTGGCTTAGAATCAAAAAACAATATTATACTAAGATACCACCCTGGTTCTCTGGCATGGAAGCCATTACTTACCCAAACACAACAAACCTGGAAAAAATGGTCACATACGAAGAAATACTGGAAGAAGGAGGAGCCTTAAAATCTATATCAAAATTAGAACAGGGAGGAATTAAGATTGACTGGTGGCCATACTTTCAAATTAAGAACAGATTAGAAAACGACAAGAGGAAATATGGAATACAAAAAACTAAATCAGAATTAGATAAAATCTTATTAGGCCAGGAACAAAAAGCAATAACTAAAATATATAAATTTCTTCTAAAAAACAAAACACAGAAAGATATAATAAAGGGAAATATGATAAGCTGGACGAAAAATTTTGGACATGAAATACCAATTAATCAATGGGAAAAAATATGGAATCAAAACTACAAAATCACAAAATCAGTCTCATACAAAGAAAATTATTATAAACTATTCTATAGATGGCACCTCCTTCCAGCGAGATTGGCAAGAATGTATAAAAATCTACCACCAAATTGTTGGAGATGTCAGTGTAAAACTGGATCTTATTATCATATGTGGTGGACCTGTCCAAAAATCAAACTCTTCTGGAATAAAATCAAAAACTGGTTAACAGAAATCACACAACAAGACTTAGATATTAAACCGGAAATTTTCTTATTGGGAATCATCAACCAAAAAATGGAAAAAAAACACTACTATATCATTTTACATATACTAACAGCGGCAAGAATAACGATAGCACAAAATTGGAAATTAAATGATATTCCCGAGGAAAGCAGTGTAATCAGAAAAATTTTGGATTGTGCCGAAGCGGATAAGTTAACTATGGAATTGAAAGGAAAGGAAGACTCCGACTATTATGAAATTTGGAATTTATTTTACAATTGGTACGAAAAACGAGAACAAATATCATCAATGTAATAAATGTAAATATAAGTTAAATAAGACACATAGAAATTAGAATAAGGAATTAATAGAGAAAATAGTTATATTATAATAATATATATGTATATTATGATTTTACAAAATTGAAAGTGCCTTATTTCTTATGAACTATTATTATTATTATCAATACTATCATCAATATCACTATCGTTGTACTATTATTAATACTATTGTTAATATTAATATTAATACGATTGATTTATAAAATCTATCACATAAAAGACAAGATAAAAGTTGGAAAATACATAAAAATATATCGCTAACATATACTCGCCGTAGAACAAATTATAGAAATTAACAGCTCTATAGCTGTATGCGTTTTTTATGTTTTGTAAATGTTTATATTGTACTTGTTAATGTCATAATGTTCTTTTTTTTTGTTTTGTATGTTTGTTTGTTTTTAAATGTAAATAACTTAATAAAAACTATTTAAAAAAAAAAGAATGACATAGATTCACTGATAACACAATTATTGCTGCCACCAATTATTGCATAATTTAACCCTGCTACGCCAGGGATTACTCAAGTCTTTATCCAGGTCAGTGAGGAGGTCTCTCCTTGTCATCAAATATTTTCTGATATTCTCGCTCTCCTTGTGCATTGTATAGAAATACTGACAGGGATAATTACCAAATTACCTGATCCTTATTTTGATGTAGCTTCAAAGACAATCAAAGCTCGTAGGCTGTCTTTATCATGAAGTCAAATCAATGGCAATTCCAAATTAGATGACTACATCAACTGGAGCCTTTTAGCTTGGAATGAATGGAGAAATGATGGAGGTCTATAAAAACTCTACATGAGAGAGATAACTTGGAGAGGAAGAAGCCATCCAACTAGAGAAGGATTTAGATCTGAGCATAGGAATGTTTTTCCTCCCCATGCAGGCATTGTTAAAGGGTGGAATTCACTGCTTGCGGTTACTGTAATGACAACTGTGAAATCCAGAAGGTATTAAAAGGTAATGGACATTTTCATACAGGATCAAGTTATCAAGGGCTGCTAATATTGATCACTGTTTGTTACCAATTGATCATGCCTTGATACAGATTCCTGGGAAATGACAGGGGAAGGAAGCATTTTCCAGTCCACGTTTATAAATTTTCACAGTGCAGGCTGTTGGCTTTGTGTGACACTCAACATTCTACATATTCATCTCCCAGTGAGACAGCGGAAAAAAATGCATGCTGACTGATCATGCTATCCACCTCTTTCTCCAGAGAGGTTCAGAAGCCTCTAACCCCCCAAATTAGAACCCCATCCACCTCCCAACACAAGCCCCTTTTCCCCTGGGGGTCCAGCTTGAAGAGAATTACATGTGAAATGCATTCGAAAAGATGATTAGCTAGAGAATGTGGTAGAAAGATATTTTGGCTTTGCAGTGTTTTGATATGTGTCTCAAACAAAACAAGTTGTGGTACTACAGACCTCTTAATTAATATATTTGTGTCTTGTAAATATGCTGTACTTAGCAATAAGCTCTTTGTTTTGATTGGAGTGTTAGCAGCACGTCCTTTGTGTTTTACTGCTGGCATACTGTACTGTATTTTGTTCTGGGTATTGAGATGCATCATTGCTATTAGCCAGCTTGAATACCATCAGGTATCCAAGATGGGATTTTTAAAAAATGGGTTCTAAAATGAACAAATGAAATCTCCATCAGCACAGCTAATGAAAATATTTTGCCATTATTCCTCTAAAAACAAATTTGGAATTTGTGTCACAGCAGACTCCATGGTGGGATAGAACAAAACTTTTTCCCTTAACTCCCTCTGCCTGCCTGTCTGACTGACTTGCAGGGATACTGGAGAATTGCACTTATTTTTTTAAAAATAAACCCAAGCTGTTTTGTTTAAATTTTGCTTAGCCTCTCCCAAGGTTTTTTTTTTTTAAATATTTCACAGTCTTCTTTTCTCCATCACTTTCCAGAATGATCATTCATATTATATGGCTGTTCCAAAATGTGGCAAAAACAGAAAAATTCTGAGCTGAGTCAAGGGCGGCTTGAAGTTCATCAGATTTTTTAAATTTAGACAAAACTGAGATGCACCTAGCCTTCTCACATACTGTTCTAGGAAGAGGAGGAGCGGGAGGGGGAGGAGGACGGGGGAGGAGGGGGAGGAGGAGGAGGAAGGAGGAGGAGGAGGAGGAGGAGGAGGAGGAGGAGGAGGAGGAGGAGGAGGAAGAAGAAGGAGAAGAAGGAGGAGGAGGAGAAGGAGGGGAGGGAGGGAGGGAGGGAGGGAGGGAGGGAGGGAGGGAGGAAGGAAGGAAGGAAGGAAGGAAGGAAGGAAGGAAGGAAGGAAGGAAGGAAGGAAGGAAGGAAGGAAGGAAGGAAGGAAGGAAGGAAGGAAGGAGCACCACAAATCCTACTCCTTTCTCATACACATCTGTGAGAAAAAAGAAGTACTAAAAACTGCTCTGTGAAAGTGGGCAGTGAAATAAGATATGACTTCCTGGCATAATTCTGAAAGAAATAACTATTTATTTATTTCCCTTATTTTTCTTGATTGTCCTGCTTCCTAAGAGAATTCATGTCTTATCCCTGAAGGCCAGTTATATATAGGAGAAAGATAGGAGGTGGATGAGAATGTAAAAAATAGTACCAATAGAGCCACATGGCTCTGGTCCTTCAAGGTAGTCCTTAACTTACAACCACTTTTTTGGCAACCATTTGAAGTTACAACAGCATTAAAAAAAGCGATTTACCACCAGTCCTTGCACTTACAGCTGTTGCAGCGTCCTCACAGTCATGTGCTCAGCATTCAGACAACTGGCCTGTGTTTATGACAGTTGCAGCATCCCATGGTCATGTAATCACCATTAGTGACCTCCCCTGCCAGCTTCCAACAAGCGAAGTCAATAGAGGATGCTGAATTCACTCAACAACAGCATGATTCACTTAACAATTGCAGTGATTTGCTTAACAACCATGACAAAAAGAGCCATAAAATTGGCGATGTTTCACTGAACAACCACCTTGCTTAGCAATGGAATTTCTGGTCCCAACTGCGGTCATAAATCAAGGACTACTTGCACTTATCAAGAACAAGGTCCATTGCTGTGTGACAAGTACAGCTTGTACTGCGATATATATTATCAAAACAATATTCTTTTTCCTGTCCTTTAAAATCCTAATAACAGCTGCCAGGTTACTGGTGGCACAGTATTGGAAGAAGGAAGATATGCCTACTATTGAAGAATGGGCACTAAAAGTTACACATTTGGCTGAAATGGCAAAAAATTCATCATATCTTAAGGATCATTCAAATGAAAGATATATATTGGAATGAAATAGATGGATTGATTATATTCAGAAAAAGTATCAGATTAAGAAGACCCAAATAGATTATTAATGATAAATGTTTAATTTTTAGATTATGTTTTTAAGTTTTTGAGTAATAAGGAGTTAGAAAAATGTTTGAATTAATAATTTTCTAGTATATTTTAGCTCTAGGTTTTTTTGAAATTATACCTTGTGCTTTTTCTGGGAAGTCGGGGTGTGTGTGTGGAGGGGAGGGTAAGAGGGGTGGGAAGGGTGGAGGGGGGAAGGGGGGGAGAAAAGAGAAAAATGTTTGTACTCTGTACTGTTAAAACTTTTCAATAAAAAAAAATCCTAGATCAGTGATGGCGAACCTTTTTTCCCTCGGGTGCCGAAAGTGCATGCACGCACACTATCACGCATGCGCCCATACCAATAATTCAAAGCCTGGGGAGGACAAAAACGGCCTCTTCCGCCCCCCAGAGGCCCTCTGGAGGCTGGAAATGGCCCATTTCCCAACTTCTGGTGAGCCCTCCCCATGCTCCAGAGGCTTCCTTGGAGCCTGGGGAGGGCAAAAACGCCCTCACCCATCCCCCCCGGAGGCCCTCCAGAAGCCAAAAACGCCCTCCCAGAGCCTCCATGTGAGCCAAAAATCAGCTGGCTGGCACGTACATGCGTGCTGGAGCTGAGCTAGGCAACAGCTCGCGTGTCGGCAGATATGGCTCCGCGTGCCACCTGTGGCACGCGTGCCATAGGTTCGCCATCACTGTCCTAGATCATGAAGGAACCCCTGCCTCTTAGTGACTTTCCACTTTGTGTAACCGAGGGAGAAAATTCCACTACTAAGTGTAAGATTATCAAATGGAATCAGCCATCTCCAATCAGTCATGTCCCAGTTGTGACTCTACAGCCCAGAATTCCCTGTCACGGCAAAAGTATCGAGCACCTCAAATTGGAGGTGAAATGCTGTTGAGACATGCTGTCAATCGGTCATGCAAATTACTCTAATTGTCGCTGTTGTTCTTTTTTGATAAACAGGACACCCGTGTGCAATTTTGTAAAAGGATTTTGGCCGCGATTCTGCCATAAGAGATGGGATGTTGAGGGTCAAGAAAGTCTGTCCTTAATGTGCCATGAAGAGTCATCCGTACCATGAAAGAACAGATCTAGTGAAATGCAAGAAGAGAAGCAATTGCACATCTGGTAGTCAGTGCTTGTTTAGGTGTTGCTGGAATATGATTCGAGCAGATTAATTATTTGCACAGATTATGTTGTTAATTTGCAATGGACTGAGAGGAGATTTCCTGGCAAGTCCTGGATGGAGGGGGCTTATTTGTGATTAACAGAAAAGCGAGGATAAAGCAATGCCATTTTTAAATAAATAGTACAATCCGTTGCAGAGTTTCCTAAGGACTTGGTAACATCCTGATTGACAATTGGCTTTGTTTGGCTGGCAGGGCTGACAACTAAAAGCCAAAACAGCTCTCTGGCCATGCAAAAGACCTTGTTTCCAGAGCCTTCCCCCCCCCCCCATTTGTGTCTTTTCATGCTGAAGTAAGTGAAGGAGCAAATTATACTTTTCTAAATATTGAGATTCAGTTGCCATAATGTGCTTATGGGTATTATAGTGCAAACGAGTATCTGGAGGCAGATTGAGGAACTTGACCTAATGCCCTTATCCCTCAGCCTTCCAACTCTGCTCTAATGAACATCTACTCATAATTATTTCTCAAATAGTTTCTAACTAATTTTAAAGTGGGCAATTTATAGCACTTGTAGAAAAACGCTGCAAGTTTCATTAAAATATTCAGCACAACGAGAACTTTGAGCAGAATATATTTCTTTACTGTTCAACAAAGTCATACATATTTATAATAAACCTCTTCGGTTGTTTTAATAATAGCATTCTCTTCTAGAGATCTGAATACTAATGTTACTATTTCTTCCCTACCAGAATGATGGCTACCAAAGACCATACTCCCATCCTGAATTGGCTTCTTATTTAGAAATGACACGGAGGCTCCTGCTTTTCACTAATTTCCTTTTTAATTAAGATTTGTTTTAAGACAAAGCATGCTCGACAAAGCAAAAAAAAAATCAGTTCTTGACATTTGATTCATATTTAAGGTCTGATGTGAGGGCCCTGACTCGTGAAGCTGACCTCACTGGATGCTCCTTTGTTTCTGTTTAATTTGGTTGGACTGCTATGTCTACATATGCAAACAACTGTTGTGTGGAAAAATCATGCCTGTTTGATTCACTACATATTCACCATAAATTGTTCTCCTTTTGTTAAAGAGACACCTACATTCAAAAAAATCAACTTACGTTCCCAGCATTTATCATGAGCTGATAATTCCCAGTGATGTCCTTTTCCTGATAAGTGGAAAACTGCTTTCTCCTTCTGACTAAGACTGATATTGTCTTATATTGGGTATTGTATTCTCAGAGGAAGAGGAAGATTGACAGTTTTACATTCTGTCCAGCTTCTACACAGACAACTTGGAGAACAAAAAACAGGACATTTTGGTTCTTCCTGTCCTTTATTCTGATCTGATTTCAGGATAAATGCTATCAGAGTAAAGACAAAAAGGTAACGATATCAAATGATATCATTTTTTTTTAGAATGGTAGATTTTGTAAGATTTTTGTATAAGTCTTTTATTTTGAATTAGCTTATGCTGTATGTTGTCCAAAGCTGGGATAGATTTGGGTGACCTATACAATAAACAAACCAAGAAAAACTTGAGTTTCATATATCTTTATTAAAGGAGCCACGTTTTTATAAATACAAGATTGTACAGAATATTTTCTTACAAGTAAACATTCTAAAAATATATGGTTTGTTTAGTACACTTTAATGTCTCTCTCTCTCTCTCTCTCTCTCTCTCTCTCTCTCTCTCTCTCTCTCTCTCTCTCTCTCTCCCTCTCTCCCTCTCTCTCTCTCAATAAAAAAACATTGGGGTGAGGGGAATAGTAAACTGTTGAGCAAGATAATCTACTCCAAAATTATATGTAGGTTTTTATGAGTGCTAAATGGTTACTTAATTCCCTCAGTGCACTTGAAACAGAATATTCATTAAATCATATAAAACAAAAATATTACGAGAGAAGAAGACCTGCAAAATTACTTATTTGCTGGTTGAAACAGACAATATACTGTAACACTAATTATACTCTTAAAGATGCTCTGAGTAAATTATATGAGTTTGGCTCAATAAATCAACTTTTTTTAAAAAGGAATGACCATACAATGATGAGTCAAATATAATCAATGAAGGAATTAATATTTTATATATACAGTAAATCTTTCTAATATTGCACCTCTCAAAGCTGCCTAATTAACTGAACATTTATCTTTTCCTGGGAAAAAGAACTCAATACTATTCCATCTATGAAATCAGGAAAAATAACTGGATTGTCTGGTCTGGATTGTTATCTAATTGAATGGTATGCAGCTAATATGATCAAGTGAAATTGGTCTAAACCAAATTTGCCAATCAAAAACCACAGGTTGGCAAATTCAGGGACTTCTACAGGGAGGGGATTTTATTTTTAATCAAGACAACAGCTATGTTTATGAAACTGAAGTCCATCTATTCTGTACATGAATAGAAGTGCCACTGGACACATTTCAAAAGTTGTGAGTATTTACATAATGGGATGGATTTATTTTTTTAACCATAGTTCCATTTTTTTGTGCTGCATTAAAGACTGCAAGCCACATTTAGGAGTTGTTGAAATGAAAGTTTAATTCCAACCCTTATTCATATGAGGAATTAATATTCTTGGATACTAGTAATCCTACTTTGAAAATTGCAGAGAAAAATATTTATTTATTAATACTGTAGATCAGCTTACTCCTGGTAAAGTTTCTAAACCATTTGAATTGTTGCAAGAGGGCTTTGGAGGGCATAAAATATTTAATTTTAATATTAAATCAAAATATCCCTTGATTCCAAAGTTTGGTCCAGATTCATTAGCAATATCTAAAACTCCAAATCTGAGATACTTGATATCTAAGAGAATGAGGATTGGATATGACTTTCATTGTTTTGGAAGTATAGAAAGGGTAAAGGGAAATTATCTAAATGATAAATTTTGTTGACTGTATATGATATATTGTGTGTGTTTGTTGCACATTTGAATACTTTACTTTCATATTCTTAACTTTGTTAGTATGATATTACAAGGGTTTCTATGGCTTAAAAAGATTTATGTTTTTTTATTATTATGTATCAGAAATTTAATTATAACTCTCTCTCTCTCTCTCTCTCTCTCTCTCTCTCTCTCTCTCTCTCTCTCTCTCTCTCTCTCTCTGTGTGTGTGTGTGTGTGTGTGTGTGTGTGTGTGTGTGTGTGTAGAATTAAGAACTTGGGATATAGCATAAAGGATTTCTGCTTAATGTTGAAACAAAAGTATACTCCATATGTATAATCTTGGAACATCAATAAGTGTCCACTTGTGATTATGAAGAAGCTTTCTGTCAATATAATGAACTGACTGATCAATATTATTCCATGTGATCAAAGTTTAATGATGTGTTTAAAAATTAGCAGAAATGATTTCCTGTACGAAACATAATGTGCTTCTGTTTTCTCCTTTTTTGTGACTGCTTTTTGTGCGCTCTCTCTCTCTCTCCTCTCTCTCTCTCTCTCTCTCTCTCTCTCTCTCTCTCTCTCTCTCTCTCTCTCTCTCACACACACACACACACACACACACACACACACACACACACACAATTAAAACAACACAATAAAATATAAATATAAAAAGGAAAAAGGAAAAAGCAAAGTGTTGCATCTGAAGACACTGAAGAAACTTTGGAAAATACAATTAGCATATGGTACAGTACAATAATACAATGTGAATCTAATAATAATTATCAGAATTCCTTTGTTCACAAAGGAGTGTTAGGACATGTCTCTGATCCATGAGAACAGCTGCTGCTCTACCCAATATTGTGGTAATAATAATTACCGCAATATTGTCAATGAGACTTTGGAAAAAGTGCAAAGAAGAGCAACTAAGATGATTAAAGGCCTCGAGGCTAAAACATATGAAGAATGGTTGGAGGATTTGGGTTTGGCTAGAAGAGAAAAGAAGGACTAGGGGGGAACATGATAGCAGTATTCCAGTATTTGAGAGGCTGCCACAAAGAAGAGGGCATCAACTTATTTTCCAAAGCACCAGAGGGCAATCGATGGAAACCAATCAAAGAGAGAAACAACCTGGAATTGAGGAGAAACTTCCTAATAATGAGGACAATTAACCAATGGAACAGTTTGCCTTCAGATATTGTGGGTGCTTCATCATTGGAGATTTTTAAGAAGAGACTGGATAGTCACTTGTCTGAAATGGTATAGGACCGTGATGGCGAACATATGGCACGCGTGCCACAGGTGGCACACAGAGCCTTCTCTGCGGGCACGCCAGCCATCATCCCAGCCCAGCTCCACCGCGCATATGCGGGTGCCTCCCGTTGGCCAGCTGGTCTTCAGGTCTCTGCCGTGCATGCATGGGGCGCATGCAGGGAATGCGCGTGCATGTGGGGGGGGCGCATGTGTGGGAGCACTCGCATTGCATTTTGGGGGCTCGTGCGGTGCCCACGTCCCCCATTTTGGCTTTCAGGTTGGTGCAGGAGGCCTTCCAGGCCCAAAATGTGGTGCAGGGGCATAGCGTGAGGCCCCCTGTGCCCCATTTTGGGCCTGGAAAGCCTCCTGCACCAACCTGAAAGCCAAAAATGGATGGGGGGAGTGCATGGGGCGGTCATGCATACACGCATGCGGGGGGTCATGTGTGCATGTGCGAGGAACAGGGCACATATGGGGTGTCGCAGGCGCATGCGTGGGGGCAGGGCACATGGAGGGTGTCGCACGCACATTGTATTATGGGTGCAGGCGTGCTGTTGCGCGTGGGCTTTCGGCACACAACAACAAAAAGATAAGCCATCACTGGTATAGGATCTCCTGCTTCAGCAATAGAAGCCATCCAAGGTGCCTTCCATCTCTATTCTGATTCTAATTCCATAGGAAGATGGCAGTATTTCAAGGAAACTCTGTAATTAGCTAACCCAAGAGTCATACTGCATCTTTAAATAAGAACATATGTTTCTTTGGGATGGTGCTTTCTGCACCCTAAGATTCTGTGCCTAAGATCCTCTGTATGACTTAAATATACCTGTATGTACCTAAGAACCTTCATAAAGATGGAAGTCTGGTATCCCTCTTTTCATATGATGTGTGCCCCAAACTAAAGACATGGTCCTAAAACCACGTTCTGTCCAGCGAAACTTCTTTCCTTAATAACTGAAGGATGATATTAGTAAATAGGGCCACCATGATACATATATTTTTGTATGTAGCATCTAAAATCTACTTTGCAATGTCAAACATTCAAATAAATATCACACACTGTTTCACTTTTAGTCTTCTCTTCTGTAAATACAAATAAAATATTTTATTTTTATTTATTTTTACTGAGAATTTGGTCAATTCTCTTACACCCTATAATATTTAGAATACCAATAATAATATCCAATAATTTGGATACTCTTAACCGATAGAGAATTTTATACCCATCATCATATAAATTTTATACCCATCTCCATATGATTTAGTAGAATTAATAACATTTCTATTTTTCTATTATATTATTTTGACACCTCTTCAAAAATAGTCAGAGTCACAGCAATGGGATGGATTTGTAAATTCTTTGCTAGAATTGTTAAATGAAGTGTTAAAATATACGAAAGAAAGATGTCTATAATAGGGCAGAAAGAAGCAACTAATTATGGCCAATGAAAGAAAAGAAATGAACTGCCATCCAGAAATTAGTTAAGATAATAATTTAAATAAAAGACAATGATGATAATGGAGTGATGAAAATAATAGAATTAGTGGGGAACTTTTTCAGGTGGAATTTCTTTGTGCAAGGTATGACTGAGTAGTGAGAGAAAAAGCAATGGCAGAAGAAATCATGAAATCTAATATATGGGAGAAAACTATTGGAGGGGATAGTGGCTTTGTTCTTGTTGTTAGATTAAAATAGTAACCGATGATGTACTGATTTAATTTTAATTTACCAACATAGTAATTGGAGTAGTCGACTGAACATGTAAATAAAACACAGAGCCTTAGTAGGAAGCTTTATTCTGGACTATCAATTTGGATAACCATAACAAGTTCCGAAACTTCTGAGTTCCCGTTTGAAGAAAATTTCAACTGATGCAATTATACTACCAAGATAATTATCAGGCCAGTATATAATGACATTTATTTAAAACTAGCACCAGAAATAACACTTAGACTTATATACTGCTGCATGATGCTTTACAGCCCTCTCTAAGCGGTTTACAAAGTAGCATATTTCTCCCAACAATCTGGGTCATCATTTTACCAACCTCGGAAGGATGGAATGCTGAGTCAACCTTGAGCCGGTCAGGATCAAACTCCTGACAGTTGAAAGAGCCTGCAATACTCATTCTAACCACTGTGCCACCACAGCTCTTATTGAGCAATTTTCTTAATCCAAACAGTTGTGAGATGAAAAAAACAACAACTTTTAACAGTCTCACTTCCGGTACTATTTTTTTTGAGAGTTTCTTTTTCTCAGTGGTTCTGTGTGAAAGCATGTCCTTATATATAAAGGTGGATATTAGCTTTAAATAAAGCAATCCTTAATTGAAGGATTTTTAAAAATGCTTTGCTGTTGTGATAATTTTTCATTTGATACAATTTTCCAAACTTTTAAAGACTATTGATCCAAAGTTGTAGCTAATGCCCTAATATTTAGCAATAAATCTGGCAGCTAACAGAAAAAAAATTAATAGACTTCTAGTGCGTCTATTTGCATGCCTTGAGAGATATGAATAATAAATTCACAATAGCATTAATTACCATTGATTATTGAGTACATATCCCACAATTTGCAAATAAATGGGTATCCCCAGCAGATATGATAGTAGAGATTTGGCTTTTCCTCTGAACCTGGCCCATCATTTTTTAAAAAAAGAGATACAGGATCCATATACATGGCACTTTTTCACATTTCAAATCACCCAAAACTCCTCATTTTCCAGAATTATTAAATTCAGAGATTCATGGAATTATGTAATTGAAAGAATCCATTTGAGTTATTTTGTCCAATTACTGCTCAGTGTAGAAATCCAGGTACAAGAATACATCTACCATCTACTTGAATGCAGCCAATTATCAGCTACCTGAATAACTGGCTCCACTAACTGGCTGCTCTTACTGTTAAATGCTTGTTTATTGTTTCCAACACAAAAGAATGTTGGAAAGAAGTTAGGTAAAGGAACTTGGCTAAAAAACTGAGATGGGTGGAGTTGAATTACTAGCTGAATTAAAAACTAGTGCAAACAAACAAACGGGACTCTAATTGTTCTTCTGTCTGACTGTTACCAGGTTAATTCTCCAAAAACAGAACATGATGGGTCCAAATTTGATGTTGCAGAAGAAACCACACATAAAGATGGAAGTTGAAAATGGGGTGGAGTCAGCTTGGCTGCAGAGAAAATTATTGTCCCAAAGCATCTCTGTAGGACAGGGGTGTCAAACTCCCGTCCCACAGGCCGGATGCGTCACACACTGGCCACACCCATGCCCGGTTTAGTGAAGAGGGGAAAGTCGCGATACATCATGTGATAATACGATGACGATGCGAGTTTGACACTCCTGCTGTAGGACAAAGAGATCATCAGTAGTATTTCAGAATCCTACTCACTGCTTCATTCTTAATATTCCCCCCTTAAACACCCCTTTCTTGTTTGTTTTTTGATAAAGTAGTTAATTAGTCATTCTATAAATACTGGAAGACCCCATTGAGCACTGGAATTTTCCTACCTGGAGTATTTTAGTGGTATCAGAGAAATGGATTGTTACAGTTAGTCTCTTGTGGCCTGGATGCAATAGTTAAGAGCAATCCTCTGTATAAAGACCACTGCCAAGGTCTTTATATTTCAAAATTATGCTACACAAAAGGACACTTCTATCATTTTTTTTTAAAGAAAATGTTCTAGTCTCTCTCTCTCTCTCTCTCTCTCTCTCTCTCTCTCTCTCTCTCTCTCTCTCTCTCTCCTCTCTCTCCTCTCTCCATCCATCCATCCATCTTGCTCTTTAAACAATTTGTAGACTGACCTTGATTTATACCATTAAATAATTCCTTTATTCATTCCACATAACTAGGATGATGTGACTTACATCTACAACTTTGGTTTGCTATGGAATCAAAATCCATCAAATGTGCTCTTGTTTGCACAAGGAAGAGAAAATTAGATAACTTAAGTAACATTTCAATGTCACCTCTTCCCTCCTTTCCAGCAAACCCTTTCAACAGGTTTTCACGTTGCAGAATATATTTCCATATCCCATTGAAACCCATTATCTAGTCATTATTTATCATATCAAACATCTCTTTTTAATTTCTACTTCAATGGAATTTTTTGTTCTTGCTCACTCCCCTCCCCCTTTCCTCTCTTGCTTTTATAAAATTGCACGACCTTTTGGGAAAAGGGAATGTTGTTTACAATGTGTAATTATGATACTAAAAAAGAAATCAAATCACAAATTCATTGTGGAGCGTTTGATCCAGAATATTGTTAGAAACATAATTAATAACTGCAAATATTTGAAACAACACTTTTCAACTCAGGACATATTAACCAGCTAAGGGAAAGAAAAATCTATCTTTGGAAGGAACACAACTTTAAATATGTAGATTGTTTACTTTCTTCTTCCTCCTGGAAAAGTAGCACAAGAGTTGAGCCTGTCCTCATCCATCACTGTTCCGTAGCTAGAGCTGGTGCTCTCAATAAATATTTGGGACCCGTAGTTGTGTCACTTTCCACAAAGAGAAATGCAAATATAGCTCTTGCCATCTTGCTAAGTGATTTAACTGGCTTTATTTTAAAGTGAAATTCAGGGGGAAGGGAGATGCAAAATATCCCATGCCTGCAGGAATTCCCATTATTGGTCCTGTTTTCCGATTTAGTCAGATACGGCCTCGCCCAGTTAATCCTCTCTTCAGACTGGAGGAGGGTTCCTCCCGGTTCGGACCAGTTTGCCCGAACCGGTAGCAACCCGCTGGTGATGTCACAATGATGTCACAGAACCGGTGTGGTCAGTGCCGGTCTGTGGGCGGCACCATCTCTTTTTTTTCCAGAAATCTTTTTTCAGAATTTTGGGTTTTTTAAAAAAAATTCCAGGTTTTTCTTCTGCTCATGCACAGAAGCCGAGTTTCCGGCACTGCGCATGCACTGCCATCTTGTTTTCATCTTGTTTTTCTATTTTTTGCTTGTTTTTGCTTCTGCGCAAAAACTTCTTCTGGGCCAGGAGCAGAAGCCGACCATCCTCCACCTGGGTCATTTGGAGAAGGGAAGGAAAGTGTTTTCGGAAGGCAGCGCTGCGATCCCCTCCACGATTCCAAAAATGGGGCATGTGACCGGCACTGTGTGGAAAGAGAAGCTGAGTCTGCTGAGAAGGAGGAGGTGGAGGGCGCGCAGCTCTCCGATGTGCATCAGGAAAGCAGGAGAGGAAAACACTTTTTTGGCATTTGGCAACTTTTCACTTGGATCTAAGACCCTTCTATCCAAATGCCTTAAAGTTGCCAAATGCCTTAAAACCTGGATTCTCTCTCAGTGAGGCACTGGATGGGAGCAAGCAGAGGCCCAGGGAAGGAGGCATCTCACCAGCGGCTGGATGGAAAAGAAGCCTCTCGGCTTCCAAGTTCAGCAGCAGGCTCGGTCCCTTCACAGGGTTGCTTTTCTCTGCTCCTGAGAAAGATCAAAAGGTGCGGAGCAGCCTTTAAGGACAAAGTTGGTATAGCCGCCTAGAGGTAAGAAAACAAACCACTGAGGGAAGGAGCCCCTGAAGCTGCTGGCATTGCAGCCGTCCCCCCTCCCTGCAGCTTGGAGCTCCAAGAGGAAGAGGTCCTCGGCTGTTGTGAAGAAGCGGGCGTTCTGGGTGCGCCACGCCAGCTTCATTCTCTTTGAGAGCTGCTTTACAAACAAAGTGCAAAGAGAATGAGAATGAAACGGGTATGGCGCAACCAGAGCTGCCAGTTCTTCGCAACAGCCAAAGACAGAAGAGCTCGTTCAGGAGCGATGCTGGCAAGGAAGGTGGTCGGGTCAGAGGGAGGCGTAGCCCGAGCATTCTGGGATGGGTAAACAAGTGTGGGGAGGTGAAGGGGAGAGGACTCAGCCCCCCAGCATGTTGCATCCCCCTCCCAGCCTTCGCCCATGCCTCCGTGTCACCATTGTCTCCTGAAGCCGCCACTGTTGGAGCCGTGACAGGGACAGGGGCAGCCCAGTAAGCTGGGTGCCCAAAAACAGAGTGGAGGCACCCCACAGTTGCTTGGCTTGTCTGAGCTTCAGCTGAGCCCGCTGCCATGAGCCGGCAGATAGAAGCACCCCTCCCTAGCCAGATCTTTCTCGATTTGATTTAGAGGAAACCACAGCTCATGGCTGCTACATTTCGCTGTGCTGCACCAAATGATTTCCTATAAAGAGCAACAAAGGAGAGAAACAGCCGCTGACCTGGAGAACACGTGGACTGGAGCAGCTCTGTGTGTTCTTCACTGACTGTTTCTTCCCCTTCACTGTTTTTGCTGAGAAACTTCGTGCAGCACAGCAAAATGTAGAAGCCATGAGCTGTGCTTTCCTCCAAGTCTCATTCGGAAAGTTCTGTGCAGAGAGAAGAACCTGTTTCCCTCTGCCACCCACAGCACTTAGAGAAAAGCACGGCTCATGGCTGCTACATTTCGCTGTGCTGCGCCAAACGATTTCCCATAAAGAGCAACAAAGGAGAGAAACAGCTGCTGACCTGGAGAACACATGGACTGGAGCAGCTCTGTGTGCTTTCCACTGGCTGTTTCTTCCCCTTCACTGTTTCACATCGCAAGAGGAGAGCGGCCACTGCCTCCTAGCTCAGGAGCCAGCCAGGGGCAAGTCAGGCAGGGGCAATGGAAATGGCAGTGTCCGGCACTCGGGGACAGCAAGGTTAGCACGATCCCAGCTGCACCCTGCGCTGCCTCTGCCGGCTTAGGGCAGTGGGCTCAGCCCCCCACATGTTGTATCCCCCTCCCAGCCTTCGCCCATGCCACCAGCATCTCCCGAAACTGCCGCCGTTGGAGCCGCGACAGGTGAGTGCAGTGGCTGTATGTTCAGGCAGGGCGAAGGGGGGGGGAATGGCTCATCTGGAGCAGCTCCCTCACACCCAGAGGAAGCAGGGACAAGCCGTGGGCTCAGCTACAGGGGAGCAGCTCCAGATGAGCCCAAAGCCACCGCCATTGGAGCTGCGAGAAGTGGGCTTTGTGGCTGTATGTTCAGGCAGGGTGAAGGGGGGAAAT
Source organism: Diadophis punctatus similis (assembly GCA_023053685.1). Taxonomy (NCBI): domain Eukaryota; kingdom Metazoa; phylum Chordata; class Lepidosauria; order Squamata; family Dipsadidae; genus Diadophis; species Diadophis punctatus. The sequence goes on along the minus strand of JALIGW010000002.1, from coordinate 64,042,852 downwards.
GGCCGCAGCCCTGTTCAACCGTGCCAGCAAAGAAGAGTGGACACTGCCATTTCCATTTCCAGCCATCCGCCCCACAAGCGAAGCGGGCGGTGTGAAGGAGACCGCTCGGCGGCAGCAGGTTGCATGGAGAAGGGTGCTGGGGGTGGGGGACCCCCTCCCCTCGCCTGCCCTCTGCGCATGAAGAAAAACTGCTGCTTGCCCTGAACTCCTCGCCGCTCCCGCAGTAACGTCCCGGCCCCGCTCAACCACGCTTCTTTGCTGGTTCTGGCGCTGAAGCCAGGAAGGCAAGAGGGGTGGCGATGGCAGCAATGGTGCTCCAGGAAAGCACATGACAGGGGACGCACTGCTGCTGGGCCGGGCCGGGCCACCCACCCTCCCAGTCCAGAGCACTTTCTTCCTTCTCCTGCCACCAAGAAGAGAGAAAGAGAAAAAAAGAGAAAGAAAGAAAGAAAGAAAGAAAGAAAGAAAGAAAGAAAGAAAGAAAGAAAGAAAGAAAGAAAGAAAGAAAGAAAGAGGAAAGGAGAGAGAGACAAGAAAGAAAGACAGAAAGAGAGAGAGAGAGAGAGAGAAAGGGAAGGGAAGGAAAAGAAAAGAAAGGAAAGGAAAGAAGGAAAGGGAAGGAAGAAAGAAAGAGAAAAAAGAAAGAAAGAAAGAAAGAAAGAAAGAAAGAAAGAAAGAAAGAAAGAAAGAAAGAAAGAAAGAAAGAAAGAAAGAAAGAAACAATTGAGCCCAAAATTTTGGTTGCTAAGAAAGAGGGTTGTTAAGTGAGTTTCACCACATTTTACAAGTTGGCCATGCCCACCGGGTCACCCACCACCAAGCCACACCCACCTGAAGCCACACCCACCTGACCTCCAAGCCATGCCCACAAAATAAGCCATGCTCACAGAACCGGTATTAAAAAAAATTAGAACCCACCCCTGCTTCAGACACTATCATCTCTTCGGCCCCATGAAAGAGGGTTTGAGAGGTGAACATTATTCCAATGACAAGGAAGTGAAAACTGCAGTGAAGAATTGGCTCAAAGAACAGTCAACAAAATTTTACGAGGCAGGGATACATGCTCGCATTCGAAGGTGGAACATTGCTATTGAGAGAAACGGTGACTATATTGAGAAGTAGGGATGTGATCCACAGAGGACCAGCTTCATTTCGATGTATGCTAATGTTCCTGTGTTGGTAATCATACCTGTCCTAAAGAAAATGGAATTACTTTTTGACTCACCCTCGTACATTTGTGAAAAGCTGCATTTATGAAAGGGGCGTGCACACATGATCCCCTCTCCCCACCCCCCATTGCCACCAGTCCAGCAAGCTGGAAAGGTTGAGGAATTTTGCTGTAAAATATATGATAAGGAAAATATTTCCCTTTTCCAGTGGCTTCCAAGTCTAGGGGGCAGTGCTCATCTTCATTTCTTAGCCAAAGGAGCCAGTATTGTCTGAAAACATTTCCGTGGTCATGTGGCCACCACGAATCTATGCCAAGGCTCACGGAATGCCTTCCTACCAAATTGGTACCTATTTATCGAATTGCATTTGCATGCTTTGAACTGCTAGGTGGGCAGGAGCTGAGGCAAGTAACAGGAACTCACCCCATCACGCGACATTCAGGTCTCAAACCTGGGCTGTCAGTTCTCCAGCTGAGCCACTGCACTCGCAAAATATATAATATAGTTAAAAAATATAGCTAATGTATATTAATCACATAATAATGTTAAAAGTGTATGACCTTGTAGCAGGGGTGGGTTCTAACTTACCTCGCTACTGGTTTGCTTCCTCCCACGCCGTGTGGGTGCACCTTGTGGGTGCGCACATGCTTTGCGCACGTGCATATGCACAGTACCAAAAAATCTATAAAACATTTTTTAAAAGAGCCAAAATCAAGATGCCGACCACATGCACAGTGCCAGAAACTCGACTTCTGCGTATTCTCAGAAGAAAAAAAAATTCAAAAAATTCAAAAAAAAAATTTTTTTTAAAAAGATGGCGGCGCCCACAGGACGGCACCGACTGAACCGGGTCAGTGACATCATCGTGACATCACCAGCGGGTTGCTACTGGTTCAGGTGAACCAGTCCGAACCAGGAGGAACCCACCCCTGCCTTGTATGCTGCATTACTAGCTCTCCAGGGCCACACACAGCTCATACACTGGGCTTTGGACACAACTGCTCTATACTGTTATCTCCAGAATGCTAGCTGGGGAGTGTGAGTCTTTGTAACCTAGTCTACATATAATAAGAATTGGAAGAACATCAACTAAGACAAAATTGGGCTTTATTGTGATGACCCGGGGCATGGCACAGAGGTAACACAGGCAGCTGGCAGTTCAAACCACCCCTTTATTGCTCCAAATTTCCCCAAATGCTCCCATTTTCTGGAAAGTCCCAGAGCAAAGTGATTACACACACACACACACACACACCCCTCAAGCAGCCTCTGGCTGCAGATAGTCTAGCCCAACGCTGTGAGCACCACGGATGCAAAGCAAGAAATCCAGCAGGGCAAGTTGAGGAGTCCAGGAAGCAAAGGAGTAAGGCAAGTAATCAGGAAATCATGCAAGTAATCCAGGAAAGTTCAGCACTCAAAACTCCATGAAATCAGTGTTTGTGCCCCACAAATGCACAAATGCCCGACAAATCCCCACAGTGTCTCCTTAAATCTTAGTCCCCAGCTGTGCCTTCTGAAGAGGGGCGGGCACTCTCCTCCTGAGTAGTCGGGTCAGTCTGTGCTGTTCTCGCCTTCTCTCCACTCTCTGTGCTTGAGGGTCAGGAGGGCATGGTCCTTGCTCATCGCATGAGCTCTGTCTCTCATGTTCCCTGATTAGCCTCTCTTGGTAATCTTGCCCTCCTTCCTCCCTGCTTATAAGCCGTCCCAATCCTCAAAGGCCCTGGCCTGACTGGGCCTTCTCCTCCCCATTTTCCTCCCAAGCCAACAAAGCCGCCCCCTCAATCTCTGCAAGCTCCAGTTCCGGGTCATCTTCATCCGCAGATTCAGGCTCTGATGGGGCATGACATTTATGTTCTTTAAAGGAGGGGTCCACAACCCCCGGGATGTGGCCCACTACCGGGCCGTGGCCTATTTGGAACTAGGCCACTTAGCGACTGGCCGGCACATGCATGTGGGGCTTGATTTGCGCAAGGGCAGGCTGGTGCATGCACACACACGTGCCAGCCCACAACTTGCATAGACCGGTTCATCTCTCCTTTCCCCGACAGGCTGCAAAGCCGTAAAGCTTGGAGACTGCTGCTTTAAAGGAAGTAATTTTTCAGATCAGAAATACCCAACCTTTTGTCAGAATGACAAAAAGAAAAACACTACACCATCCTGCAAATGCAAACTCTGCCTCTTTCACATGCTTGACATTCATTTGATCATGTGTCAGTTATGGACCACAACCCACTCCAGCATTTTCACTTACAACATTCACATGTTGGCTCACGACGAAAGCCCTTAATAGCTAAATCCAGAGAATGAAAATAGCTATTAATTGTATTGATTGGTATCACTAATTCTTCATTCGTGTAACTCTGAAGAAGGAGCAATATCTCTAATCTTGGGAAGGCATTGCTCTTGGCAGCAATATAAGCATTATCTTTTAATTTAACAGAGGAAAGATTTGAAGTTACCCTTCTTTTTAACCATCATTTTTCCCCCCTTTACAAATATGTTATATATTTCAGTTAACACTTCCGGCAGATGAATTCCTCATCAACAAATCCACCGAGCTCACTCTTAAATTTGATTTAATTAAATGCTACTTCTAATAAAGAGATAATAGGGCAAGTAGGGGTATATGTATTATTAAAATGGGATTTGAAGTCTTATCTTTTGGCTTCAGAATAAAAGTTTTTGAAATATCTAATTGGATCGCTAAGATATATGGCAAAAGGAACAAGTTCATTCGTATCAATGGCAAAACAAACTAAATATTGCTTCCAGCCAATGGCCAAAACTAGAATGATCCCCCCCCCCTTCCTATACAGTTTATAACACTTCAAGTGATGCAGTTGAAAGACTTAACCGATTTTTTCCCCTTGGAGAAAGTGCTTGATTGTTAAAAAATCAGCTGAAATCTTAACTACCCCAATTATCATTTAGATGGATTGAGGTCCTGATTGCTAGAAGCACAGAGCTCTTAGATGTCTAATAATCTGAAGGATAGAAATCTAAACATTTTGTACATGTAAAAAAAATAAAATAAAGGTTTAGAAAATATGAATGTAGTAATTGTCAATACAAAATACATGTATGCATACAAGCACGTATGCATGTGCATGCGTGCACACAAACACTGTCAGGCAGTGATTTTATATTGCCTGTTACATGTATATGCAGGGGAGATGCATCCCTATCAAATATAATGGTTTATTCCTGAGCATGTGATTAATATGTTCCTAGTACGCATGTGTACATTCCTTTCTTTGTTCCTTCCTTCTTTTTCTGTAAGACCTTCTGTAAGAAGACCTGTTTTATAGCCAGGATGTGATTTATTTGTTTTTGTACCGAAATAAATATTTTTTTTTACTTTAGTATTTAAACTGCGGTTTTCTTTCTATAATGTCAGAGTTTCAGGAAAAGATCTATTTCTGATGAGAGTAATTCTTATCTAACACACACAGAGAAATAACTGAATGGAGATATGGGAAAGAAATTCCAGGTTTTATAAATACCTTAGGAAACACAGCAAATGGGAATAATAAAATCTGGGGTTTTTTTCTCTTTAATGCAGCATATTAGAACCAAATCTTACCCATCGTCTACCAAAGACCAAGGCATTATTGGAACAGGAAGACAACAGCAGTAACTGACATACAGGAGAACAATGCACAAAAGAGACAAAGCCATGGATGTACGGTGTCTTCTCTTTGTTCAGTCCAAAGAACCACATGACTTGTAAGAGACATAGTTTTAAGTCTAATTTTAATTAGAGTGCCTGACTCCGGCTTTCTAGCCCACAGCTGCCACAACAGATGTTCAGTCACTCCAACTCTTTAGGGCAACCATATCTAGGCTGCAAAAAAAAAAAAAAAAGCCAGAAAAGAGACTCAGAAAACACCAACCCTTTGCTGACATCTAGAGGTTGCCTGGATTTTTGCAACCCAGATTTGGTGGACCTGGAATAGATGTTTCTATAGCTAAGGCTGACATACATGAAACATGAGCTTTGTTGACCTTATTTGTTTACTCCATATATAAATGTCTGCATGCCCCTGTCATAATATAGCAAGTAGTAATCTTATAACCATTTCTTTAGTGACTATTCAAAGTTACAATGGCACTGGAAAAGTGACTGATGACCATTTTTCACACTTACGACTGTTGCAAGTATCCCCACGGTCATGGGATCAAAATTTAGACAACTTGACAACTGACTCACATTTATGACGCTTGTACTGTCCCAGAGTCATGTGATCCCCTTTTGCGACCTTACGACAAGCAAAGTCAATGGGGAAGCCAGACTGACTTAACGACCATGTTACTAACTCAACATCTGCAGTGATTCACTTTACAACTGTGGCCAAAAATGATCATAAAATGGGGCAAACTTCACTTAACAAATGTCTCACTTAGCAACAGAAATTTAGGGCTCGATTGTGGTCGTAAGTTGAGGACTACCTGTATAAGTGATGATCGCAGGAGAAGAATGTGGAGGGCAGCAACAACATGGTGTTGGCATACACGTCTGTCATCCTACACATTTGCAAAACTATAGCCAATTTTAAATGTTCCTTCTTTCTTGCTTTGTTTACACTCTAAAATAAGGATGTAAACAAAGCATTGCCAAAGAACGTTACAAGGATAGAGCAAAACTGGGGCCATTCCTATGAATAACCACCACTTTAAAAGTCACTTGTTACAAGTGCTTTTATGCCACTTCAATCAAAAACTGAATCTATGCAAAAGTAGAATACGCAGTCCATACAATAAGGTAATAATACATCATGACATCATTAGTACACCAACTAGATCGCACACTGAACAATCAAAAAAAGATTTTAAAGGAGGAAGGAAAAAGAATACCAATGAGCTGCATTGCAACAACTAGAAGCCTGTCAGAGATATATTTTGTTTGTTTTGAAAAATAGCTCCCTTGCCATGAAAGTAATTCCCAAACCTATGTGCTAATTAAAAAAACTTAACATCCCAAAATAAGGAATCTTCACCTTTCTCTCCTTCCTCCAAAAATCTTGCGTGTTTTAAGAATTGCTACAAATGATTGCAGTCCATCAAAGATTTAAGAATGGATTCCAGGCCCAAGTCAGACTCTGCTCCACCCATGTTTTCTATTCGATGACAAGCCCTGGATGTCTCAATAATATCTGAAAGGAAGGAAGATGGCATGTCATTTAGGAGGCTCACATCATATGAAATTTGATGCATGACCAATATTATAGAGCAGGGGTCTCCAACCTTGGCAACTTTAAGACTTGTGGACTTCAACTCCCAGAACTGAACTCTGGGAGTTGAAGTCCACAAGTCTTAAAGTTCACTATATATATATATATAACCTTAGACTGTCTACAGTTGACCTCACCCCATTCCTAAGAGGTCTGTAAGGAGCATGCATAAGTGCACCATCGTGCCTACCGTCCCTGTCCTACTGTCCTATTGTCCAAATTTACCTATACATACTGTGCTTTTGTTTATGTTTATACCATACCTGTTATCTTGTATATGTTTTGATAAATAAAATAAATAAAAAAATAAAAAAATATCCATCATGGAGGTTGTTAGAAAATGGGACAAGTTTGCTGAAAAGCAAAATGCACCTGTTTTGGATTCGATGTCAAGTTGTTCTTTGTGCAGCTTCTGAATGCAAAATGGCTTGGTTTGGTTTGGATTGAAGTCTAAGGCAGTAGTTTGGCTAGTTCTAGGGTAGGAATGTCCAAGCTTGGTAACTTTAAGACCTGTCCACTTCAACTGCCAGAGTTCCCCAGCCAGCCTCGTGAAGACTGTGAAGAAGGTTGAAGACTGCAGGTCTTAAAGTTGCCAAGGTTGGACATTCCTGTTCTAGTGCCTATAGCCATGATGGCGAAACTATGGCACATGTGCCAGAAGTGGCACACAGAGCCATCTCTATGGGCACACCAGCCATCGCCCATTGCTTGTCCGAGTTCCGGCACACACATGTGCTCCGGCCACCTTCACGGGAGCACCGGAAACCGGAAGAGAAGCTCCCTGGCACACCGGGAAGCTGAGCTTCTGGTTTCCGGTGTGCAGATGCGTGGTCTTCGAACACGCATGCACGCCAGAAACTGGAAAACCAGAGCATGCGCGTGCCCGAAACTGGAAGCTCAGCTTCCCGGCATGCGCATGCATGCAAGGAACTGCTCTTTCAGTTTCTGGTGCTCCCCTGCACGGGCGCGCTCCTGTTTCAGCACTCGGTGCCAAAAAGGTTTGCCAACACTGGCCTATAGTATTATACCATTATAGCAGTGCTATAGCATTGGAGACTTACCATGTCACACCCTACTCTTCCAGTTCTATGTACTACAAAGTAGTGGTATATTCTTCTATATTATTAGTTAAGCCAGTTTGCAAAATATAAATCAGTGTTGTTGCAAGCTATTCTAAAGTTTTAGCCAACAGAAATCTGATTCCTCTAGAGAAGACTGCGAATTTCCCCAAAGGCATTCAGAGCCTTTTCTGTAATATTGAGTGCATATAATACTATGAGCTCTCATGCATCATTCTACCCTGGTCACAGTCATATCCAACCTACAATAGGGGAAGAGGAAATGGAAAAATGATGCGCTTCTTGTGAAGTGGGATGGATCCTGAATTTGATGCAGAGGTATTTCTCCCCTCCTTGGACTTTTTTTTAAAAAATAGATGAATTAGTGTGAAAACGAAAATAACCTATCAGAATAATGGTGATGGTTTTGTCTACATCCCCACTGACCCCAATTCCAGCTACTTTGATTCGTTCCACACAAGTTTAGTGGGGCTATTTTAATAAGAGAATAACAGAGTTGGAAGGGACCTTGTAGGTCATCTAGTCCAAACTCCCTCCCAAGCAGGAGACCCTAACCATTTCTGACAGATGGCAGTCCAGTCTCTTCTTGAAAGCTTCCAGTGAGGAAACCACCACAACTTCTGAAGGCAAGCTGTTTCATTGGTTGATTGTTCTCACTGTCAGAAAATTTCTCCTTATTTCTAGGTTGAATCTCTGCTTGATCAGTTTCCATCCATTATTCCTTGTCTGGCCTTCAGGTGCTTTGGAAAACAGCTTGACCCCCTCCTCTCTGTGGCAGCCCCTCAAATATTGGAACACTGCTATCATATTTTCCCTGGTCCTTCTCTTCACTAGACTAGCCATGCTGAGCAAAACTGACCCCCTCGGACCAGGTCCGCAACTTGGGGGTTCTCCTAGATCCACAGCTAAAATTGGATCATAATCTTTCTGCTGTGGCTAGGGGGGCCTTTGCACAGGTTCGCCTGGTGCACCAGTTGCGGCCATACTTGGAGAAGGAGGCTCTACTCACGGTCACTCATGCCCTTCTCACCTCCCGTTTGGACTACTGCAATGCACTCTACATGGGGCTACCCTTGAAGAGTATCCGGAGACTTCAGTTGGTGCAAAATGCGGCTGCGCGTGCTGTGGTGGGTGTGCCTAGGTACACCCACGTGACACCTATACTCCGCCAACTGCATTGGTTGCCCATCGGTCTCCGGGTCCAATTCAAGGTGTTGATCACCATCTTTAAAGCCCTTCATGGCTTAGGACCAGGCTATCTCCGGGACCGCATTCTGCCTCACACTTCCCTTCGACCGGTTAGGGCCCACAGAGTTGGCCTCCTCCAGGTCCCGTCGGCCAAGCAATGCCGGCTGGCGGGCCCTAGGGGGAGAGCCTTCTCTGTGGCGGGCCCTGTGCTCTGGAACCAACTCCCGCCAGAGACCCGAACTATCCCCACCCTGCTGGCCTTCCGAAAAGCCGTTAAGACATGGCTTTTCCTGCAGGCTGGGGGTAGAGCCTAATTCCACCTGAGCTCACCCCCAAGTATGTATTGTTGTTGTATGGTTCTTGGATGTTTTTAATATTGTGTTTTTAATTTTTATATTTGATTTTAATTAATATTTATAGTTGGTTATTCTTGTATTTCTTTCTGTTGTACGCCGCCCTGAGTCCTTCGGGAGTTGGGCGGCATATAAGAAAACCAAAATAAATAAATAAATAAATAAATAAATATTCGCAACCGTTCATCGTATGTTTTAGCCTCCAGTCCCCTAATCATCTTTGTTGGTCTGCTCTTAAGGTTTTGCTTTCCTCTACGCATGCTTTCATTACTGAAGTTTTGATACAACTTTAGATCTGTAGCTACTTCACATTTGCAGAGTAATGAAGTTTTGGCTGCTGGATGTAGTGTGAACAGGGAAGACTCAAAAGATCTTAGTATTTCATTAATGGTTCTTGAAGGCAAGAGGAAAGTTGTATGCAACAATTATAGAGGGAGAAGTATCTTCAAAATTCTAGCTTTAGGAAGATTTGGTGTATGGCTATTTATTTTAATCCTTTGCTATTCTTTTTTCTGGGAAAAGGTGCATTTATTTATTAGCTGCAGGGAGAAATTGTTTCTGATTCCAGAAACAGAATCTAGCGAGTTATAAGGCAGGAAACGATTACTTTTTTTTCCATTTAAAGGAGAACACTTTAAATAAACAATTAAATTATGATTGAATTTGGACCTATATATAATAAGCTAAGCAGGCCTGTCAGAATTCAGGCATGGAGCAGGATAGAACGACAACGAGGAAGCTGTGGATTCTAATTCTCTCTTTTTGATCTAAAAAACTAATTTCACTTAGTAATCAATAACTCAAGGCTTTCTGTGATGATTTGATGACAAATATCACCGCGTTAATTATAGTCTTTGTCCTTTGGAATATCATCTTACTAAAACAGAAAGAAATGCAAAACCTGATTGAAAAATGACCTGGCTTCTCGAAATGAAAAAGATTAGGAGAACTGGTTCCGTTAGGAAAATGGGCCACAATTTCCATCCAATCCCACAAATTGCATCTAGCAAGTTTGATCTGCAACTCTCAGGATTCTCCTCCATAGCAAAAAATGTTAAGTAAGAGTAACAACAACAATAGAGTCATTGACTGAGATGGGCAGCTATAGAAATTGAATAAGTAAATAAATATTAATATAAATTAACAGTGCAACAGCAAGTGTTTCTTCTCAATACGATAATCCGATCTTATAAACTTGAACCAGCAAAATAAGAAAAAATATGATTATAATACAGATCCAGAAAAAATGTGATTATAATACAGATTTCCTTTCTCTTAAACTAGGGTGGGTCTGCCAATTAGTTTATGATGTTTGTTTCATCTGTGAATAACTGCTAATTACACTTTTTTCCTAATGAAAAATTGTTCGTTCAGTAAACCACTTGGTCCTCCCTACAACAAGGAACATAATGTGTATTCATAATTTTTCTCCTTCTTATATGCCATTTATTTTATGCAGCTTAGTCACCACTTTTTGAATAATTTGATTTTCTCCCAAAACATATGTAATGAAAATTTCAACAAAGATCAGTTTCAATTAATTCAACCACGATTCAAAATTTTAATGTAATTTTGTGGCCTTTTTAACCATGAGACATCTTGAATTCTCTTTTTTAATACCAATAGTACTTAGAATAGATAGAAGAAATTGTGCTTTATGACGCCACAGATTTAGAAATTACAAGTTTCAGCCAACAAATGTATTTGGTCCTTTAGAATGGGGAGAATAGTAGCCAACTTGGAAAGGTTATGAAGAGTTGAGGAGGAGACACCACAGCCCCCCCAAACACTGTTGAGAACTCAAATGGCTTGGCATTAATATGATCTATACCAAGTACGATGACATCAGTAGCATTTGGGATGACATAATACCCTCTTTTGCTATGACTCCATAGATATTCAGGACTGCTGAAATTAGATCTGAAATCTAATTTATTTATTTATTTATTTATTTGGTTTTCTTATATGCCGCCCAACTCCCGTGGGACTCAGGGCGGCGTACAGCAGAGAAAAAATACAAGAACAACCAATAAACATTGAATTAAAATCAAATATAAAAATTAAAAATTACAATATTAAAAACCATCCAACAACCAGACATACCCGGGGGAGAGCTCAGATGGATTAGGCTCTACCCCCCACCTGCAGGAAAAGCCATGTCTTAACGGCTTTTCGGAAGGCCAGCAGGGTGGGGATGGTTCGGGTCTCTGGAGGGAGTTGGTTCCAGAGCGCGGGGCCCGCCACAGAGAAGGCCCTCCCCCTAGGGCCTGCCAGCCGGCATTGCTTGGCTGACGGGAGCTGGAGGAGGCCAACTCTGTGGGCCCTAACCGGTCGGAGGGAAGTATGAGGCAGAATGCGGTCCCGGAGATAACCTGGTCCTAAGCCATGAAGGGCTTTAAAGATGATGATCAACACCTTGAATTGGACCCGGAGACCGATGGGCAACCAATGCAGCTGGCGGAGTATAGGTGTCACGTGGGTGTACCTTGGCATAGGAAGACACAGAGAGAAAGGAAGATGACCTTAATGGAGATAAACAAAAATTCAGATTATCCAGATAACATTAGGAAGCTTCTCAAACCGACATCACCTTAATTTACAAAGAGTACAAGAAGGTGAAGAGGTGCAGCATAATCAGACTTCAAAATTATGTTATTTTATTTGTTTCTTTGTATCCCACCTTTATTATTTTTACAAATGACTCAAGATGACAACCATATCCAACACAACTTCCTTCTTCTATTTTTCCCACAACCCTATGAGGTGGATTGGGCTGAGAGAGAGGGACTGGCCCAAAGTCACCTAGCTGGCTTTCATGGCTAAGGTGGGACTAGAATTTAAGGAACTGAAACAGTTCCAATGGCCTTAACCACTAGAGCAAACTGGTTTTATATATATTATTTATAATATATTATTTATTTATTTATTTATTTTATTTGGAGGTTCTTCTATGCCGCCCTATTCCCTGAGGACTCAGGGCGGCGTACAACATTTTAATAAAACAACCAACCAAATCATTAAAAGCAATTTAAAAACAATTAATAACTACTATATCACACAAACATACATGGGGGAGACATCCGATGTAATAGTCTCTCAAAATTACCCTGCCTGCAGGAAGAGCCATGTCTTAATGGCTTTTCGGAAGGCCAGCAGGGTGGGGATAATCCGGATCTCCAGGGGAGTTGGTTCCAGAGAACTGGGACCCCTACAGAGAAAGCCCTCCCCCTAGGCCCCGCCAGTCGGCATTGTTTGGCTGACGGGACCTGGAGGAGGCCCACTCTGTGGGACCTCACCGGTCGAAGGGAAGTGTGTGGGAGGATGCGGTTATAGCTCTTTTATGATAGCCAGTTCTCAATAAAAAATAGTTTCTGGTCTGCTTAGTGGAGGCTGACAAAAGCTAATTTCCAAGATTATTCAATTCCAGTTATTCAATACTGTTTCCAAGGTATTCAATTCCAGTTATTCAATTGAATAACATTATCATATTCACCAATAAGCATCAATGTTGTTCAGTTCAATTAAACTCCCGCTATACATCCAAATACAGCATGGTGCTTTTGTGACAGAACATCCCTCTTGAACTTCGGATAGAAAATACCTCAGGAGAGGAGGTACCCAGGAAATCCAGATCAATCATTTAGAGTTTGATATACTTGCATGTTTCATATTCAAATTAGCCTGATACATTCTTGATGGAGACATTCACTGGAGTCCTCTCAAAGATCGGCTCTTTTAAATTAAGTGGAAAACAAAGCTTGTCAGTAAACCTATCTTGAAGGATACATATTTTTGCACAAAAATTTCATAAGGTTTCAATTGCAGTGAAGTAAAAAAAGAAAGGATCCTCTGTGAAATCTCTTAGGAAGCCCTGATTCGACATTTTGCTTTGGCTCTTTCCATTGCTTTGAGTAAATCTGATGCTATAAGCATAACCGACTCTCTGAGGACCTCTTAAATAATTTAAAGATGCTGAGCTTCATATTCTGCAGCTGAAAGATGCTGACATTATTTTAAATTAGGTTTTTAGACATAAAATGTATTGAAGTGCATTTTGGGGAGATGAAGTTTTGCTACCTGTGCTTTTTTTTCCCTGAGAGTACAGTTGAATTCTTTTTTTAAAAAAACCAGCCTGATAATAATAATTACTATTATTTTTAATATTATTGCCACTTTTTATTCATAAAAGGACAATTTGCACTCTGCCAAAGAGCAATGGAAAATAGTCATTTCATGTCTTAGAGATTCTTTAAACTTTCTCCTTTTGTAAATCAGGATTTTGTACTTAAACACCCAATTGTTCTATTTGGAAAAATACTGATTCTAGTATTTTAACAAAATAGCATTTTTTTAAAGCTCTTCCTTCGACGGCACGTTCATATATTTTTCATGCAGTACAAAGCACTAGATGTGGGCTCACTAAGACAATTAAAGCAGACTATAAATGATTTCGAGTTATAACGGTGAAACTGGGCGCCATACTTGAAAACTGCCAAAAGTTCTTTGGCCTCTGACCATATTTATTAAAACACTTTTATCTACCCACCCCACCCCACCTCAATCATCAACAAGGACAAACTGAACCATGACTGATGGTGCATTTTTACCCTTTTTTATGCCGAAGACCCAAGAGTGGGCAAAGAGTGATTCCCAAGTGGACAACTGACCTCAGAGGACAGCAATCAGCTTGGGCAATTAGAGTGCTGTCAGAGTTTAATTTAATTTAATTTAATTTAATTTAATTTAATTTAATTTATTTGTCAAACATGTATAGGATAGTAGTAGTTTGTATAAACATAACATAAGTAAAAAGTAACGATAAAAGAGGACAATAGGACGGTAGGACAGGGAAGGTAGGCACAGTGGTGCGCTTATGAACGCCCCTTACAGACCTCTTAGAAAAGGGGAGAGGTCGACTGTAGACAGTCTAAGGTTAAAGTTTTTGGGGTTTGGGGAAGAAACTACAGAGTCAGGTAGCAATAGCAATAGCACTTAGACTTATATACCGCTTCATAGTGCTTTACAGCCCTCTCTAAGCGATTTACAGAGTTCAGCATATTGCCCCCAACAATCTGGGTCCTCATTTTACCGACCTCAGAAGGATGGAAGCAGTGGTGGGTTCCTACCAGTGCGATCCACTCTATAGCACCGGTAGCGGCCCGCTGGCGACGTCACAGTACCGGTGCGGTCGGTTGCCGGTGCCTGGGCGCCGCCAGTTTTTTTAAAAAAACTTAATTTTTTTAAAAAAATTTCTTCTGCGCATGCCCAGAAGCCGAGTTTACGGCACTGCTCATGCACTGCCTTCCTACCCCACTGTGAGTCCAAGCAGGGGAGGATGGCTGAGGGAGCGTGTGAGACGCTGAAAGAATGGGCGGCAGGAACTATCTCCATTCCCCTCCCTTCAGCAGTCCAAGAAGCCACGAATGCGCAGTGATGAACCTAGGCATTTTTGCACGTTCGAGGCTTCTCGAGCTGCTGAGGGGGCCGGAATGGGAAGCAGGACCTATCTTAGTTCCCCTCCCTTCAGCAGTCCAAGAAGCCACGCCCACCCGGTGACATGGCTGGCAAGCCACACCCACAAAATAAGTCACGCCCACGGAGTGGTAGTAAAAAAATTAGGAACCCGCCCCTGGATGGAAGGCTGAGTCAACCTTGAGCCGGTGAGATTTGAACAGCTGAACTGCTGAACTAGCAGTCAGCTGAAGTAGGTTGCAGTGCTGCTTTTAACCACTGCGCCACCTCGGCTCCTTAGTGCATTCCAGGCATTGATTACTCTGTTGCTGAAGTCTCATTTTCTGCAGTCGAGCTTCGAGCGGTTTACATTGAGTTTGAATCTATTGTGTGCGTGTGTATTGTTGCGGTTGAAGCTGAAGTAGTCATTGACAGGTAGGACATTGTGGCAGATGATTTTATGAACTACATTTAGATCAGATCGAAAGCGACGTAGCTCTAAGTTGTCTAAGCCTAAAATTTCAAGTCTGGTGGAATAAGGAATTCTGTTGCGAGCAGAGGAGTGGAGGACTCTTCTTGTGAATTAAGCAAACAAACCAATTTAACTTGGTTTGTTTGCTTAATTCCTCCAGAGCCATTTTCCTGCAGATGAAGTTATTACTAGATCTGTCTAAAGAAGAGAGTGGGATGGATGCTTTTTGTCAAGGTATTGTCAAGGCTGCTGTGGCTATCAGATTAGCTACAAACCACAAAGATTCAAATAGGCCAAACTCTGCCTTGCAATTAACTATAAGCCTTCCCCGCCCTAGTTAATTGCCTATTGACTTACTATATAAATGGGAGCCTGCTGCCTGCTATTCGTAGTTGCTGGTAGTTGCTAGTTGTTGCTTGCTAGTTGCTGTTGTTGCTGCTGCCACCCTGCGACGAGAGCGAACCAAGAGCTGAACAAGCCCAGAAGATGAGCTGAAACAAGTCACTGAAAGGCCTGAGCTAAGAGCTGAAGCTCAGAGCCAGAGAGAAGAAAGAAGAAAACTTGCTTTAGCTGGACTGAGTATGCAAGCTGGTTTGTGCCTGCAAGCTAGCATCTGTTGCTGCTGCTGCTGGAGCTACGACCAAGAGGGAGAGTTGGAGAACTGCCCTGCCAGGAGCTTCAAGCCACGATGCTGATTAGATCATTCCTACAGGTGATTGACTTTGGACTCTCTCACTCACCATTGCCGAGAAGCCTACGTTGCTGCTTTCCATTGCCTCAATGATGTACCAATCCTGAACCTATTTAGTATTGTGTTAGTTTTCCTTTCCTTTTGGAAAGGGTTAAGAGGACTGGTTTCAGTATTGCAGGAGAGGAATTTAGGGAGACGGCCTGGGTTCAGCTAGTCCAGACAAAGTGTTTGTTAATTGATGTGTTTTAAAGACATAAGTCTTTTTTAATGTTTTTAGTAAAATATATATTTTACAAGACTCCTCTGTCAGCTTTATTTCAGCCCTAGCGCGGTTGCATGTGAACAGATTCACGGTTCGTTGGTACAAACCTCACCCCCTCGTAACACTTTTACTTGAGGTAAAAAATTGTACCACAAGAACTCCTGGATAGATTCCAATCAAATAAATTTAAGATATTGCAGTAAGTGTATATTTTTGTAGTGTATATCTCAGGAAGTTCAACTACCCAAAATTATAAAGCAAAAAAATAGCCCTGCGTTGCTGATGACTAAAGAGAGATTTCAGCCTTGCACGCTCTCTAAAGCTCCTATTTTTAACATTATGATTCTATTATAATAATTCTTTTAGCAAGGCCGGTGGCTGGTTTGTAAGAGGTGTGTTTGTGTGCCTGTATCCCCATATATCACTTGAACTTTCACATCCTGATTACTTGTTATATGATGCTAGGCAACACTTAGCGATGTAGCCTGGTTATACTAAGACCTTCCAAAGGACTTTGAAATTGAGATTTTTCTGATGGCTTTTATCAACATTGCCACTACAATGAGTACTTGGGCTCACTGCTTTATGCAAGCACTTCAGCATACATCAAACCTTCTAGTGGCTTTTTTGCTTTTTGTTTGTTGGTTTTGTCTTCAGTCATACAGAGATTGGTTATTAGTTTCATTTCCGAGCGTAAAAGACAATGATTTCAGCCAGTATGACTAAGCATGCTTAAGCAGTGTCAAATCCTCCCTCCTTCTTCTATTGTACTAGTGGAATGTGGATTGGATTTATGAGCTACTCTTTGAGAGTGTATCTAAGTAACAGTCTTGCTTGAAAAATAAAACTTCTGATTTTAGCGTGAAAGAGCATAGAAATTCCTACTTCCTAGGACCAACTCTCTTTATTCTTTACATAAATGACATTTGTGATAATATAAAAAGCAACTGCGTCCTCTTCATAGATGATGTAAAACTATTCAACACCACTGACAATACTACAACCCTTCAAAAAGACCTCGACTATGTATCAGAATGGTCAAACAAGTGGCAACTTCAAATCTCAATCAACAGTCTTACACATTGGCAAAAATAATCAGAACATAAAATACAGACTAGATGATCATGACCTTGTTGATGATCCTCACTCAGTAAAGGACCTTGGAGTACTCATCTTTAATTATCTAAGTGCCAGAGCCCACTGCAACAGCATTGCTAAGAAGGCATTAATCTTGCCTTCTTCTTCATTAAGCTATGCAAGATTAACCTAATCTTGCGTAGCTTCTTCTCTGGTAATATAGTACTTTTAACTAGAGCATACAAAACATTTGCTAGACCAATTCTCGAATACAGCTCATCTGTTTGGAACCCACACTACATATCGGACATTAACACAATTGAGAATTTCCAGAGATACTTCACAAGAAGTGTACTACATTCCTCTGTTCGCAACAGAATACCCTATGCCACCAGACTTGAAATTTTGGGCCTAGATAATTTAGAACTACGCCACCTTCGACCTGACCTAAGTGTAGCATACAAAATTATCTGCTACAATGTCTATCTGTCAATGACTACTTCAGCTTCAACCGCAACAATACACAAGCCCATAATAGATACAAACTTAATGTAAACCGCTCTAAACTTGATTGCAAAAAATTCGACTTCAGCAAGAGTGGTCAATGCCTGGACTACATTACCTGACTCTGTGGTTTCTTCCCCAAAACCCCAAAATTTTAACCTTAGACTGTCTACCATTCCTACTCACCCCATTCCTAAGAGGTCTGTAAGGGGCGTGCATAAGCGCACCATCGTGCCTACTGTCCCTGTCCTAATGTACCCATGTATTCGTAAAATTTCCTGTACTCATAACCATGCTTGTACTTCTTATATATTCACAATCATGGTTATACTTTGTTTATACTTTGTTTGTAACCATATACACGCTTGACAAAATAAATAAATAAATAAATAAATAAATAAATAAATAAATAAATAAATAAATAAATAAATAAATAAATAAATAAATAAATAAATAAATAAAGGACTCTGATGACAACACTCAGTCTCTGTAACTTTTCTTGTGTGATATGAGCCCACCTCAGATGACTTCTTTATTTGGAAAGGATCTCTTGAAGCAAAGATCTTTCCATCCATCTTCTTTTTCAATGATTTTCTGTAGATTAGATCCCTAACCACATCAAGAATCGTATCTTGGGCTCTCCTGGAAGAGGCAAATGCTCTAAAGCTGCCTTATCCAACGATGCTCACCGGCTTTTTCTTTCTCTCTCTTTCCATAACTTCATAATTCCTCACTTTTGGAAAACTATTGTTTCCCAAAGAGTTTCATGGCTGTACAAGAAGATAATGCCTAATTGAGAAGATTGCATCTGTGCTTAGCTACAACATACAGCTATGGAACAATAAAGCTCACTACAGGACCAGATTAAGCAGTTTGAGTGGCCAGTAAAAGGCCAATTATGGACCCACACCCAATCCTAAATTAACATTGTCCACTGATTCTCTAAAGCAGGGGGTCTCCAAACTTGGCAACTTTAAGAATAGTGGACTTCAACTCCCAGAATTCCCCACAAGTCCACAAGTCTTAAAGTTGCCAGGTTTGGAGACCCCCTGCTCCAAAGCAGAATTAATAAACTGTGTATTCAAAAATAAATATATTCACTCACAGAACCTAATCTAAAAATTATAATGCTATATGAAAGAAACAAACAGAACAAAAAATTCTCTCTAAAGTAAAATCCTGCTTAGACAGATATTAAAAATAATAATCTTTTAAAAATGATTTTATTAGATCACTACCCCTACATATTATCTTTCAGACGATCATATTCTATTTTAATTGCATTTTCAAGTTTTAATTTTTCTTTTAAAAAGGAAGCAAATTGATTTGTTTGTTTTTGTCTAGGTAGGATATAAAGTTAAATCCATCAATATGGCAAAGAGCTTTCAGAATACAGTGGATATAAAAAGTCTTGTTAAAATGCCTGGTTTTTGAGATGTAAAAAAAATTCAGACCAAGATAAATGACTTCATAATTTTTTCCACCTATAACATGTAAGCTGTACAATTCAATTGAAAACCATGCTGGGGGAAGAGAAATAAAAGTAAAAAATGTACAATAATGTTGCACCCT
The DNA here is from genome assembly GCA_023053685.1 of Diadophis punctatus similis. NCBI lineage: Eukaryota > Metazoa > Chordata > Lepidosauria > Squamata > Dipsadidae > Diadophis > Diadophis punctatus. Next base: position 64,023,803 of record JALIGW010000002.1, on the reverse strand, counting down.
CTTATAAATAGGGATCTAGTTGTGTTCAGAATTAACCAATCATATTCAAACTGATGTTAAATACAAGTAGTCTGCAACATACAACTGTTGTGTCCCAGCACAGGAACCCCCAGAAAGGACACACACACAACTGTTTGCTAAAGAAATAAAGGAGTTTTTACTAATAAAGATGCTTAGTAAAAGTCAGGATTTAAAGTCCAGGAACAAACAGAAAGAGAGTCTTGGTGAATAAAGTTCAATATTCTCTTCGTGAGCTTTTAGCCAGAGTTCAATGTCCAAAATAAACAGGCAATTACTCCGTGCTTATCTCTTTACTCACTAGAGTTGGCTGGAATCCCGGAAACCAGTATCAAAGGAGCTGATAGTTCAAAATACAGGAGTCAGAGCAGGAATGCTGATGTAAAGAAATCTTGAGTGCTAACAGATCACAGTTGTTGCTTCCAGCAACCACTACCGAGTGCACCAGCCTTAAGTAGCCTGAGGGCGTGGCCCATTAGCCTTCAGCTCTACATGCGAGGAGACCTCCGTCTGTAGAGCCACTCCTGCTTACTAGCTGCTCTGCGTGCCCTAGCATACAGTAGAGGCTCCTCCCCTTCTGATGACTCACTCTGCACCAGCTGAGAAGGTGCAGAAGGCCCTGGCTGGTCTTCCTCCTCTGGCACTGAGTCCACCTCGCTGTCAGACTCAGGTGCCAGGTACACGGGATGATAGTGCCACGCCACAGTCCGCTCTTGAACCTCCGGATCTCTCTACCAGCTGCGCGGGACGTGGGCAAGCCACAACAACAACCTCAATTATGTCCAAAATTTCTGTTGTTAAGCGAAAGATTTGTAAAGTGAGTTTTGCTCCATTTTATGATCTTTCTTGCTCCAGTTGTTAAGTGAATCTGGTTTTCTCATTGACTTTGCTTGTCAGAATTCGCAAAAAGTGATCACATGAGCCAGGGACACTGCAACAGTCATAAATATGAGTCAGTTGCCAAGTGTCTGAATTTTAATAACATGACCATGAGGATGCTGCAACAGTCATAAGTGTGAAAAACTGTCATAAATCACTTTTTTCAGTGCCGTTGTAACTTTGAATGGTCACTAAATGAACTGTTGTAAATCAAGAACTACCTATAGTAGTCAGTATATACCTGCTATCAATTAAAGTGACCTCTGATCAAGCTCATATAAAGTTCAGTTGTTCTAGTAGGATTTTTCTGACATTTACTCCGTTGCTTATGGTGTGCAAAGAGCTTACAAAACATCAAAGGTATCTCATTGTTGGAAGGTATCAGTCAGGAAAAGGATATAAAAATATTGGCAAGGCATTGGAGATATCATGAAACATAGTGAAGACAGTCATCAACAAATGGAGAGAAAAAATGGTACAACAGTGACATTACCTACAGCACACTAAAGGAACTGCAGGAATTTCTGGCAAGTACTGATTGTGTACTACAGCAAGTGACAACAATCTCCTGTATTCGTCATATGTCTGGGCTACGAGGTGGGGTGGCAAGACAGAAAGCCTTTTCTTACATAGAAAAACATCCAAGCCCAGCTACATTTTACACATCCTACATCAAGTCTGAAAAAAACATGTGGAAAAATATGTTTTGGTCTGATGAGACCAACATTGAACTTTTGGGCCATAATTTAAAAAAGTATGCTTGGCCCAAAAACAACACTGCACATCACCAAACTTACACCATGCCTACAGCAAAGCATAAGGTTGGCTACATTATATTTTGGGATTGCTTTTCCAACTGGAACTGGGATTTTGGTCAAGGTGGAGGGAATTATGAACACTTCCAGATCTCATTCAATTTGGCACACAACCTTCAGGGCTCTGCTAGGTAAAATTCTGAACATGAAAAGGGATTCCATTTTTCAATATAATACAATGACCCGGAACATACCTCAAATCAACATAAGAATGGCATCATCAGAAGAAGATCAAAGTTTTGGAATGACCCAGCTTTCCTTATGTTATCAGTTCTGATTCACACAGATGTCATACAAGTCAAGGTTCCTAACTCTAAATGTATCAGCATACTGTATTGGTGTGGACAACAAGCAAAAACAGAAGTTCAAATCAGTTTGAGAAGCAATACAAACTGGAGCCACTATCACATCTGCAAACAGCGGTTAATATAGTTGGTTAATTAAGAGTTATTTACTTCCTCTCAATCCTTCATGTTCTCTGTGAGAATGAGACCAATTTGGCTTAATCTTTTATTTGTTTTCATGCAAATCATACAGTAGATGTAAATAAGTGAAATTACCCATTGCTGGGTATAACTTGCTGGTGTCCCTGAAATTGGGCGTTTCCATTTTATTTTATTTTTTCTTCTTCCCTTAAATACTGCTGCTGTCCTGTCACACATTTTTGTCATGGTTTGAGATGACATAATTGTTGCTCTTGTGCCATTCAAAGGCTTTCATTTCGTGAAAGCCAAATCCTCAATTGGGAGGGGACATTCCCTTGTTTTGGTTTGAGGAGCAAAAGTGTGAAATGCTGAGATAATCTGCAGCAGTGCTAAGATTTGAAGGCAGGATGGTGTGGACAGAGGAACTTCAAATTCTATCTTTAAAGATTTTGTAGTTAGAAGCACCATCCTATGCTTCGTGTTTTTCTTCTTCCTGGTTATTTTTTTTAAAGTTTGTTCTTTTGTCTTTAAGGATTTAGTTTTCATTAATGGAATGTTTCATGCATTGATATCCTCTTGATGTTCTCGGAGAGAATTTCAATGACTGATACACTACAATCATGCAAATTTCCCGCTTTTCATATTCATAAACCCTACACCTAACATAACCAACTTCACAGCCTCAATAACACACCTCAAGGGGGTACAGCTGAAAAAGAGGCAAAGTCAGCAACTAACTTTACATGACTTTTAAAAAAAAGGAAAGGAAAGACAAGAAGACTGAAAGAAGTTTCAAAAAAATTGAAGAGTGCAAATTATTTCTGCTAAGGGCAAAAAACAAAGTTTTTACGAATCTTCTCAGCCACTGACAGAAACAAACCCTTAGATGTTCTTTTCCTTTTGGAAGGAAAAAGAACAGCTTGGTCAATCCTTTGAAATAGATGCCAGATCCACAGGAGTAGCAGAATATAAGTTTGGAGAAATACAGTATATATAATTTTTCCACAGACTCTCCCACTCGACCTTATACCCCTGTTTGCTACTATATTCCAGGTCTTATTCATTTAGAACCCTAATTATAGCCTCATTCTATTCCATTTAAACAATAACCATAATACAAACTCATTAGGATTTTTTTTTCATAACCTGAGTACGGTTTAAAATAAGGATTTTATTGAAGCCGTGGTGATTTACGAGGGAAATGTACAGCTCAGTTTAAAACAGAATTTAGATATTGAATCTACTGGTTTTTTTTTAAATGTCAGGGCCTTAAGAGGGATACTTAAAATAAGAAGAATCCATAACAAGTCAGATATTGTGGTTGTAATGTTTGGTCTTTACCTAGGAACATAACTTATCTCTTTTATAAGAGGTATGTGTTTGCGTGCGTGCGTGCGTGCGTGCGTGTGTGTGTGTGTATACTGATATCAGTCTTGAGTCCTGGGCTAATTCCTATACTTTTTGGCTTCCTAAGGGATACAGAGAGCATGAATTTGATTTATATTTTAATGCACACTTACCTAATGCTATGTTTTACAAGAAATTTGTTCTGGAAAGCCTTTGGAGCTGATGGCATGGAGGCTCCCCTTTCTGCAGTAAGGGACTCTTAATGCTTGGACTGCTTTCCTCACTGGGGCAGTGACTAACAAGTTGACTGTTATTAGTGTTGTTGGAACTCAATAGTCCAGTATATAAATAGCAGTAAATGTATTTGCTTATTTGTTAGATTTCTATCTGTAGGAGAAGGCTGGCAGAATTTGGGGCAGAATTAAAAAAGGGATCAGCCTAAAATCCGTACGTAGCCACAAATGAAACCCCATTGAATTCCATGGACCTTATCCAAGTCCAAGCAATGCTAACTGTAAGTTGAGAAGATATCTCTGCATAGTCATAATTAGCAAGGTATCACTTTAATTGGACCTTCACATGTAGACCTGATCTTTTGCATCTGACACATCTTTTGCATCTCCCATGAAATCCAACCATTTTTTAAAAAGAAAAACTATTATTATAATATAATAATATAAATATTATTATGCAAACAATAATTCTTTGTGGAAAAAAGCCACTCCAACGTTGTTTCTCTGAAGTATTTCCTTGATTTGCCATCATATATTTACTAAGAAAATCCCATAATATGTTCTCTGATTTGGTTTGCTTTTCAATGAAGTTTGAGTTGAGGGGTTGTTCTGATACACACATGCACACACAAGTAAAAAAAAAAACAACCCATCCAGCTGGCTGTATACACCATCCCTGTGTATATTGGGAGCTATCATTCTGGTAACTAACCCAAATACTGTTCACACATGAGGCTTTTTTAAATTTTTCTATTAGATTTCTTAGGGAAGGTGTGGTCAAAGTATAGTTTTTGAACACACCCTGTATAATTCAGTGTTGATGTCATTACTGGTTAACAAGTAGACTTAGTGATTTGGGGGCAGCTATTTCCTTTTCGCACCAATTCCTTGACAAAGTTGTTGTAAGTAAAAATATAAGGAGAGAGATGTATGTATGTATGTATGTATGTATGTATGTATGTATGTATGTATGTATCAGTGGTGGGATTCAAATTTTTGTACTACCGGTTCTGTGGGCATGGCTTGGTGGGCATGGCGTGACGTGGCGTGGCTTGGCTTGGCTTGGCTTGGTGGGCGTGGCTTGGTGGACATGGCAGGGGAAGGATACTGTAAAATATCCATTCCCACCCCACTCCAGAGAAAGGATACTGCAAAATCTCCATTCCCTCCCCACTCCAGGGGAAGGTTACTGCAAAATTCCCATTTCCTCCCAATCAGTGGTACTCGGGAGGCAGACAATAGATGGGGGCAGGGCCAGTCAAAGGTGATATTTACCAGTTCTCCGAACTACTCAAAATTTCCGCTACCGGTTCTCCAGAACTGGTCAGAACCTGCTGAAACCCACCTCTGGTATATATGTATATTTTGAATTTGTGCATGAAATAAATTAATAAATAATAGACACATAAGCAGAAGCTTATCTACCTTGTCCAAATTTTTCACATGTCAGGTGGTAGGAATTTCTGGCAGGCTTTTTGTCTTCTTTTGTATGTTTTTCTGGTGTTGGGGGGTTACACAGAAATTTGATATAGAAATTTTAGACCATGTTGTGTACGTTTTCTCCACCCATCTACTGTGATGAGCAGGATAATCAATAAGGTAATTCCTCCTTAAATGGTGTCTTTCCACAACTGAAATCAAGAAGAGGAAATACAGTATAGAGAGCTCTAAGGTAGATAAGCTTTCACGAAGAGGCAAAACCAAGCTTATTTCCGTACTCATCATTTTTAGAAACCAAGCAGAGAAATTGTCTTTCTGGAACGACAAATTCCCAGTTTTCACTGAGGTAGAAAACCTGTCTCTGAGATGTACCATGTCAGATTGCAATTTATTCAAATGATTACTTCTTCATAACAGCAGCTTTCAATTATAATATGAAGAAAAAAATAATGTGTCAGAGAGAGCCGGGTTCTAATCCTCCCTTAGGCACAGAAGCCATCTGAGTGACCTTGAACCAGTCACATTCTCTCCGCATCAGCATCAGACTCAGATGCAAACTGGCTAATAAACGAAACCTTTCATCATGTTATATACCAAAAGCTTCATTATATGAACTAGGTAAGCACAATATAAAAGCAAATGGACTCCACAACCAAGTAAGACAGAAGCTACAGAAATGCAAAATTATTGTATTAAATTTATGAAATATATGTAGCCTCGATGCATTATAAAAATAAATAATTGAAATAGCTTTTATTTGAAGTTGTTTATCATTTAAATGTATCTTTTAAATAAGTAAACTGCTTACCAAACATAGGGAAATGAGCAGAGAAATTTAAAGTTCTGGTAGAAAGGTAATAGGTAGCATATATATAAATTGATGGTTGTATGTATATGTTGTAATTCCAAGAATACAATATAACATTTTGTACATTGATCTATGAATTTAATGAAGTCTATTTCCAAATAAATAGTGCTAATATTGAAAGAATAATTTTAAACAAACTCATTTTTAATCAAAATAATATGTCCTTTTAAATTAGAGTTTGGAAAGAAAGCTAATGAGGTATTTTCTAAGAATAATGTGGTAACATAATGAAGTTCTCTTGTCTACTTTATAACATAAATCTATCCTTAAATTATCTTTATAATATAAATTAGGTATATGCCTAATGCGACCTTTTAAAACTAGCACTCACCAGTTTTGTTGGACAAATAGCTAAGGATCATGGGAGTTGAAGTTCAATGGATGGAAGTTCTGAGAAGGTTTCTTGATGTCCTCTGAACTGTTTCGTTTATACCATGGAGATGTATCTCTTCTCTCAGCATAATACTTACACTGCCCCAATATATAACATTAAATGATGAGACTCTCATTTTTAGTAAATCCATTAACTTCACATCAGAGCAGAACAATACCTTCAAAGTCTTCCAAGCTACTGCAGTTTTTTTTAAAAAAATAAAATAAAATCAAAGATATAGAGTGACAAATTTGCTGGAGATCAAATGCAATTCAGTTGCATAAAATGGTTGCTGGTAGAAATTTATTAAGATGCACATTAAAAAGTCAAGGATTAGACAACAGATTCAGAAAATGTGGGTTTCCCCCCCCCCTTCCAAAAGCAGAATGCTCAAAGGTGGCATGTCAGATACAGTAAAGACTAGAGCAAAACAAAAGTAGTTGAAAGAGGGATGGGGAGACAATATTTTAAATAGGGGGAAAGAAAGAAAAAAGAACCAGCCTTCTTTTTAAAAATTTATTTTTTCTGATGTATGTTCAGGGGTGGGCTGCTGGGGGTTCGCAGGGGTTCTGGAGAACCTCTTAGATTCTGTGCAGTTCGGAGAACCCCCAAATCCCACTCCTGGCTGGCCCCACCCTGCCCCTCTGAGGAGTCCCCATGCGGCCCGTTTTGGATGCAGGTAAGTGCAGGGCGCGCGCGGAGGTTCAGGGAGGGTGAAAAACGGGTCTGCCGAAAGTTCGGGAAGGCTGGAAATGGGCCCATTTCTAGCCTCCAGAGAGCCTCCAGAGCCTGGGGAGGCCATTTTCACCTCCCAGAGGTTTGAGGAAAGCCTCCGGAGTCTGGGAAGGGCAAAATTCCCCCCCACTGTGGTGCAGGAGGTTGACTAGGCAACCGGACAGAGAACCCCTTGCTAAAATGTTTGAAGCCCACCCCTCTGTATGTTTTGATTATTTTTAATGTAAATTGTGTGTGTTGACTATTTTTCTCCCATTGATCGCAATTAAAATCACCATTCAAGATCAAGTCTATCTTTGTTCCAAGTCAATAAAGAGAGCTTAGAACAGAGTATTTCCACTCAATGAGATTTTAATCACTGTGTAATTTTGACACTGATAGATCTGAAGGAATTCTTATTTAACATTGTTGTCAACAGTAACAAAAAAATACCCCTGTTACTTTCTCTGGGTGTGGTGTTTCTTCACACTGTCGACCAAGTACTTCTTCACTGGTCGCATATGTTTTGCAGCAAATTCATCATGTGTTCTGTTGTCATCATTCAGTTTGAAATCCCTAAATAGGTAGATCGAATGTAGACAGCAATCTTTGGAAAATGTGGCTTTAAACTTCCTAAGCATAGTAAATCCGGACGTTTTCATTGAAATTAAGTAGCCAAGAAAATACATCAGATACACTGGGGATGTACAGCTGAGGATGGATTGGGTTTTTGTTTTGAGGTCTGTATTTTTGGTTTTTTTTGGTATGATCCATGAGTTTGATTCTAGAACTGATTGCAAAGCCTTCTGAGCAGCGGTGAAATTCAGATGGTTTGGACAGGGTCTATAGAACCGGTGGCGACAATTATGTGCAGTTTGGAGAACCAGTAAATTGCACCACTGACTGGCCCCTCCCTGCCCTGCCCCACCCCTCCCACTCACTCCTTCTCGGGTTCATACACACAGAGCAAACATGAGAAGGAGGTGAGAAGCAGCCAGGTTGAACGCTAGAAAACTTGGCCAAACTTTTCTGTCGGTTCTGTGGGCGTGGCTTGGTGGGGTGGTGCCACCCCACCTTTCCATGAGTGATGTCAAGTTGGCCATGCCCACTCATTCACATGACCCTCCCACCAAGCCACGCCCACCAAGCCACGCCCACAGAACTGGTAGGGGCAGAGGTGGGTTCCTCCCGGTTTCCATTGGTTCTATAAAACTGGTAGCAAACTGCTGGTGACATCACGGTGACATCATGGAACCAGTTCTGTTGGTGCCGGTCCGTGGACGCCGCCATCTTTTGGGGGGGGGATTTTGGGGGGGGAATTTTTTTTCCTGATTTTTTTCTTCTGCGCATGTGCAGAAGCCAAGTTTCCAGCATTGCGCATGCACTGCCATCTTGTTTTCAGCTTTTTTAAAAAAATATTTTTGGCACTGTGCATGTGTGCATGCGCAAAGCGTGTACGCGCCCATGAGGCGCGGCCACGCAGAGCGGGAGGAAGCAAACCAGCAGTGAGGTAAGTTAGAACCCACCCCTGGGTAGGGGGAAAATTTGAATGTCACCTCTGCCTCTGAGATTTCAATTTTTTAGTTTTAGGTATCTCCACTTGGCCAAATTGTTATCTTATTTCTGGCTGCAATCGGAAAACTTCAAGCTTTGCTTGTTTATTTGTGAAAAGCAAACAAGACCTCAGAGCCTAATATATGCATTTCTGATATTTGTTGTTTTATACAAGGACTCATGGCAATCTGCACACATGCAGTTGTAAAAGTGGCAGAACATTGTATGTAGACTAATCCAACAAGATTATCATTCATTACTTAATAGACAGTTGTCAATAAAATTATTATTAAGTTCTTACTCAATGCCCATAGGGCAACAACGCAAAAACACACAATGTAACTGAAGTCCAGTCATTTACTGACATTTCTATAACCAAACTATGTTAGATTGATGTGCTTTAAAGTCTATATATTGTATTTGTTTCCAACCTGGTATTTTTATTTAATATCAGAGCATTGAATCACCAGACATATTTTTTTTCAATTGTTAAAATGGGGATAGCAACAGGAATCAGAAGATTATCATTTTTCCTCCTCCTAAAATGGCTACCAGTGAGGATATTTTTCTCTTCTGAATCTGAGATCTAATAAAGCTGCATTGCAGCTCAGCTAATCATATCTCATCATCTTTATTCCAAAACTCCAGAAGCTTCAGCCACATACAGTGCTGTTTAATTGAGATGTTAAATTGGGCAGTGGTTATCTATGTTAGCAAATTAATCCATTATGAATTTGCACATCCACCTCTCCCACTTTTCACCATTGTTATGATGGATTTTATTAGCTGGTCTTAGCTATGCATGAGACAAAGATACAGAGAGAAGATTTCTGCTGGGTAGGGGGTGAAAAACTATGAGTCTTTAAAAAACATATTAGTCTGATGAAAACTTGACGTGTCTGGAAGAATCTTTGTATCTCAAAGGGAAGACTTGAACCATTTTAAGGTGAGTGTATTTGAAAAACTAACTTGGATTACTGAATAAGTAAGGTCCTTGCCCTTCAGAATCTGCCCAATGAAGTTAATAAGTGAAAGATTAATTTTATAGATGTTTAGGAAGATTTTTTTTTAGGAAGCATCTACTAATATTAGTTCAAAATCATTCTGTTCTTAATACCAAATGACAAGTCACAATCCAAGTGCACTCAAATTGTGAATGAACTTAAGAGAAACAATCAAGTTGAATTTATTTAGTTAGCGTATGGCATATCATAGATGGACTAGCAGTATAAATTAACATTTATGAAGTTGAAAATCACATATGAAAAGCTACCCGGTATTTCTTACTCAAACGTGAGTTCCTCACTGCATCCAGGACGCCTCTGATGGCAGGGCTCACAAATGGCAGGGCTCCATCACACATTTATTTATGCGAAGTGGCTTAAAACTCTTGGTAAGAGGATGATCTCTATGGCTGTTTTCAAAGTGAGCTGAAATTACACCAGTCTTTTCTACAGCTGACTAGAACGACGCAGTAATATTTTACAAGCTCGTACTTTTATGACTGTGGGGTCGCCATTGATAATGTCCTTCTGTGTTCTTGATAGATAGCTTTTCAGGAAGCACCAGAGATTTAATTAGTGCTATGCTGAAAATTCCCTCTACATTTTTAAAACCATTGTCATTCGGCCGGATGGGGGAGAAATAGCTTTTGGGGTTTTTTCCCCCCTCAGATAATATTTCAGTGAAATTCTCATGACTGGAATATTAGATTCCTGTACCTATTTTATTTACAAGTTGGCCAGAGTTTGTGTCAAAGTTTTGACTGTTAGTGTATAGTCTTTGTAGTGGGTCCACATCCTTTCCTGCTATGTTTTCCTTTAATCCAAAGATAGACAACAGAACCGTCTTCTGTGGGTTGTTTCAGTGAGCCAGTAAAAGGATAAAGACAATGCTAAAGAGATGAACATTGCAACATCAATACTTTCTGCCACCCTTCAATAATGATAAAGTGCAAGACTTCCACCCCGGAAAATTGTAAAGAAGGCAAATGAATTCGGAAAAATAAAAGCTTTGGGAAAACTGAAATGGCAAATTTCAACAGAGTATTGAATGAAACATGCCATTAAATTATAATGATGGAGCTGACTTAAAAGTTAAATCTAAAACCAACAGCCCACTAATGTGTGTGTTTATCAGATTCTTCCTTATTAGGGCAGTAATCTACAGTCTGTAATGGCATGTGAGAATAACTTTGGGAGATAAGAGAAAGAGACACAGCTTGGACAACTGGTGTATCTCAGTCCACAGAAGGAAGGAAGATGTGGGAAACATTTCAGATGGGACACCCCTGGTTTTTCAGAGAGTAAAAAAGAAAGAAGGAGATAAATATATGCAGTCTTGCAAGATTCTTTCAGCATAAAGATAGAGGAGGTAGGGGCCTGGTTGTGATTCTTGTCTGTATTTCCTCACGCCAGGAATTAACACAACCATACTGTGTAATAATTTGCAAACATAGGTTCTAGGAACCAGTACTAGTGTAAGTATTTGGAAAATCTGGGACATTTTCAACAGCATCCTGTCTACCAGCTTCAAAGTCATTTTTATTTACGTGCTATTTGTTTATCATTGTTATTCAGAATTGTAAGCTTGCCTAGGAACCATACATTATCTGATCTAAAATCCCAACAGTCTCAGGGAAGAGTGCTTATTTAATAAGTGTCCTTCTCCCCCTTCACGTTATGCAAAGTTTCTTAAGGGTTCAGAATCGAGTTGTCTTCTAGATAGAAAAATGGCTGATAAGCACCAATTATTTTATTGTTATCTATTTTATTTTATTTAAACAGTTTACAATTCAGGGGTCTCCAACCATGGCAACTTTAAGCCTGGCGGACTTCAACTCTAAGAATTTCCCAGCCAGCTTTGGAAAAATGCACTTCCGGTTTGCCGTTGGGCTGTTTTTTGCACTCCGGGAGGGTTTAGGGAAGCTTCCTGGAGCCCCGGAATGCGAAAAATGTCAAAACAGGCAAACCGGAAGTTCGGAAAACGCACTTCCGGTTTGCCGTTGAGCTGTTTTTAGCATTCCGGAGGGTTCAGGGAAGCCGTTTTTCACCGTCCCAGGCTTCGGTAAGGCCTTTGCGCGGGGGCGGGGTGGGGGTGCGCATGCGCAGGGGGCAGCATGGGGGGGTTGTGCACATGCGTGGGGGGAGAGTGAATGGGTGTGGGCACGTGTGCGTGCGCTAGCGCGTGCACATGCACACCCTTTTGGCACGCGGACAAAAAAAGGTTCGCCATAACTGGTATAGGGTGTCCTGCTTGAGCAGTGGGTTGGACTAGAAGACCTCCAAGGTCCCTTCTAGTTCTCTACCAATATTAGACAGTTCCTCAGATCATCCAAGTCACATTATTGCCCTGCTATTCTCCATATATGAAACGGCAATTACACTATTGGATTTTATCTGTAACAATCTGAAAACAGGGGGTGGCGGGGAAAGCATTGCATCTGTGAAGTGCTTTGAAAGGCTATGAAGCAGGCTGAAATCACCTAATTCTTTCCACTGCTTCAAAGTGCATCCCCATGATGGACTGATTATGCTGAATCTTGAGGGAATCAGCATTGTTTTGAAGCTTTGCGCAGCCCTATTAAGATACACCTTAGACAAAATTGTGTACCAAACCGCTCTATGAAAGTTCCTAACAAACAATGGTAAATATTCTTCTTAGAGTTCTCATTAAAAAACCTATGCAGACAGTACTATGGGGTGGATTTCCACTGATCTGCACATTTTTAATGTAGACATATTAAGACCAAAGACTTCCAATTGGAATTTTAGAGGTTGACTGTAGCTGTAGTTCCATGGCTTATGGAGAAGCCCCTTTTAAAACCAGTACCAGAACAATTGCCTGTAATAAGTACAGGCTGATAATATAAAATGAGATTATATTAAGCTGATTTTCTAGCTGGACACTGCAATAATAGTTACTATTCTAATTAATATTTCATTTTTTAGATGATCATTGTTAAGTTTCTAAATTAAGCTATTACGTTGTTTGTGTGTGCACATGCATTTCCATTTTTTTAATTGTTACAACCGAGATTGCCTTTATTGGATCTATATTGATTCCTTTTTGCACTAGACTGTAAACTGTAGCTGTGGCCACATACAGTCTTTAATTCTTGCACCTAGCATTCCATTTGCCTCTTTTATCTTTGACAATGGCAGGATGCACCGCCTAGCCACTTAATTGCCATAATCAATATGAGACCAGGATAGAACTGTAATTAAAATTATGTGATCAATAAACAATGTGGGTCTGTAACATTTTGGCCTGCATAACTGAGGAAAAAAAATATGTAATTGAAATGAGCTGTTGTAGTCTTCATGTTGGGAGATAGGCTAGCTAATTATAACGAGTGACTGTTTAACTTTAAAAGTAGACAAATAATTTGTAATGAATATTTTCCCAGGTAGAAGGCCTTATCTTTTGATAACTTATCCCAGTGAGGAATGCAACTTCCAACTGTTCAAATAAGTTTAAAGTGTGGTTGGCAAATGTAATGCTTTCTATTCCCTATAGTTAAGTAGGATAGCAAGCCAAATTTTAAACAGGGGTTGGGAAGAAATAAGTGAACATTTACTGGATCTGCAGTAGATTGGTAAAGGTTTACAATGTCAGTTATTTAATAATGCATATCCTAGTTTGACCAAAGTACTAGCTTCATTATCCCTACTAAAATCAGAGTAGTTAATCCAGTTTTTGCTGCAACACTGCTGGTTAGTAGCAATTTTTGTATTAAAAACTCTTTTGTGTGGTGACTCCCATCCCCACATGATGAACAGTTGCAGGAACATGGGTATGTCTAGTCTAAGAAAGAGATGGACTAGGGCGGAGGTCGGCAACGTGTGGCTCTAGAGCTGCATGCGGCTCTTTGGGCCCTCTCCTGCGGCTCCCTGTCAGATGATCCCACCACTGGGTGGCCTCTCCCCCTCAATTCTCACCTGCCCTGAGAAGAGAAGGGAGAGTGTTGCGGAGGGAGACTTGCTCCGTATTCCAGGGCAGGAGCGAAGCGCCCCTCTACTTGCCTCTTTTTCTGGCCCTTGTTGGTGCTGGGCCGCCCGGCTGCTAGCCGACAGGGAGCCACAGCAGGGGGACAAAACAGCGTCATTTATCTGAAATGACTCTTGATTTAAATCATGTGGTAAAAGGACCCAAAGAAAAAAAAAGAACATCAGCAAAAAAAAACAGCCCTCACCTGTTTTTGGAAATGGTTCAAGAGGGAACACGCATGCATGTGCGCGTGCGCGCGCACACACACACATGAGAGAGGGAGAAAGAGAAAGATGAGAGAGAGAAAGAGAGAGATGAGAGACAGAGAGGGCTGCCTGCCGTTTCCTACTGCAGTCGGGGAGCGAGAGAGAGAGAGAGAGAGAGAGAGATTCAGCTCTGTCTGCTCCCCTGGAGGCAACCTCTAACAGCCTGAGAGTCTCTCCTTTTGCAACACAAGGTTTATTTTTGTATCTTTCCAGAGACAGAAAGAACATGGCCGAATTTCCTTACAGTTATTCCCTGGGGGTGGGGGTGGGGTGGGGAGTGGGGGAGAGGTGTTATAAGGAAATATCCTTTTAGGTTCAGTTCCAAGTGGGGAAAAAGACACTGGATTCATGAAGGTTGCTTGGAAGGAAGGTTTAATGGTGGACAGGAGCACATGGCAGGAGCCCCTGTACAGAAAAGGTAACTTACATGGTTGTGTGGTGAAGAGAAAAAAGAGGAAGAGATATATTGAGTTCCTGGTTTTTATAGTGTAAGTTGGGTCCCACCTCTTAGATTTCCTTTTCCTGTATAGAAATGTATCCCATTCCTGAGCCCTATCTAATGCAAAGAAAAGTAAAATCCTACACCTAGGTAAGGGAAACCAAAAATATAGATAACTATTATAAATTGGTGCAACAAATTAAAACAGATTTGGAGAAGTGGAAAAGAACCACCATAAAATGAGTATCCTGCAATGGCTAGCAGACAAAACAGGGCTGGGGGGGGAGAAGGGGGGGAAAGGGGGGGGAAGGAAATATCAAAGGATTTAGGAAGATACATTAACTTGGTTAAACAAAAAGCATGATTATTTTTTCCCTAAAATGATTTGTACCCAGACAACACACTATTCAATTGAAATTGGAATTTACATATGCCATAAAGTAAAATTAAAAAGCAAAAATTACCCCCACACACATACACACATGCAAACACACATTTCCCAGTTTTCTATGGTTTAAAGTAAAATTTAGAGGTAGGTACTCACCTTCTTTCCAAGCAGCCCTTGAATTTTGAACTCAAAACCCCTTTAAAACCTACTTCCCAATGGCCAAGGCCTAATAAATTTATTTAGGCCAGGATCATTGAAGAGGCTAGCTTGGAAATCCAGCTGGCTCGCCAATTGTTATAAGGAAATATCCTTTTAGGTTCAGTTCCAAGTGGGGAAAAAGACACTGGATTCATGAAGGTTGCTTGGAAGGAAGGTTTAATGGTGGACAGGAGCACATGGCAGGAGCCCCTGTACAGAAAAGGTAACTTACATGGTTGTGTGGTGAAGAGAAAAAAGAGGAAGAGATATATTGAGTTCCTGGTTTTTATAGTGTAAGTTGGGTCCCACCTCTTAGATTTCCTTTTCCTGTATAGAAATGTATCCCATTGGCTCTCAGACCCCCCAGGGGCATGCTGGGGTGGCTCTTGGCTTTTGTCTAATCCAGCTTTGGCTGAAATGGAAGGGCCTTGGGCAAATCCTATTGTGATTTTGTCATGCAAAAGACTTTCAGCCAGGTGAGAGGAATATGTGAGCTTAGCAGGGGTGGGGGTTTCCAAGAGGAGTCTTTTGTTTGTTTAAAAGCATGTTTCCAGATATGTTCCACAGAATATTTCCTACATTTTAATATCTCCTAGGATATCTCATTTCCTAGGAGAGGGGTGGGTGCTAACTTCCTACAGAGGGAGAGGGAAGGAGGGAGGGAGAGGGAGAGGGGGAGGAGAGAGAGAGAGAGAGAGAGAGAGAGAGAGAGAGAGAGAGAGAGAGAGAGAGAGAGAGAGAGAGAGAGAGAGAGAGAGAGAGAGAGAGAATCTCTTCCCCCTAAAATCCTTGATTTGTCTTATCTAATCTACTGAGCTGCAGAACACGAAGAAGCACAAGACAAAAAACCTGACAGGTATTTATAAAATCTGTAACACAACAATCCATGTCTTGCTATTTATTCTTCATTTGGCACTTTACATTAGAATAGTTTCTCCCAAATTCCATGATGCTCCCTGTAAAGGATAAAATACAGCTCCTATGATTTTTAATGACTATGACTGGAGATGATAGTTACTACGTGACGAATGAGTGACTTTGAGATGAGAGAAAGAGAGGAGAGAGGGAGAGGGAGAGAGAAAGAGATGGGGAAAGGGAGAGAGAGAGAAAAGGAGATGAGGGAGGAAGGGAGAGAGGGGGAAAGAGAAAGAAAGAGATGAGGGAAGGAGGGAGGGAAATGGAAAGGGGGAGGGAGGGAGAAAGAGATGGGAGAGGGAGAGAGAGGGAGAGAAAGAGGGCAAGAGGGAGAGAGAGAGAAGGAGGGAGAGAGAGATATATCAGTGTCCCATAGAAAAGAAAACACTGAGAGCCACAAAACCTGAGTGGGTGTGGCTGAGGGGGTCATGTGACTTGGGAGTGAGTGACATCAAGTTGCCACGCCCACCCAGGTTTTGTGGCTTCCAGTGTTTTGTTTTCTGTGGGGAAACTGGTCCAAATGGTTCTTTGAGTTTTTAAGGTTGCTCACCCCTGGACTAGGGATTACATGATAGCAGTCTTCAGTTATTTGAGGGGCTGCCATAAAGAAGAGGGGGTCAACCTATTCTCCAAAGCACCTGAGGACAGGACAAGAAGTAACAGATGGAAACTTGTCAAAGAGAGAACCAACTTAGAACTAAGAAGAAATTTCCTGACAGAACAATTAATCAGTGGAAAGGCTTGCTCTCTCCAGGAGAGGGTCCTCCTTCACTGGAGGTTTTTAAGAAGAGATTGGATATTTGTCTGGAATGGTATAGGCCAGTGATGGCGAACCCTTTTTTCCTCGGGTGCCGAAATAGTGCGTACACGCGCTATCGCACACACGTGCATGCCCACACCCATAATTCAAAGCCCCCCCACTTGCCTCACCCCCCCTGCACATGCATGCGTGACCCCCCCACTCCCCCGTTTCCCAACTTCCAGTGGGCCCAGTAGGCCCGTTTTTTGGCTCCCCAGGCTCCAGAGGCTTTCTTAGAGCTTGGGGAGGGCGAAAACGCTTCCCCCTGCCACCCCGGAGGCCCTCCGGAGGCCAAAATTGCCCTCCCAGAGCCTCCGCACGAGTCAAAAATCAGCTGGCGTGCACGCACATGCGCGCTGAAGCTGAGCTAGGGCAACGGCTCGCGTGCCAGCAGATATGGCACCCGTGCCATAGGTTCGCCATCACTGGTATAGGCATTTGTCTGTCTGAGAAGGAGGTTGGACTAGAAGACCTCCAAGGTCCCTTCCAACTCTGTTATTCTGTATTCTGTAGATGTACTTTGCACATCTAGGCTTCATCCATTCAGCTACTAGTTTGTTTTCCCCTATAAGAAACAACTCACCATTACTGTGAACTATATTCCAATTGGGAAACCTTGGGAAGTCTTGATCGAGAACTTGCTGTTGTGACAGTGGATATTATGTGTTGAAATTGTGTTTTTCTGTCCATAGAAAATGAGACTTTTTCGAGTGAAGAAGAACAAAAAAATATATGGTTGCAGTTGTTTCGACATGTCATTGACACTTAATTTGACTAGTCTGGGCAATTGGTTGTCGGCTCTAAAAAAGAGAGTAGCACAAACTGGACTACAGACATTTTTTTTCCAAACCAGAAGATGAGATGAATGCTAATGACTTCTTTCCATTGAAGCTTAATCCCTATTCAAAGGGGATTAGTATTCAAATATATCATCAAATCAAGAATGGTTAGTGGCCTAGCGTGTACTGTATGTCACTAAAAAGCTTTTAAAATCTCAAATGGTCAACTCTGGTCTACATGTATTGATTGTGCTACTGCTGACTTCAGTTCTTGGGCCTTTCTAAATTGTAAGGGATCCAGTCACTTAGCCAACAGATGTTCATTGATTTGGAATTTCGGTATAAAATCTCTGGCATGCAAATCTTTTAATTTTATTTTTTTTTAGGGAGAAGGATGGGAGGTATAAAGTCTGGCTGTGCGCTGCCACACAGCAGCTGTATGCTAATGACTTGCAAAAGTTCTGCATTTTCTTGGAAGCATACAAGACATCTTAGATGTCAAGAGAAGTTGATAATGGGACGACTGATTTTTAAAAAGGGGGTCGGTTCCGAGGTAGGCCAATGATCACACAGTTTGTCAGAACGAGTTCTGCTAATAATTTATCACCGGGACAAATCTGTCTTGGCGATGTCCCTTATTTATTGGGTGGAGTGAGATTTTGTTCTGGGTGAGGGATGGAAGGTCAGAGATGACAGAAAGGCTGAGTTTTCTCATATTCCTTGGGTTTGAAATGAGGCTGAAGCCTTTCTGACAATTTTAAACAGAATGATATTGGAATAAGTCAAAGTGTGTGGGCAGATCAATAGGTCCTCGTTTAGAAGAATAAAAGTGTTTTTTTCCAAAGGTAACATTTGAAAATATTTGACCTCTATCTTACAATTAGATTATATAAATGCCTGTAAGAGCCAAGGTGGCGCAGCGGTTAGAGTGTAGTACTGCAGGCCACTTTAGCTGACTGTCAGCTAAATTGAATCCGCAGGTCAGCGGTTCAAATCTCACTGGCTCAAGGTTGACTCAGCCTTCCATCCTTCTGAGATAGGTAAAATGAGGACCCAGATTGTTGGGGGCAATATAAATATACATTGCTTACTGGTGTAAACCGCTTAGAGAGTGCTTGCACTGTGAGGCGGTATATAAAGCTCACAAATAAATAAATAAATAAATAAAGTTCCAAGCCTAATATTGTCCCTCCCTAGAGAAAAGCTGAACTAATGGTACATAATGAAACACACATACATTCAAGACTTTGCTGTGCCTAAATTCCTATACAGAAAGAGCTTAATCTGGAGTTGACAGCCCCATGGAAACCTCCTCAAGGCCTCCTCGATGACCCTCAGAGACCTGCTGAAAGCTGCATCTAAAGCAGAGGTGGGTTCCTACCGGTTCGGACCAGTTCTATAGAACCGGTAGTAACTTGATGGCCTGGGTCACTGGAACCGGCAGAGACCCAGGCCTGCCACGCCTCCAAGCCGGTTCCCTCGGCGGTGCCTACAGTGGCGCCATTTTGTTTTTTGCTTCTGTGCATGCGCAACAGCTTTGTTATAGTACTGTGCGTGCGTGCATGTGTGCGCACACGTGTAAAGCACGCGCACGTCAGGTCCCTGAGTGAACCATCAGTAAAGAAACCCGGAACCCACCCTTGATCTAAAGGATGAGATAAGGAGTGTAGCCTATGAGAGTAAGCTATGAAAACACATGGTGTAATAACATTAACTGCAGTTAATTAGTGACATCTCATTACAATCAAATTGAATCAAATTTAGTTTTTTCTTCTGCCCACTTTCTGTCTTCACTTTTCAGTCTTGGTCCCACTAAGTCACTGATTCAAACTTCAAGCATGCTGCAGTATGAAAAGTGTTCTATACCCTGTTGTAAAATAGCATGATATTTGAAACATGTACCAGCCCCTGTGAGATGCTAGCTACTAACTTTCATAAACAGCATGAGAATAGCCGATAAAGGAGAATATGAGAATAGCTCTGATGGATCAGGCCAAGGCTTAACTTCTCCAACATTTCATTTCGTACAATTTCCATCGGAAACTATTGGAGGATGCAGAAGGAGAAGAGACCTACTTTGTAGTGTGCTGGAAGGCCACTAGGGTTGGGCAGGAGCCGAATGCCCAAAGAGAGCCATACAAAGTGATCCGGGAAGATGAGGGGAACCCGTTGTTGCCCATCTTGGTCACTCCCCAGCATAGATCACCCAAGAGAGTTCCATCCGAGCATCAGGGCAGGGGGCAAGAGGAGTCCGGATGAGAAGAAATAAACGTACCTGATTCAGCCGAGTCTGCTGCGGCGCCTAGAGTAGAGTAGAGCCAGGGGGAGCTCAGGCATTCCAGGAGAGTCCAGCGGCGTCCGGGGTACTTGCAAGAGTACGCATGTGCTAAACTTGGCGAAAAGGGGTTTAGTGTGCCGGAAGGCCACTAGGGCCACTCTAGGAGAGGGAACAATAAGAGTTGGTGATTGGTTGAGCCGTTTGACAGCCGGCTATAAAAGCGGGCTGTCAAACAGAAGTTACCTCCGTTCTGTCATGTATCGTTAACGTGTTGCAGTTAAGTTCAGAGATTAAAGCATTGCACTTATCTTCCTCCATGAGAGTCACCTCGTAATTACACCCATCCTGACGAGCTATAAAACATACTTTTCCCTACCACTCTTCTCCAACTGTCGTTTGTTAGAATGCTTTCTCCAAACCACAATAGCATTTGCTCTTCAAGACTAGTTAGTGGCTATTGCAACATCATAACAGTGCCAAGGAATCCCACTATTTAATGGAATGTATAAAGGTACACTTTCTTTGTCTGTTTTCTTGATAATGTATTTTGGGGGGTGTTCATTTATATCTTACCATGCCTGGGTTTTTTTTCCATCTCACTTGCATTCTTTTTCCTTTTTTAATTTTTTTTATCAAAGATTTATATCATGGATTTGTTTAAGGGCATTGCAATGTTGGCAGTTTTATTTTCTTAATTATCCCTAGTATGGATTTTGCCTTTTTTTCACAATTGCTGCACATTGAAGTGACACCTTTGCCGAGCTATCTGTATGACCTCAAGTTCTTCTCCTGGTTAGTTATAAAAGTTCAGACCCCGTCAATGTACAGTATATATGAAGTTAAAGGTTTTGCTGCAAAGTGTTTTTGCTTTACACCTATTTAAATTGAGTTGCATTTACCATTTGGTTGATTCAATTTAAAGAGCTTCTTCTGAAGCTCTTCATGATCACTTTTGGTTTTCATCACTTGGCATAGTTTGGCATCATTTGGAAACTTGGCTAGCTCATCACTTACGGTTATGTCAAGAAAATTTATGAACAAATCAAAAGCAGTGTTCCAAACACAGATCCTTGTGGTACTATTTCTTACCTTCCTCCACTCAGAAAAATTCCTATTAAATTTTACTCTTTGCCACAGACTATGTGGAAAGTGCCTTATTCATACGATTTTTAGATAAGAAGTGTTTACAAGTGTCAACTTTTCAAAGGAACCTTCTCATAAACATCACCATATTGTTATGCATATAACCTGGTTTTTCACCAGGTGAAAATCTTCATCTGCTAAATGTGCATATCAAGACGTGTTAAGGCAGTGGTTCCCAACCTGGGGGTCGGGACTCCTTTGGGGGTCGAATGACCATTTCCCAGGGGTCGCCTCGGCATCCTCACCCCCCCCCCACTGCCACAAGCCTGGCCATATCGACTCAACTCGCCCGAGCCCTCCGATTGGTCGGGAGAGGTGCCATTCAGTGAGAGGCGTTTGTGACGCCTGGCGGCTGAGCTTTGGCAGCATCAGCTAAGGGGCCAGCTTTGCTCTCAATTCTGGGAGTTGAAGTCCAGGCACCTTAAAAGTTGCTGAGATTGAGAAATATTGCTGTACACTTGTTGGCTATCAAGTCTAAATACAGAAGTAGACTTGTTGTGGAAGATGATATTCCTTGTGCTCTTGCAAAAACTGGCCCGAGAATTTCTGATCTGGCATAATTACATATTGTTTTTGTGATTAATCGCTATGCTTTAATTATGTTCAATTTGTAACAATGAAAATACATCCTGCATATTAGATATTTACATTATGATTCATAACAGTAGCAAAATTACAGTTATGAAGTAGCAACGAAAATAATTTTATGGCTGGGGGTCACCACAACATGAGGAACTATATTAAGGGGTCGCGGCATTAGAAAGGTTGGGAACCACTGTGTTAAGGGCTTATCTGGAGAAGCCAGTTAAAAAGTTGATAACTCAGCAGGTTTATCCTATGAGTGATTTCCATAAACAGAAATATATGAAGAGGTGCAGTTTAAGTGGCTTATATATTTGGGATTCCCTTTAAAGCAACTTTTGCTCAATACATTGAAAATAGAAGAGCTTCTAATGAAAGAAATCCAGTCAGAGTGAATAACAAGAAAGGTGTGTTGACATGACAAAATGAAATTTTCCAAACTTCTGATAAATCTTCAACACAAAAAATCCAATTTATCCTTTGGTGAAGATGACATCTGATGTGTTCTCCACCTAGAGAGTCCTTTCTGACTAATGTTCAAAACATTTTGCAGGAAAATAGGTTGCTTCTGCTATGCCTTAAATGGCATTCATGATAACACTATCCATTCTGATGCTTTACACAACTCGGTTTTTAACTAAATATATTTATATCTAAAAAATATATACTTCTTTCCACTTGTTAATAGCTCATAGCATACTTACAGAATGAATGAATGGGGTTCCAACATTTTTTTTTTCAATTTGACTGTTATGGATAAAGAAGTTTGAGTAAATAGCTTAAAGAACTTAACACTTGCCTGCATCTAAGGGTATTATTTCTCTCCAACCGGCCACAGTTATAAGGCCTCAGTATACTATAGCAGGAAATAGAAGAGAAAGTTTCCTCTATTGTTGAAATAATGCATTATGGAACCTTTCTTTGTAAAGATGAGAAGGATAAAACATAATTCATCCAAAAGCTCCCTCTTGATCTCAGTTTGGCCAGTATATAAACATTTTCAGTGGATACATGGCCTCCACCATACAGTCAAAATAGAAAATTCCCCAGCTTTTTTTTTTAAGAATCCTGTTCCCCAATTATAGGTTTGTTCCTCTGATCCCCAAAATATGTTAGCCTGTTGTTTAAATTAATCCAAATTTCACATTGAAGCCGCACACATTACTTAATCCACATTATATGACCATAAAACACTGCACAGTCCCACTGGTTGTGCTACTGAAAGAGGTTTTATATATTATCGCATGGCTGTCTCATTTGCTGCTACCGGTATTTACAAATGAGTTAGTGTTTTCTAGATTAGTGTGGTAGGTGGCAGCCAATCCAGAAGAAAATTATACATTACTATAATAATTACTGTGTTCCATAAAAAAAAACATTCTTTTAACTTAAAGTTCTGAGAAACACCTTCTCCTTAGTATGCCATTACAGATCTTTTGTAAATGCAGTAATTTGGCTGTGGAAATAAATACAGGAGTCAATGCCAGGATAGGAGGTAAGCAGAATTAAGCAAAATGAGAATATAGAAGTCTGATTGGGATTTTATGATACAATACAGAAGGGAGAACACAGTTCTAGCATGTTTACTGTCATGGTATAAGCATAAATGCCAGCTGGGGAATTCTGGGAGTTGAAGTCCATAGTCTGATAGTTGCTAAGGTTGGGACTCCCTGCTTTAGAGGCAGCATGTTTGAATTCCACCATGCCTGCCATTTTTAAAATGTATTTATTAAATTTATATGCCCCTCATCTCACTGAGTATCCCCAGGTGACTCTTTTTATTTATTTATTTATATTTCACACTTCTTACTCTTAGCCATCCATCTCCCTTTTCACAACACCTATGTCAATGCAATGATTTCCTCCATTGCAACAGCACTTAAACTTATATACCGCTTCACAGTGCTTTACAGCTCTCAGCGGTTAATAGAACTGAATTAGCCTGCAATACTGCATTAAAACCACTGTGCCACCACAGCTCCATGAAGAGACCAATAATCCAGAATGGTCAGAAATACAAATAAACATTGTATTTTTAAGTAATTACATTTGCCACCTTGAATAAAATATAGATTACTTTATGTGATTATTTCAAATACTAATAGGGTTAATGGGTTCCCTTCATGCATGGGGATGCAAGGTAATTGTTCCCCCTGTTATGTATTGAATATATAGAGTTATGTTAAGCCCTGCTAAAGTGAAACTAACCTTTAGATGACCCTAACTGTTAACTTCAACTGTTTTGGAGGGAAATCTAGAACATTCATATTTGGGCGGGCCCTTTCAAGTATTATGATTGGTTGAGGCTCTGTGGGTCCAGAGTATAAATTACAGGGATTTGCCTGTTGTTCCAGAGTTCCAGTTGAGTCAATAAATGCTGTTGTATCTATGCTGGTCTGTTCCTGCCAACTGCAGCCCACCACACAATACCTCCTTCAGCCTAACCCCCTCCCAACATCTAAGATCTTCTGTACTACTCAGACTTGCTTTGAACTCTTATGTTTTCTCAGAGTTACTGGCATTATGTTTTATTTTCCCATGAGATGTTTCCACATAACTCATGTTTTCTAGAAAGGTTGCTTCAAACACTAATCACATCAGGCCAATTACAAAATCACAATTAAATATCACCCCACATTTCTTGTTCTGTCAACATCAATGCTCTGCTATTTTTTTTAAAGGCAAGTATATAGTAAGGTAAAAAAAATTACCCCTGTTTATTTCATTATAACTACTGAAGTTCGCAGATGACACAACAGTAATCCATCTCATTCGAGACAATGATGAATCTGCATACAGACAGGAGGTTGAACAACTAGCCTCGTGGTGCGACCAGAACAATCTGGAACTGAACACACTCAAAACAGTAGAAATGGTTGTAGACTTTAGGAGAAACCCTCCCATACTACCACCTCTTACAATACTAGACAACACAGTATCAACAGTAGAGACCTTCAAATTTCTAGGTTCTATCATATCTCAAGACCTAAAATGGACACCTAACATAAAAAACGTCATCAAAAAAGCACAACAAAGAATGTTCTTTCTGCGCCAACTCAGAAAGCTCAAACTGCCCAAGGAGCTGCTGATACAATTCTACATAGGAATTATTGAGTGTGTCATCAGCACCTCTATAACTGTCTGGTTTGGTTCTGCAACCCAAAAAGACAGACACAGACTTCCGAGGATAATTAGAACTGCAGAAAAAACAATTGCTACCAACCTGCCTTCCATTGAGGACCTGTATACTGCACGAGTCAAAAAGAGGGCTGTGAAAATAGTTACAGACCCCTCACATCCTGGACACAAATTGTTTCAACTCCTACCCTTAAAACGACGCTATAGAGCACTGCACACCAGAACAACTAGACACAAGAACAGTTTTTTCCCGAACGCCATCACTCTGCTAAACAAATAATTCCCTTAACACTATCAAACTATTTACTAAGTCTGCACTACTATAAATCTTCTCATCGTTCCCATCACCCATCTCCTCCCACTTATGACTGTAACTTGTATCGTCACAGTTTATATTGATTGTTTCCTAATATGATTTGATTGCTTATTTGTACCGTAGGACTATCATTAAGTATTGTACCTTATGATACTTGACAAATATATCTTTTCTTTTATGTACACTGAGAGCATATGCACCAAGACAAATTCCTTGTGTGTCCAACCACACTTGGCCAATAAAGAATTGTATTCTGTTCTGTTCTGTTCTGTTCTGTTCTATTCTATTCTATTTATATCTAATTTTCCTCCCCCAAAAAACCTATACGTATGCTATACATGTTTACTGACCTTGTACTTTGTGCACTTGGTTTTATCTGAGATTTAGCAACAGAGTCAAGGTCCCATGTGAACTCCTTGTGAACCAAGTAGATTTCAATTATTACAAACCATGCAGCTGAATAAAATAGATGGTGCCTCTTTACATAACAAGTGTGAGTAATTAGTGTCCAAATTTCATCATGCAACCTGGGAGGGAGGGCTCCAGGTTGGGGAAGGTGATTTAATAAGATGGCAACCTGTGAGGTTCGATTTTTATTAAGGATAGATTGAAGAGAGCAATAAAATCTCCCAGCCTTTCCTTCTGCCAGCAGTCACTGCTGCCCATAACAGCTGGTAACACAAGGAGAAAAAATGGAGTAGCAGCTGCCGGTATCAGTTTCATAACATTGATGATAACAGTTATCTGTTTACTTCTTATTCTGGATGATGGAAGGTTGTCCTGCCAAGCCCCACTGTTGATGTAGGAGGGCGTGACAATAAGAATCACTAGTGAATAGCAACTGCTGCATTTAGACAGGTGAAGGGAAGTCTAGCAAAAAGTCTTGGGAAGGTTTTTTGATAGTGACAAGGCTACAGGGAGCACACCTGGACCAGTGATGGAGAAAACAATGTAAGGCAACATGGCAGGTTTGGTTTCCCACTTATAATTATGTTCTTTTGGCATCTGGGAAAAATTCCTTTCCTCAAGTCTTCCCCTTCTTTCTCCTTCAATGTCTTGCCACAAAACTCTAATTGCAACCAGTAAAGTTACACAACCCTAAGGGTGGACAAGCAGGCCCTCAAATTTTTAACTAAAATACCCCGAAAAATGCTATTTGTGAATAAGGTGGCCTGCATTTTTCAGCTGAAGAAGCTTCCTGAAGAAGACAAGCAAAATGTCTTCAAGGAAAACATCATCAAAGAAAGTCCAGTTGCCTCTATAAAAAGCACCTTTGGTTCAATAAAATGATTGTTCCATAATGCTCGCTATTTTTTTAGATAAGTGTTCAGTGAAATTGGTCTCATTATTATCAATACATACAAAATATCATTTAAAATTAAGAAAGGCCTTATTCCAAATGAAATCAATGTTACTGGATACTTATAAATTTTGGAAGTGTATTTTTACATAATTAATCATATGGAGAAATAAGCAGAGTAGACAATGATTGTCAAATGAAACAAGATTGAACTTTATGAAAGGCGTCCACTTCTAGACTGGGACAAGTTCCCTGCTTCGAGCAGTACCACAAAAATGCTTTGGTTTTAATAGCAGACATAATTCATTCACACATTGCCATCGTGCAAATAACACAATGCATGCATTTGCTGCAGATATGATGCAAGTACTAAGCTGCATGTATTATGATGTAACACAACTGGTGCAACATTGCATCTTTGTGTGATGGCATCCTAATACAGTATACTGTATGTGTCATCATTTGTCACCTGACTTGCCCTCCCACAGAGATGCCTATGTTAAAAAGTTGGCCAGAAAAATCTGGTGCCTTCCAGAATCATAGTTACAAGATCAAAAGGCCTACCTTTATCCAATAAATATCAATATGATACTGATCTTGGATTGCAAGTTACAACTAGACTTAATTTCCTAGATTAAGCAGCTTCTCAATTCAGTAAAATGGAAAAGAAAGCTTTAAATCATTTCATTAATTCTGCAGAAGTTTAGACATACGATATTACATTTCTGTGTCTTCTATGTATATTCATTTGTATTTAGCTTATAATTTTAAAAAATCTCTGTTGTCATATATATATATATATATATATATATATATATATATATATATATATATATATATATATATATATATATATATATATATATATCACAGCACTGTTTAATTGATTGTTTAATATGCAGTGCATAACTGTTATATACTACGATATATACTCATAAAATGCTAAATTCAGTAAATATAAGGGGAATTCTTCACTTCTTCATCCATGATGGAGAATAAAAATCTATTTGCTGAATAGTTAGCTATCTAATTTATTAGTAAATAAAAACCTCAAAAAGTTTATTCATTAAAACCCCCAATGCTGAAAGGATAAATTATTTATAATGAACAACTCCAGCCATTCTAACTTTGCCTAGAAAATGCACTTGCTCCTTGGCACTCATTTATAATATTTCTTTAAAACTTCCATCCCAGTGGCTTCAGGCAGTTTTCAGCAGTTCAAGTGCACTAGAATCTGGAATAAAATCTGCAATCACAATGAACTACCCTCTCAAAATAACTTAGGCTAATTGTCAATCCAGTTTGCCACAAGGGGCTGCATCGGTGCACCGGAGGAGTAGATGTCTGTGTTTGAACATCATGTGAGCTAGACCCCTCTGCTTCTCTTCCCAGGCAAGCCAATCGTAATCCCAGGTCTATGAAAAGTGATGCAAATGCATGAAAAAGTCAATGAATAGCTATCTAGGGAAAGGAAGGGGCTAGGAAGAATCCGTTTTGTGCCAGATAACATTACCTTGTTGAAGAACAGCTACAATATAGTAGAGATTTATTACAGTTCTTCTCCATCAGATGCCGTGTGACTATTTACCCTGTCAAAAATAACTGTAATTTCCCCAACACCTTTAGGGCTAGACAGAGTAACTATCTACCAGCCTGCACAATACAGTAAGTCATCTTTTCCTGTTCCTAGAATCACAGCAACTCGTAGTAGTGCTTCTCCTTGTGATTGTTAAAAAGGTGGATAAGAACTACCATGATTACTTGATTGCAATCATTGCATTTCTCAGGATGCATTTATTTTCTTCACTCTCTTGTGGTTTTTTCTTTCTTTCTTATGAGTAGTATTTGCTTGTTCTGTATGGGCTTCTTGACAAAAGAATTTATATACGGAAGCTTTACATTTTGAGTAGACCCTGCCACACTTGATTAGCTTGCAGATGCTAATTTTGAATTTTGGCTAGAGATTTAAAAGCAGATTACCAATCCAATGGGCACACTATATATAATTCTCTGAAGTTTTACAGGCAGTGGCAAAATTACAACAGAGAATATAAAAAGGTAATCATGGTGCCTTATTTTGACATTGTGATAGCAGAAGATTAGCCAGCTGGGTGACTCTGAGCCCAGTTGCTCTCACTCAGCCTTACAGGGTGGTTGTTGTGAGGAAAATAGGAGGATATGTTTGCCACTTTGAATTATTTTTAAAAACAATAAAGGGATAAAAACCTAATAATAAAAATTAATAAAATTGACTGTCTATATTTTAAAGATAAGTGGACAGTCTGTTGAGGTAAACTAGATTGTTGATTATCACATAGACCAGTGTTTTAAACTTGGCAACTCTAAGATGTTTAAGAGTTTAAGAATTCTGGCAGTTAAAGTCTATATATTGCCTCCAACACAATTCTGGGAGTTAAAGTTTACAAACTGTCTCCAATCGTTTTGAACTTGTTTGGGACCATAGCATGGACACTCTTACAAAATGGCTACCATGAAGGAATAGCTCCCAAAGCACCTATTAAAATGGGCCTGGCCAATTGTGAAGTGTCTTTCATCAAAAGGCAATCTCTTTCCTCTGATCCCCAGGATCTCCTAACCTTTCTTTCTTTCTTTTTTCTATTTTGAAACTGGGTTCATTTTCAAACAAATTGGAGCAGTTATCGCCTCATTTTGTAGGGTCAAAAGGCATTCCAGGATAATAAAGCCTATTTGTTTATCTTATAACAATAACACACACACAGGGTTTGCACAATGAGTAATACAATGAGAATGTATGCATTTTAAGTTCCCGTGAGGCAGTTTGGCTTGGTTTTGGTGAGATTCGGTGAGATCATGGCATGTCATATTTCTCACTAAGGCAAAGATACCAGATAAATTAACTGGACCAGTTGCTTTGCTTTGTGTCTCTTCAGAAGCCGCCTGAGTTAGTGCCAATGGCAGTTGGAGCTGCCAGAGGACATTTTTGAAGAGACAAGTGAAGCAACATGGCTGTTCTGCTTCATTCCCAGACTGTCATTTTCCTTCGTGAAGATGCTCTGAAGATAGTTTCCTTCAAGCCTTGTTGAAGAAGGCTACCTCTTTGTGTGGCAGCCATGGTGGATGTCTCCTTGTCTCATGAAACAAGACTCGTGACACAAAGGCATTCCCTTGATGGTGTAAAATCTAGGCCAGTGGCTTTCACACTTAGCAGTTTGAAGACGTATGGCCTTCAAATCCTAGGAGTCTCCAGGAGTGTGGACTTCAATTCCCAGAATTCCCTAGCCAGCTTGCAATTAGCAATTTTGAATTAAAGGCCATATATCTTAAAGTTGCGAAGTTTGAAAAACACTGGTCTAAACCAGAGGTGGGCAACTATGTCAACTTTACGACCTATGGACTTTAACCTGAAGTCCACAGGTCATAAAGTTGACATAGTAGCCCATCCTTGGTCTAGAGTCAAGACCAATGATAATTTAGTTGTAGTGTTCTTATGATCACCTTGTTTGCTTGCAGATGGAAACAAACCAAAAGAAGCATGATCATAGCATTTTCCATTTAAAAACCTCTAAATAATTCTATTTAAAATTATTTCTGATTGCTTCTACCAAGATCTCCATTATTATTATTTTTTTTACTTATGAGGCAGTATCTTTACAAAGGTAGCTTGATGGATTTTGTATAATTTCATCAAATAAGATGTCTAACGATTTGCCTCATTTTCCAGAAAAAAAATTCTCCCTGTCAGAATGCTTTTTGATGTGAGTTTGTAAGTTTATTGTGGAAGCATTCAAAGGCTGTGCCTGAGAAGTTCTTTAACATATGCCATATATTTAACATTGCTTGTGAATTAAAAATAACAGCCTGCCATCTGCCTTTGCAAGCCAATTTTATCAAAGTCGAAATCCAAAAAAAAAAATCAAAGATGTGAACATTGTCAATTTTAAAAAAAATAGAATAGTGTAGTGTAAAAGAGGTCAGACTCACCTCACTTGAACTTGAGTCACTAACTTGCCAGCTAAGGTGTCCTGATTTGAATGGAGCTTTTCGTATATGGGAATACATGGTAGAATGGATTAACTTTCAAGAATGTCTTTTGTTTTGTCAAGTTTTAAACCTCAGACCTTCTCCAGCATTTGACCTGAAGAATATTTCAGTAAGCAGTTTAGAGAGAAACCTTCCCTCATCCAGCTTTATAGAAATCAAAAGCGAGCATGACTTTAGCAATAAACATTTTGTCTATGGGTAGGACTGGGACAATTGCATCCCCATAACTTTCTTGCACCGAAGATAGATGCTCTACATCACTCCTTTTTTATTCCCCCCCCCCTAAAACAAAGTCCAATTTTGCCATGAGATCAGAGAAGCAGTCTATGGAAAGTTTTCTCAGAGGTGAAGAATTGTGGCAGCTTATCAGTGCAAGCCACCCCTTCTGATGGAAGAGAGAGAGAACTGGGATAGCTGCAGATGGAGGAATCCCAAACTGATAACACAGATGGTCCAAACATACTGCTTGTTAAATGGCTGCTGGGAATGAACATGGCTGCATCAAGGCTGGAAGGAAAGACTTGGCCAGCTGGAAGTGAGCAGACTACTAAAATATATAGGAGTCAGAAAATGGAAGGTGAAATGATTGACAAAAAAAAAGGAAAGAAGAAGGAAAAAGGCTAACAGAGTAATGCAGGAGGGGGAGGAAAACAGACTTAGAGCTGAGGAAAATGAGAAGGAAGACAGGAAGAGCATTTTTCTTAAGAAGTGTCGAGGATAAGTCAGAGGAATATGAAAAACAAGAGAGGCAGAGAAATTAGTGAGGAATTAAGACTCCTTCTCAAAGCTATGGGAGGAAGGGGAGAGTTCCCTGGCTTCAACTATAAGGAATCTCCAGACATATCAGGTTTCATCTTCTTTGGTTTGCAGGCACTAGAAGGAGATCTGGTGGAGCAAGAAGACAAACAGATGTTTTGGCCCTAACATGGACGCTTTCAGAGAATGGGAAATAGTTTAGCTCATGGAAACACCACAATCTCAACTTGGCTACAGTTCTACTCAAGCTGTATCATAGACAAACATCTCAAACAATGAAGCATGCCAGTCTCCAGCTATATACCCTATTTGAGTTAAAAACATTTATTAGGGTTTAGTAGAGTTGGCTCCTATGGGGATGGGGGACACATCCTTGCTAATATAGCTAATAGTCCAAAGATATTTCTTTGTATAGGTGTAGCAAACCTGGTGTGGTGTGAGGCCAAACCTGTGTTAAAGCATGAAATTCGTATACCATATAAACAAGACATAAATATTAAACTAGTTCCCATATAGACTTCTGAAGCTAAGTGCCTTATGAAGGCAGAATCAAGGGAGCTTGTGTGTGTTACTTCCAGTTGACCCACATGCAGTAAACTAAACTAAGATTTCAGTTAAAATAAGATGGTCAGTATTCATTTATCAGTATAGTGATTCTGATGTCCCGCACACCACCCTAATGCAGACAAGTTATAAGTGAGAATCCAAAGTAGTTGCTTGTGTCAAACATCTACAGACCCATTATTCTATGTCAGAATGAACTCATTTATTAAATGTGTATATCTATGAGCATAAGAACCTCCTTTCCTATCAGAAAAAGAAATTGCAGGCGTACAACCTGATTTTGCATCAAGAGAAACGTGATGAACTGAAGTTGTATGAGAAGCCTGTCTGAGATTTAAAAATCAACCAACAAGCTAATCCACCTTAGCAGAAAACATCCTGAGCATGAAGGTCAGAGTGTTAATTACAACTTATAATGTTGTTATTTGTCTACTTTGCTTTAGCTCCTTGGCTGTTTATGTTTTATATCATGTTGTTGGTCATAAATGGGAAACAGACTTTCAAAACAGAGAAGCAGAAATAGCCCAATTAGTAGAAGACAGCAGCACAGTTAATCAGGTTGAAAAACAAATAAATTTCCTCCTTCCTACCTTATATTATTTTTTTACAACCCCTTAAGCACCATCACCCTACTTTTAGTGGTTGTTCTTGCTGTTCTTAAAGGCTGAGTAGAGAATTCATGTTAAGTTTTATGCATACCATTTTCTATTTTTGAAATCTGAAGAATAGCTGACTCCCAAGAAAACATAAATTTTGATTTCCATTGATAATGAAGAAGTATCACACATATAAATTCTCCATTTGAATGCAGTTGAGCTTTGGACTCTTCCTGGAGCTGTTGAAAGTATATATAAAAATGTCACTGCAATGCATGCAGGTGGAATTTGTAAAATAATCCTTTTTTTAAATCAAGAATACGATAAGGTTGCTCTATGAGTGAGATGGGTGATCTCCAAATTTTTGTACAATGGATTGTGTGTGTGTGTGTGTGTGTGTGTGTGTGTGTGTGTGTGTGTGTGTGTGTGTGTGTGTGTGTGTAGTATAAGGTGCTTGAGCAGGCAGTTGTATTAGAAGATGTCCAATATCCCTTCTAGCTCTGCTATTCTGTGTATATGTGTATGTCAGTGGTGGGTTCCTACCGGTGCGGTCGACTCTACCACACCGGTAGTGGCCAGCAGATGGTGCTATTTGTGCACGACAGCTCCTGTGCCGTCTTCACCGGTCTGTCGTGCGGCGCCATCTTTTTGGGGGGGATTTTGCTTCCTGCGCATGCGCGGAAGCAAAATCTCACGAGGGGACGTGCACGTGTCGAAACATGGCGATGAGCGCGCAGCGCACCAGTAGCGCAAAGAACAAGCAACCCGCCCCTGGTGTATGTGTAAGTATATATATTATCATTTTTCATGTATCCTTACAGTGACAAAAACCCACCCTACCAATTCCATTCTAAGCAATGGAAAATCAGAGGTCTGAGGTTTGGACTCTCCCCACCCCGCCAAAAAAAGGAAGTTTGGGAGCCACCAGCAGTGACATGTTTCCATTCTTGATGCAGTATATTGACATGTAATGGATTTAGAGATCACATGAACCACAACAGCATTTGCAAGACCATTTTTCCCCCTGAGAATATAAGCCGTTTTTAACAGTATCCATAAAATCTCCTGTCTCGAAAATGAGAACTTTTTTTTATTATTTCAGCTGTTATTACGTTTATATATTTTAAGTACTGTTCTTTATTGTTTCACAGTTCTATGAATCATATGTGGCATTTTTATTTCTCAGACCTGATAGTAACTTCGACTACTGTAAAACCAACATGCAAAATTATCTTTCGTTGCACTTATTTTTACTTCCTGAAATCCCACTTATTCAGTTGTATTCTGACAGATTTCTTTGGAAATATGAGTAAGTTTTAAGCATATTAAGCTACATAGAAATAAAGGTGTCTGAGGCTGAGCTGAAGGAACACCTTGATACATCAGTCTGTATTCAATCCTTTGAATTCCTGAGAAGCTTTCTACCCTCCCAGAAAGCAACCACCTGATCTGCCTCCTTTCTTTTGTACCTGGGGTGGATCAAGAGCTCTAAGACTGATTGCAAAATGTTGTAGATAGCTGATAAGCAATCTATTATTGAAATCACCCAGCTAAGATATTTTTTTCCTTAGACCAGGTTTGCACCAAAAGTATCCCACATAACCCCAGTTAAACTGAGTGGAAATGTTATATAGATCAGTTCAAAATCTCAATAGAAGTGAATAAAATAAAATATGCATGAAAATCAAAGTGTTCAAAATGGAAAATATTTGGAGCATTTATTTAAACCTCCAACCGTGATAAATACTGATTTGTATCCCTTAGCTGAGACAAAAATAATTTTCTTTACAAATAAAACCATGAACTTGGAATGTGTCACTGTAGGCCAGCTCAAAGGGCTTCAAAGAGGTGCTTTCTGGTCAACAATGCTTCGAATGAAGTCCTCTTTCAAAGCAGCTTCACAAATAATGTATCTTCTCCGATTCTAAAAGCAAAGTGACTGTGTTGGTTCACTTCACTAGCTGGTTGAAAGCATCAGCACTGTCTTCAGGCTAATTGAACTGCCAATGAGGATTCGGAATGACATGAAGTCCCTTGATGAGATTCACATTTCCTTCATGACACGAGCCACCTCAATGAGAGAACTCCAAGCCATCTCCTAATTCAAATGCAATGCTGTCTTTTGATTCACAGAAGGATCTCTGATCCGGAAAAGGTTTTCCTGAATGGAAGGAGCATGTTTTATAAATTCTCAAGTTTCTGCTGCTTGATCTGAATTGTTCCTCGTTCTTTGGAGTAGGTTTGGTTCTGAGGATCAGAGAGCTAAAGAAAGGAATCTGTGAAAATTATCCCATAGGAAAGCTACTGCTAAATCAGAGTATCTGCCTAAATAAGGACATCTTTTGGACAATGCTGCCTAGTTTGTGTTAGAACTAGAAAAAAAGCAGTTGCATAGAAGAAGTATTAAATGTCTGGTATGTGCCATGTGAGCCATGCCAGAGACAGCATTTTGTTGGTTGCATTTTACAGAACATACTTAATCTGATTGCTCACTTAATTTATACTACAAAAACCGAACCAAAGTTAACAGTAACCATGCCTGTCATGTTGTGCATGTGGCAGATTTACACATGACTTACAGTAAAAATGTGATCATAACTATTGAGAAGAAGCATGCCACTTATGCAGTTCCATTTGCATGCAAAGCTGCTCTTATTATTTATTTATTTTTATCATTGACCAGCGTTCATCTTTCCTGCCTATTTTATACATTATTTCTCAGCCATGCTTTCCACTTGGTACACAAACAAAAGCACAGTGATTTTTTTTTTGCCAAAAAGAGTTCTCCCATGTAATATAATTGTAACATAATGCAACACAATAGGAATAAAATACTAATAAAGATGTGACACTGAGGAGCCACAGCTTGCATTATGAAATTGCCTATTTCATTCACAGTATTTGGAGCAAGAGACTGTCCATACAATTTCACCTTTCATGTATGAGCCTCCCATGGTTATCCAGTGCTTTGCTTTGTTTTGTTTACTGCAAATAATCCTTAATTGCATAATGCTACACCAAGATACTATAATATTCTCAGCGTCGCAGCTCTTCTCCTGGAAGCATTTAAGCAGAACAAATCTACTTCTTAGCAAAATTGCTCCCAATACCCAAGTCTTGTTAGTAGCTCAATGTCAATAGCTCCAAGGCTGCTTGAAAGTGTGCACCTGCTTTGGGAATAGCTAGTTTGGGAGACCTACAGGAGACTCACCTTTTGAGCCTGACACTTGAATTTCCAGATCCTGGAAAAAGCCAGCTGTGGAAGCTTGCAGGAAGGAAGACTCCGTGGCTGCATTCAGCTTCCCTTCAAAATGAGAGTCTTCTCTTGGAGCTCATTGGGGAATCAATTTAATCTTATAGCTATCAGGATACTATCCTAAAGCTCTGCAGTCTAAAAAAAGGTCTTTGATGAGAACCACACTTCCCATCTATTTTATTCCTTTGTGACAGTATTTAATAAGCAATTTTTTTAAAAAAAATTCTGGAAGTCATTTATCTAATGAAAATATAAAATAAGCAATTATCAGGATTCAGCCTTGCTGCAGAACAACTGCTTTGTGGTTGTAACAGGCTGCTATGATTCTGAAATGAGTTGTTCATGATTAAGAGGTCAGTTGTTACTACCATCAACAGATGTTGTTGCTATTGTCTGACTAGAGTTAATGTTGTCTGCAAAACAAAGTCTTCATTAAAAGGGGGGAAAGTCTGTCTTCCTTAGAGGATTACATTCCCATTTAATTTTTACTCTGGCATGTTGCCATTGAATCCTTAGTTGCTGCAGGCATGTGGAAAGTTTCCCTTCTTATAGCAAATGAGAAAAAAAAATTGATTTGACCAGGAATGTTGCACAATTTTGGAAAATTCTTTGACTTTGAGATCCGCCAGGTTTCCCACAATATTATTTGTTCTTGTTTACTGTGTTAGTATTTCAGTTACAATGCCCAGGTTGCAAAGCAGAGTGGCATCTCCAGATGGACTCATGGACAATTTCTCCTCCCAAATATGGTTGTTCTTTGAAATCAAATATCATGCTGAACTGACTTACTCTTATTGTTGGGGAGATGGAACATTAGGTGTCAGTTGGTTTCTTATTATACCAAAAATATTCATTGAAAACACACACCAGCAGCAGCATGAAATAGATAGCCTTTGAAGCCTGTTGTGGTCTTTCAATATATGCAAGAATCTGAGTATGGCCACCCAATCAGATCAAGAGTGTGTATTAGCAAGATCAGGCCCTTATCCTTCCTTACGTTCCAAATATTCCTGAGCATGCTGGCTCAGGAATTCTGGGAGTTGAAGTCCACAAAGTATATAAAGTTATAAAGTTGTCAAAGGTTGGACACTCTGGGTAAATGCCTAAATTGACACGACAGGCCTGATAGTATTTTTTCCTCAGATTTCCCGCTTCTCATTCCTTCCATCAGCATCTGATGCAGCTCAGCCTTTGAAACGCTCTATTGCAGGGACTCTATTTTTTTTTTTTAAAGTAGCACTTCCAAGGGGCATGGTAGTGATGATACATTAATGTCAGTGATAGGGGATGAGGAGAACTCAGCATTCTGTTTCTTTCGTGGAGGTTTCGGTGACTCAATAAAATAGGGTTGTTGCTCTGAAGTATAATACATCCATTTTATTTTTATTATTGAGTTCTGCAATTTATATAACAGCCCATCTCACAAAAGTGACTCAGGGTGGCTTACAGCATTAAAAACAAAACAAAACTAGAACACAATATAAAACATACACAACAGACAGGGAGCCAAACCATACCTAACACTCCAACCTCCATACCTGGAAATAAATCATCATTTTAAGAACACCTAATCTCAGCAGGAACTATGTTCCAAAGGGCAGTATCAGTAAAATCTATTTTGTTTTCCCTAAAAACTCCTGAAATTGTAGTAGCAATATCTGGAGCATTCCAGGAATCTTAAATCATGGAGTGGAGCTGGATATAATTTTCTGGCTGTTGGATAATCAGCCCTGTTCTATTGTAACAGAAAATTAAATATCACATTCTGAGTAAGTATGAGGGGATTTGGAGCACTAAAAATATATTTGCACAATATATCTAACCCAGCATATGGACAAGGCAGCCCTTAAACTTGATTCCATCTAACTGGATAGTCATAGAAGAAAAGTCAGGATTCCTGTCCAAAATCTTAGTCCTAGTCAGAGTATAGAGTGCTATTGCTATAATGTTGGAGCATTTGTCAAGCAACCAGTGGTAAAAGATCAAAGGTAATCAGTTGCACAGCTTCAGGCTCTGGACAGGATGGTTCAAGGCTAATGAAAATTGATTCAGGCTCAGATGCTTTGCTTAGGCCCAGGACTTTGTTCAGCTAGTGCAGGGGTAGGCAAAGTTGGCTCTTCTATGACTCGTGGACTCCCAGAATTTCTGAGCCAATCATGCTAGCTTAGGAATTCTGGGAGTTGAAGTCCACGAGTCATAGAAGTCCACTAGTCCCTGAGCTAGTGGAAAGGCTTGGTGGATCAAGTCTTCTATATTCCGTTAACGCTTTGAAGAAGTGTTTTCCTTCCATGAATTTTTGACCAAAGCAAGCTACTTCATAAAGAAACTATGGTTGCAGAAACAGAGTTTATTAGTTTTGTACAAAGACAGAAATAAAATTAGCAGACTAATTCACTTTGGTCCAGCTTCAGTGCCTGTCGGTGTTTTCCGGATGTTCTGGGCTGAGGAAAGTTTTTCAGACTGGGTAGCTCCAGGAATCGCATCCTGTATACCAGAACTGGCCAGACTGAAATCCCTTCAGTGCAATCCACACTAAGAACCATCCATTGAGTGATATTTAGGCCAGCACTGTAGGATGAGCTTTCACTACTTTCTCCCATAATAGCTTCTTTAGAAATTCCAAATATCTTAATGTTCAATGCAAACAATTGCTAAAAAGAGCAGGCCTGGATGAAGTGTTTCAGGTCAGGTGGCTTTGGCAAGCATTGAGTATAACGTCTTTTGAAGATGCACAGTCTGCAGTGCCCTCAATGTACTGTATGCTATAGGCTTCCAGACTGAGTATTCTGAGTATTCAGGTAACCAGCATAGAACCAGCATAGAACCACTAATTTAAAATCTCCACCCAATCTCCAAAATCTAGATGAAATCATTGGTAGCCTCACATTGCAATAACAGAATAACAGAGTTGGAAGGGACCTTGGAGGTCTTCTAGTCCAGCCTCCTGCCTAGGCAGGAAACCCTACACCACTTCAGACAAATGATTATCCAATATCTTCTTAAAAACTTCCAGTGTTTGAGCATTCACAACTTCTGGAGGCAATGTTCCAGTGATTAATTGTTCTAACTGTCAGGAAATTTCTCCTTAGTTCTAGTTTGCTTCTCTCCTTGATTAGTTTCCACCCATTGTTTCTTGTCCTGCCTTCAGGTGCTTTGGTGAATAGCTTGACTCCCTCTTCTTTGTGGCAATCCTTGAGATATTGGAACACTGCTATCATGTCACCCCTCGTCCTTCTTTTCGTCAAACTAGACATACCCAATTCCAGCAACCGTTCTTCATATGTTGTAGCCTCCAGTCTCCTAATCATCTTTGTTGCTCTTCTCTGCACTCTTTCTAGAGTCTCAACATCCTTTTTACATCGCGGTGACCAAAACTGGATGCAGTATTCCAAGTGTGGCCTTACCAAGGCATTATAAAGTGGTATTAACACTTCATGTGATCTTGATTCTATCCCTCTGTTTATTCAGCCTAGAACTGTGTTGGCTTGGTTGGTAGCTGCTGCACACTGCTGGCTCATATTTAAATGGTTGTCCACTAGGACTCCAAGATCGCTCTCACAATCACTACTATTGAGCGAGGTACCACATATACTGTACCTGTGCATTTTGTTTTTCTTGCCTAAATGTAGAACCTTACTTTTTTCACCATTGAATTTTATTTTGTTAGATAGTGCCCAATGTTCAAGTCTGTCAAGATCCTTCTGTATCCTGCCTATCTTCTGGAGTGTTGCCTATTCCTGTTAGCTTGGTGTCGTCTGCAAATTTGATGAGTTTCCCATCCATCCCCTCGTCCAAATCATTAATGAAGGTGTTGAAGAGTACTGTGCCTAAAACAGAGCCTTGCGGTACCCCACTGCATACTTCCCTCCATGTAAATGCAATAAACAAGGACATACATTCAATTTTGCTGCTACTAAGATTGTTGGACGAGCAGGCACAAAAAGAGCCAGGGAAGAGATTGAAGCCTGGGAAATGGGCCCTTCATCAGTCACCAGGAGTGCTGATTTACCACTAACTTATCAAGTACTTGGCAGTAAAAGGAAACAACAGCCAATGACTTAATAGCCAGCCATCAACACCCCAATCAACATTTTAAAAAATGTCATGCACAACAGGCACCATATAAATACCACACACAAAATAGCTCAAAGCACACACACTGCTAGAAAGAAGTTCTCCAGCACAAGCCTGAAAGCCTTTAAATCAGTGGTTCTCAATCTTCCTAATGCTGCCACCCACGATCCGCCCCCGCTGCGACCTACCCCACCGCTGCGCCCCCCCCCGCCCCCCATGCCCCGCCGCCGCCATTTGGGTTCTTTTACCCTCTGCGAATGCGCAAAGCGTTCTGCTCATGCACAGAGGGTAAAAGAACCCAAATGGCGGCATCTGGTCAAAGTCTCCTGACCC
Source organism: Diadophis punctatus similis (assembly GCA_023053685.1). Taxonomy (NCBI): domain Eukaryota; kingdom Metazoa; phylum Chordata; class Lepidosauria; order Squamata; family Dipsadidae; genus Diadophis; species Diadophis punctatus. The sequence continues at coordinate 63,984,005 of JALIGW010000002.1, read as the reverse complement.
CTGTGAAAGGGTCGTTCGACCCCCAAAGGGGTTGTGACCCCCAGATTGAGAACCGCTGCTTTAGATCCTGCATTTAGATGAAATGCTTAAAAATTATTTCCTTTCATTATCTGTTCAATCTTGAGTACTTTTAGTGCCTATGAGAATTTGCATGGATTGGTAAATGTTTCTAACAATGTGTGTGAAAGATGTTCAGTATCTTTATAGGTTCTAAGTGTGCATGAAAAAATGATTGTATACTAAGGTGACCAGACGTCCCGCTTTTGGCGGGACAGTCCCGCTTTTTAATAATTTGTCCCGCGTCCCGCGGTGTTTCAAAAAAGTCCCGCTTTTTAAATTTGAATTTGCCCTGCAGGGTGAAATCCTGCTGGTTCGGCCGGGCCAGTCATTCGGCGTAGAGCCGATGGAACTGGTGGCGGTCGCAGCGCGGGGCTTCTCCTGCCTGCTTCCCTCGCCCGGCTGGACGCCGCCATTTGGGTTATTTTGTCCTCTGCGCATGCGCAGCTTTGTGCATGCACAGAGGACAAAATAACCTGAATGGCGGCGTCCAGCCGGGTGAGGGAAGCGGGCGGGAGAAGCCCTGCGCCGCGACCGCCGCCAGTTCCATCGGCTCTGCGCCAAATGACTGGCCCGGCCGAACCGGCAGGATTTCACCCCTCTGCGGCGACGAACAAGTAAGCCTGTGCCAGTAGGAACCCACCCCTGGCTGCGATGAAGGGGGGGTGTTTGGGGGGAGTACACAAAGCTGCAGGATAAGAGAGATGGACCCCTCCCATCTTGCTCCCCTAGAAACCCCCCCCCCATCAATGGTGTCCCGCTTTACAAAAAATAAAATCTGGTCACCTTATTGTATACTGATATTTGAATCTGGGGCCTATATGGAGTATAGGCCTCACCTCTTTTGTCTCAAACCCATCAGCTTTCTCACTATCCTGAGGCATAAAATATAGCTGTGAGATATAGTTGGAAAACCACTGTTTTTTTAAAGAAATAACTTTTGAGTATATCTGTGAAAAGATCTTTGAGTCTCTTTGCGAATCTTCTTTCTGTCATGAATCTCATGAGATCTACACACTTCTCTGAGCCTTCAAATGGCTTCCTGTAAATCCTAAAACATTAACTGACAAGATAATCCTTACAGATTTTATTTTGCCCTGCTGAAGAAGTCTATTCTGCCCTCCTTATGTTCTGCTCTCCTTAAATTCAGTCTTCTCAAGCTAATTGATTATGCTGAGCCATCCAAATAAATTACAACTAATTTACAAACCGTGAGAAGAAATGGGATGGGCTCATTAAGTTCTCCACATTTGGCAAGAATTGGAAGTATATTTATTATCTCAATATTAAAGGAACATCAGGAAATTGATTCATCCCTAAATCAAAGATAAGTAGCCTTCATGGTTGCTAAACTGAGCAAAGCTCACCTGTTCAATCCAATGGAAATTCGTAAAGCTAAAAAAATATTTTCAGGGCATTTACTATGATAATCTATGCATGTTTCCTGAGAAATGTGCTCCATTGTCTGATTCAGGAAATTAAGTGGCCCATTGAGAGGTTTCTCTCTATTATTCTGCTAAAGTCATCCCCAGTGACATTTTTTTTTATTTTTTTGTTAATATTTTGTGTTTTAAATGTCTTTTTTGCCACCAGAGTTGCATTTTTGACATGGGGCATATTCATTAATCAATGAATCAATCAAATAAATAAATAAGCAGATAATGAAAACAAATAAAATAAAAGTATGATGACACCACTAAGTGATGTTCAGATTATAGTGTTATTTGGGTTTAATGACAGATTGCTAAGGAAGTACAGGTTGTCCACAACTTACATCCATTCATTTAGTGACTGTTCAGAATTAAAACAGCACTTTAAAAAGTGTCAGTCCACGCATTATGATTGTTGCAACATTCCCATGGTCATGTGATCAAAATTCAGGCACTTGTTAATTAGTATGTATTTCACAATGGTTGAAGCATCCCAGGGCCATGTAATTTCCATTTGCAATCTTCCTAGCCAGTTTCCCTCAAGCAAAGTCAATGGGGGAACTGGATTTGCTTAACGACTGCATGGTTCACTTACTAACTGCTTAATAACACCAAAAAAGGTTGTAACTTTGGTCATGACTCACTGAACAACCACCTTGCTTAGCAATGGAAAATTCTGATTCCAATTGTTATCCTAAATTGAAGATTACCTGTATGAGACAAAATTGCACTCCACCTTCTTATACATTTTTTCCTCCTAATCTATCATGCTTGTTGTCTAGCTCAAAGTGGACAAACTTTCAAATTTTACTTTTTAGCCTACTGTTTCAGTAAACAGCAGATCAAGACTGTCACCCAGAACTGAGGAAGGTGCAGTCCAGTACAAGAAACTTTGTGTTACAACAGTAATTCTTTGTCACTGGAACTCTTTGGTGATCCACAAACACCTTAGAAATAAATCTGAAAACCCAATTTATTGTCGTCTCATAGTTGTGTAGAATATGGAATTCTTGGGTTGGGAAATTCAGTCAGCATGCTTCCAAACAGATTGTGAGTGCAAATATCAGAATAGTGTCCATAACTAAGAACCTTTCACATCAATTAATTAGTTAAATTGCATTGTTCTGAATCTGTAAATCTTCAGTATTTCTTACCGCTTTGGGAGGGTGAATAGTTTAACATATTTCCTTTTATATTTCCTTAGCTAGAGGTAATTGGCAAATTTCTATCCAAAACCTTAGGGAGTCATTGTATGTGAGAGTAGGTATCCATGAACTGGTTTAATCAATGCACTAATTTATTATAAACCAAATTTCTGTTTGGACTGGGGTTTTTTCCCCAAAGCAAATGATACAAACTCAAAACATAGGAATTCTGAGATGTGGTGTGCCATAAATTTCCCCTCCAAAATGATTGGATGATCTACTGTCTCCAAATATAAAGATGTATTTTAATCACTTGATTCAAGGGGACACTGGTTGGAACAGGGAGAAGAATGAAACAGACTAAGAGAAATATCTCATAGCCTTTTCTTTGAGAAAGAAGTCTCAGTCCCAGATTTTTATGAGACTAATATTTTTTAATTAATACCGCACTCTTTGAAAAAGAGAGACTTCAGAGCAAGTTAGGCACCTCTGATGAAGGTGAGTTTTTTTTAATTACTAAAGTATCTTCTGATGTGGCAATGTTCATTAAGAAAACTGTGGCATCATCCCAGCTATCATAAGGCTTCCCCAAATGTGAAATTCTGGAACTACTATTGCAAATATCTTTTTAGCATGCAGCCTCAGTCACGCTTGTGCTTCATCCATCCTGAAAGCTTGAGATCAATGGAGTGTTGTTAGGGAAAATAAATGTCAGGGGTTTTGTTGATGCAGGTTCAAAGCAGCAGTTGCATAACCCCCTGCACTCTTTCCGATGCTTGACTTGAAGTGCCAAAAGAGATGCATAATTGACAAGACAGTTAAATGTAGCAGATTTTAGTCAAATCACAATGAAAGGCTTGATTATTTCAAGTGCAGAGGAGCAATTCCAATGGTACAATGAAAGCTGCTTGGCACCTTTATGTATGCTGTTAACATCTGGCAAATAAATGGTCTTGCTGGCAGGGTGACAGCAGCACTCAAGCGGGTTGCATGGCTGGGGAAGGCTGGGGATTGAAAACAGTCACTTTTGCTTCAGCGTCTTGCTGGAAGCTAGGCAAGGAATGGGGATGGCGACTTTGATAGTGGACACATGGATCCAAGGTCAAACACTGCACAGAAATGTCAAGGCCAATGTTCTTTAAACAAGGGAAAAGGTGGACTGAGAGCAAATTCAGTTGTACACCTGTAAAAACACCTGTATTTCTCCATCTGATATGAGTCATTGAAATTTAGAAGAGAGGATGAGTAGGTCTAGGCTAGGGCACATCACTTTAATTTTTCTTTTCTCTCTTCATTTCTTTAAAAGTAACTTGAAGATATCCACAATTGTCTTCAAACTGGCCAATCTTGAAATACTAACAACAAGGAATACATAAGGAAAACATTCTTTTTTCTCATCCTTTCCCACAAAAATTAGAAATAAAATACTTTGCTTGTTACCCCACATTGTCTGCAGAGGTCTGGTTCTCTGCAGCAGCAGTAACAACAACCACAACAACAACAACAGACAAAACTAACCTATCCTAGCAGTTACTATGATGAAAAAAATTAAAAGTTATCAAGACACTTTTTCCTGAAATTCAGTTATTTGGAAGTGTGGCAAATCAAGTATATCTGCCAAAGGGAAAAGAAAGTATTGATTTTATGGTGACTTCAAATATAAATTTTAAAAAACAGCATAACAACTTAGAATTTTTTAATTGGGCTAACATGAGGGAACAGACCAATTCTTCGTGTTAGTTTAAAGGATTTCTCAGCATGTGGTCCATCATTTTAAAGGACAAAACTCATCAACATTATGGTTCAGATGAAGTATTGTTCAATAATCCACAAGAAAAATCTTCCCTAAAAGAAAAGCTATCCTGTTATCTATCCAGGTGGTGTGTTACATCTTCTAGACAGGTGAATATATTGTTATGGAATTTTAAGTTCTGAAACAGTAAGTGACGTGTAGTAAAATAGTACTCGCATATAATTGGCTGGACCTTTGTTTAGAACTCTCTAAACTCTTTAATCCTTGTCTCACTTTCCAAAGGTAGCATTCTTTTATTGCTGCTGTGAAATAAAAAATATGTCCTTTAATTAAAAAGATCTAAACTTAATGGAAATATTGAGATGCAAAGAACATTTCAAGCCTTGATTAACAAAAAAGTTATGCAGTGCAACTAATAATGGAGAGTGGGCGAGGGGGGAGTAAAGAGAATACATAAAATGTTAGGGCTAAATTTACCTGTCCTTTATAAACAAGCTCTATACTTATAAGATTGTTTTAAGATTTTATGTGGTAATCCAGCTTTATCGTCTATTGAAAATGTTTCCAAAAACTTGATAAAATAGACTGTCTTAATAACCTCAATCAAAACTTGTGAAGGATACCAGGAAATATTTTATTGCTGATGTTATTGGTAACTTTTCTTTAGACGATTCACTTTTCTTTAGACAATTCAATAGATTCAATAGCTGATGTTATTGGTAATTTTTCTTTAGATGATTCAATAGTGTCAGTGTTCACCAGTTCATCAGTAGAAGCTTATTTTTCTTATGGTTTTTCCCCACATTATTTAGTAATTATTATTGTGCGACTGCATGTAAAAGTGTTCAAGAAGAGGAACTATTGTAAGTCACATCTTGTGTTTAAAATATTAAACGTAAGATGTGACTTGCAATAGCACCCTTTCTACAGAAAAGTCGCCAATAACATCAGCAATAACATTGTTCAGAAACAGAAGATGGGATGATTCCACCACAACCAATTTGTGATGAGTTTTTATTTTATTAGTCCTTCCTTCCTTCCTTCCTTCCTTCCTTCCTTCCTTCCTTCCTTCCTTCCTTCCTTTCTTCCTTCCTTCCTTCCTTCCTTCCTTCCTTCCTTCCTTCCTTCCTTCTTCTTTCTGATTCAGGCCCCCTGGGTCAAACTCTGAGTGGCCTTCATACTTAAAAAGAAAAAAGAAAGAAAATAAATTAAAAGAGAAAAGAACAACTATGTCAAGAAAACCAATATGTTACCCCCCCCCCAAAAAATACCAGGAAATTAACAAACTGCCTGACTCCAGGCCTAAGAGCAAAGCCATAGGACTTGTGGAACCTTTTTAGTGTGGGAGACAAATAAATCTCTGGAGATTGCTGTTTAGAGGGTAGATGTTACAACAGAAAAAGTGCACTTTCATAGTCCCTCCAACCAATACTTTTTACCTGAGAGGACCTGGAGTGCCCCCACTCTGCCAGATCTGACTGGATGGGTGAAAACCACTGAAGACAAGCAGTCCTTCAAAGTGGTTGGTGAATGCTACTGTGGAATTCTGGGAGTTGAAGTTCACACTTTCATAAAGTTGCCAAGGCTGAGACACACTGGCCTAGACTAAAAAGTTGTGTGCAGAAATCCTGATAGGAGAAGATGGCAAACCATTTCGGTATTGCTGCCAAGAAAGGCATGTGAAATCACTAGGAAGCATCTTAGACAGAAGCACAACTTTGTCTTTTTATCAGTCAGAGGTTTCAATGTCGGTTTAACCAAGATATTGCCATAGTTCTAACAGAATCTAACTTCAGCATGCTACTTCAGTGTCTAAAATATGAATAATGACAGGAACGCATCTTCCATAACTTTTTTTTTTTAATTAAACCTCAGCCACCATTTTCTTTGAGATGAAAACTAGGTTCCTATTCTGACCTCTGGATTCTCTACATAATGCACACAGTCTTACAAAAGGTAGAAGAACTATATATGTTTTTTTTTAAAAAAAAATACTACAGCAAGAACAAAACACCAAGAAGAATAAAGAAAGGGAACATCTCTGTCTTAATTGCCTTAAGTGTGATATCGTTAACCAACTGAAAAGAAAGATTTCATCCTTTAAAAGGAGAGGCAGATAATGCAACCTTTCAGTTAAACAGTATCCTGTTTTCCTGTGCCATGACTCTCTTTTCTTCTCTCTTTTCTCCCTCAGGAGCTCTTTTATTAGTGAATCTTGTTATTATTTTATAGACGAGTCACTTCTAGAGAGGTGTTACTCACCTCAGGTTGCTGAAACAGATACAATGGCGGAGTAATTTTTCTGGTCACTCAGTACATTACAGGTAGTCCTCGACTTACAACCATTTATTTAGTAACTGTTTAAAGTTACAACGGCACTGAAAAAAAGTGACGTATGACCATTGTTCACACTTACGACTGTTGCAACATCCCCATGGTTACTTGATCACAATTCGGACACTTGCCAACTGGCATATATTTATGACAGTTGGAGTGCCCCAGAGTCATGAGATTATCTTTGTGACCTTTTGGCAAGCAAAGATTCACTTAACAACCATGTTACTAACTTAATAACTGCAGTGGTTCTCTTAAGAGCCGAGGTGGCGCAGTGGTTAGAGTGCAGCACTGCAAGCTACTTCAGCTGACTGCTAGCTGCAGTTCGGTGGTTCAAATCTCACCAGGCTCAGCCTTCCACCCTTCCGAGGTGGGTAAAATGAGGACCCAGATTGTTGGGGGCAATATGCTGAACTCTGTAAACCACTTAGAGAGGGCTATAAAGCACTATGAAGCGGTATATAAGTAAGGCAAGAGAAGTTCACACAATGGGGCAAAACTCACTTAATAACTCTATCTTGTAAGCTGACTATATGTATATATGAATATGAATATATAGACAAGCATAGACCCCAGGAAAATAGGTTCTGTTTATGTGAAAGGAGATGATTGACACAGGATGGCAATGGTGTGTAGATGTATTAAAAAAGCCAAGATGGCAATTGCAATCAAAGCCTTCCCTTTTTTTATTGGGTCAGATGCCCAATTAGTGTGAAAAAAATGTGGGCTTCAATTGCATTCCATCTTGACTTTAATACCTTACTATGTAGAGAGCCTTGCACATACATGCAGATGGACATGTACAGACCAGATTTACCTCGCCACCGGTTCGCTTCCTCCTGCGCCGCATGGCTACATGTGCATTGCATGCCACATGGCCATGCGCATGTGCACGCATGCGCAGTGTTGAAAACTCAGCTTCTGTGCATGCGCAGAAGCAAAAACAAGCAAAAACAAGCAGAAAACAAGATGGCGCCGTATGCGCGGTGCCTAAAACTTGGCTTCTGAGCATGCGCAGAAGAAAAAACCAGCAAACAATTCCCAAAAATATTTTCCAAAAAAAAGATGGCGGCACCGCGGACCGGCACCGACAGAACCGGCTCCGTGATGTCACCACCGGTTTACTACTGGTTCTATAGAACCGGTGCGAACCAGGAGGAACCCACCTCTGGTACAGACGCATACATATGTTTAAATATCCATAAATCATTACACTGGCATTTAGCTTGCCGAAACACAGTTCTGGGCCACCTTTGAGGGCCTGACATGCATGATTTTGGGGGAAGGGGAAATATTGGGATTTTTCATTCTTCCCTTGATTTTGGAATGACAGGTATAAAGAGATTTATAATGGTATATGGGAATGACTTTGGGAGTCAGGGGAAGAGTCACAGCCAGGGGAACATCAGATAAAAGGCAACTTAGTGCACAGAAGAAATGGATATGCATTCCACTCCATGTAGATGCATTTCCATTAATGACTACATATTCAGTGTGGTTAGTCAGCTAGGTATGAATCCATCTGGCGGTGATGCTGTCTAATGCACATTTTTTATCTTATATTCTGTATTCTCTACAGTACATTTTCTATATACTGTATTTTCTATCTTATATTCTATCTTACTATATTTTCTATCTATATCCTAAAGGACCATGATGTTAACCATTCTTATTTTGCAATGTGTTTGTCACGCAGTGATTTTATTGCCTGTTATATGTATATACAGGGAGATGCATCCCTATTCATTATAATGGTTTATTCCTGAGCACGTGATTGATATGTTCTTGTACTCATGTGCGCATTCCTTTCTCCGATCTCTCCTTCTGTTCCTGGCTTCCATTGAAGCAAGACCTACTTTTATATCAGAGATGTAAACTAATGAGGCTTTATTGTTTTTGTACCGAAATAAATATTTTTACTTAGACTTTTAAACTGCGGTTTCTTTCCTAATGTCTGATGTCCGGGAAAAGATCAAACTTCTCCTTTGTGAGATTAATTATCACCTCTGTCAGTGTTATACTCCCAAAGTAACTGTGGAATACCATGCAGAGGAAAAAGTCTTATATTAAGTAGAGTAAATAGAGCTAAAGAAGTTTCTTGGATCAGAAGCAAAAGAAAGAAGTCAAAGAAAAACCAGAAAGTCCAGTTGCCTCTTGAAAAACACCTTTGGGACAACTATGACCTGGATGACTGAGAATCTCCATACAAAAAATAGAGTAAATATAGATTATACCATAGTTTGTCTTCTTCCTTGTTTGCAAGGGTTAAATCAGGGTGCCATGAGAATATAATTATTGTAAATTCTGTAATAGCAGAAATATTTTCTCTTCTATCATAAAGCACTGTAATCATTGTCATTGTAAGTTGAAGTTGTCCTTCTTTGCTTTACAAGAAGCACTTAGCTTAACCTTCATTGCCCTTTCATTTAGACAAGTTAAAAGGTGGCTTTTTAAATGCTGATAGCCATGTAATCAGGAAAGCATGAATCTAGCCATACAAATGGTCTTAGCATAAAATTTTAGATTGTTGTAAACTTTCTATCCATTACTTCTCAGACTACCCAACCTGAAAAGAATAATTAGTTGTCATAAATGCAAATAACCTCTTCTCTGCAATTATTTCAGTCCTACATCTGCTATACTTGATGCCATCAACATCAGATAAGTATCCTAGGAACCCCAAACCTGGAATCAGTAGCTCAAAAAAATCTTGTAAGTTCATAAGGGGATGAAATTGCTCAGAAATTGCTCACCCTATCACAGAAATCCAACAGTTAGGATTCCCTTTAGCATCTATGTCCTTAGAAATGAACATAATATGTATTGTAGAATTAAGCTTCTCTCTCTTATGTTTCCTTTCTTTCCCCTTTTTCTTTTCAATTGTCTTACCTCTGTAGGGATAATCTCTTGGGAGATTGTATCACATTTAATGGGTGATGCTGAAGTAAGCTGACGATAGCACAAAGTAGGCAGGAAAACCAATTTTCTTTTATTTATTTTTTTACTCCGTCCCCCATTTCTGTCTTTTGCTCTCTTTCCTATCCCACCCCCCTTTTTTGGTCCTTGAATGAGGCAGCCTTATCTAGAAAAGTGTGTTTTATATCACTGGATATTTTTTTAATATCTTGCTGTAGGAAGGGAAATCAGGAGAGCAAGACCTCATCTCTCTGTGAAAAGAAGCACGTTACAGCATCCTAAAAATTTACATCTTCTCCTTCTCATGGATTGGCAAAGACGTGGCCATGATAGCACAGTGAGAAAGCCCTGCCAAAGTGGGAATGGACCTGAAAGATAGTGGTCAGGAACAACAGGAGGGACAAGGTGGGCAGAGTAGTCTCAAGGGGCCATTAAAGTAGCCAGATCCTAATCTCTAAATATACCTTTGAATTTTAGACTGGCCACTTGGAATAATTTTAAAAGGGGTCACTTTTGAAGTGGAGTCAGAGGAACTGGGTGAAAGCTGTCTCCACAGTGAGCTGAATGTGAGTGGCAGATCTCATTGGACATTGATGTTTTTGGTAATATACATAGATATAACATTGTTTATATACATAAGATGGATACTGATAAGAGGGAACATTAGAACAGGGACGGTAGGCACGCTGGTGCACTAATGCATGCCCCTTACTGACCTCTTAGGAATCAGGTGAGGTCAACAGTGGACAGTCTAAGGGTAAAGTTTTGCGGGTTTGGTGACGAAACCACAATGTCAGGTAGTGAGTTCCAGGCATTTACCACTCTGTTGCTAAAGTCGTATTTTCTACAGTCAAGTTTGGAGCGGTTCACTTTGAGTTTGTATCTGTGTGCTCATGTATTGTTGTGGTTGAAGCTGAAGTAGTCATTGACAGGAAGGATGTTGTAGCAGATAATTTTATGAGCTATGCTTAGGTCGTGCCTAAGGCGACGTAGTTCTAAGCTTTCTAAGCCCAGGATTTCAAGTCTGGTTGCGTAAGGTATTCTGTTGCGAGTAGAGGAGTGGAGGACTCTTCTCATAAAGTATCTCTGGACACTTTCTAATGTATTTATGTCCGATATGCAGTGTGGGGTTTGTCAAGAACTATCTGTTCTTGACAAACAGATAGTGGGCATCTTCCTGCAGGTGAACAGACCGTATGAATGAGCCCCATCTGATGCTCAGATTTATTGGATGATGTTGGATTCCAGTAACAAGAGCAGCAACATCCCTCCCTCCTTCCCATCCTCCCTCTCTCTTTCTCTCGCTCTTTACTTACCTCCCTCCTCCAAGGCTAAAGAATCCAATCTTTCTACACAGGGTTGCTCCAATCCATTTTGGTTTTACTTTTCTTCACCATTTGCAGCTTTGTATTGATTCTTGAGGCTGAAGTGCCCAGAATTCTTCACCACATCTCAATTGTACGTCTCTTTTCAATCAAGCTCCCCAAATCCATCTTGGTGTACACAGCATTCCGAATTTTTCTCATATGCACATTTTCTTCTTGGCTCCTATGACAAACTAACAAATAAGAAAATATTTTTCATCCTCATATCTTAAGGAACTTTCAGTCCAAACGGTTAGCTCTTGTCCCTCTGGTGTGTGTGTGTGTGTGTGTGTGTGTGTGTGTGTGCGCGTGTGCGTGTGCGTGTGTGTGTGTGTGTGTGTGTGTGTGTGTGTGTGTGTTATATGAGCTGCCATTCTAATTCAAGTGCATGTCTAACTTTTTCCTCACTAGTTTCCTTTCAAAATGCCTTCTTTTGTGCCATCACCTAATCCACACATTTTTAGGTTTCAACTTCTAGTGTTTTATGATTCAGAAAGTGACACTACTAATGTGACACTACTATGGTAATAGCTTCATGTGGATGCATGAAGCATGATTTAGTCAACAGGATGGCGTAACATGAAGGGCAGGACAGCGGATAGAAGCAGACCTTTGAGGAAAAGGTGGGCGCAGATAAGTCTAAATTGTAGGAGAAAACTTCTCCATGACCCAATTTATGAATGAACAGCATATAATCTGCTTCAGAATCAACCCACTTTAGGATGAAGTCCTCTTCACTGAAAGTTATTGACCATAATCTACCACATTGTTTTAATGTGGATTGATAGATAGAGTTTTCTTGGAAAACTGCTGGCCAAGCAAGGAGGAGAGATCAAGCAGAAAATTAGCCTTGAGACATTGCATAGTCACAAGAGATTCTTGTGGGCTGATTCCCCCACCCTACCCTGCTCCACTCCAAGTTCCATGGCACCTTATCTGTTTATTCCCAAGAGAAGGCAAACAGTCTGGGCAGATTCCTGTATTATAGGCAGAATACAATAAAGTAGTCAGCCTGACCCCTACATGCAGGCATCTGGTTGCTTGAGTTGACAAGTCTTTCTTATGTCCCAGCCTAGGGCTGAGAGAGGATGACTGGTCCAAAATCATCTCAGCTGGCTTCAATGCTGAAAGAAGGAGTAGAATCTGATTTACTAAATCAAGCTGATTCTCTCTCTATGCACACACACAGACACATACAAATTATTTAGACAAGTTAAAGCATCAAGATTTTAGTAGGGTGGTTTTTACATGGATTTGGTTAGGTTATAACTTTTTAAAATTATAATTACATTCAATTAAACCCCATTATGTCCTTACTGTTTTATTATATTTGCCCCCCTGGAGTCACAATTGGAGTTATGGTTGGCTACATCAAGCAAGCAATCAATCAATCTGACAAACAAATAAAATCTCTCTCCCCCCCCTCTCCTCCCCCCACACAAACAACACACACACACACAAATAACTTTGTTACTACTGCATTTTTTCTAAATATTTTTAGTCCCAGTTCTATTTTAACTGTTGCAAGGCATAGTTTACTTATTTATTTAGCATATGGCATATTAGACATGGACTAGCAATATATATTAACATTTCCTCTACATTAATAAAAACACAATAAAATATAAATGTTGAAAAGGTCCACATTCAAATGCCAATGTCTAGGCCATCTAACTATTGAATCGCAGCATCAGGATTGTCCATTGCTGACATGGTAGTTCAAAGTATGGCATCTTTTTTGTCAGTCATTTATATGACTTCCTAGCAAAGCACAGTTGTTATAATTCTTGCCTTGTAAGTTCAGCAAATGGTTACTGTTTCAAAACTCTGCTGAAATACTTTTTTTAAAAAAATATTATTTTTCTTCCTTAGCTTCCTGCTTTGTATTATTATTGTTTTATAAATCCAGCGATGCATTGTTTGATTGTTTTCCAATCCCTCATCTTAGAAAAGTTTTACCTTTTGCTCTCAAATAGCACAAATAACTATAGGATGAAGACTTTTTTCTTCTTCTTCAATCATGTCCAATTCTTGAAGTCTGCTTGGACAAGTTTTCTTGGCAAGGTTTTCAGAAAGTAAGTAGTAAGGTAGGCAGGAGGCAAGAAGTAGTAAAGTTGTAAGTAGTAAAAACAGACAATCACACATGAAATGACATAAAAGGAAAATAATTTAGAAAGCTAAATAGAAAATGGTGCCCAGAGGTTGAATTTGTGATGGGAGGGAAATGAATAAATGCTGACAATGATTATTTCTTCCCTCAAAAAGTGATAGTTCTACTGTTCTGATGATGGAACCATTAAGTAATGTAAATTCTTAAATCTCAATCCAATAGTTGAGAATGAATATGATTCAGTACAATATGTAACAGTATAATATGGTCATTTTCTAACCACAATTTATAGCATCTTCTAGAAACATCCAACTATCATGGTTCCAAAATAAAAAAAATGACAAGAGCCTTTATATCACTTCAAGGATGACTGGGTGATAAAGCTAGGAAGACACTATAAGTCACTAGTGGTGATATGATCTATATTTTTAGATGTTTTTTAGATCTCCTGGTGTCCTTATAATAAAAGGCAAATCCCTTTTACTCACAATAAATCAAAAGCACCAAATTATACCTCAGTGGTTTCCTGTTTATCTACTGTAATAATAACTTTCCTTGAATTCACTGAAATTTAAACCAAAACATGTGAATATAAAGTTGAAGTTAGTATTACTTTAAACATTTAATTTGTATTTGCAAATCAGGTTGAAGGAGAAAATGCCCATGCAGTACATGTGTGGGTGCACGTGTTTCAACTTTTGTCTATAAAAACCTGTAATTTGCAAGCAGAAAAGCTTGAAACTTCTGATTTCTTCTGCTGTTAGTTGAAAATTGAATTGATAAATTGTATTGTACATATGCGTACATGGTTTTTATTTTTTGGGGGGAGGGTTTGGACATTGTTTTTCAAATGCAAAAAATATATAATCAAATGGGTTTGATTCTCCCATTACCTCCTCTCCCCTTTCCTTCTCTTCTCTTCCCTTGCTTTAAACTGCAGTGTTTCCTATTGGCAAATAAGAAATATATATTTCTACCTAAATATGTATTTCTATCACTTAGGGGTGCTGATTCCTGAAAATGTCCCATTTACCAAAGCATTCTTGTGCTGTCAGCTAAAATATATTGTCTCCTTTTTCTCTCTGTCTTCCCCCTACATTTGCCCATCCCATAAGAATTCCCACAGAGATGGTTCTCTCACAAGCAAAAATATATCTTATTTTAAGTTAAATCCTGAATGCTATTTGACTGGAGGTTGTTTTTTCCTTCAAAAGACCAGAATAATTATTCACTGGTTGTTGATAAAATTTTACTTACCCATACTGGACAGTGAGATAGGAAGAGGTCATTTCTTCTACAAGCCAAGTTCATGTTTTTCCTGGGTAAACAAACATTTCATTAACATGGTCCACCTAAGGACAAGCAGACAGCTCTAAACTCAGCTGTCATCTCCTATTAGTTACACCCATAAACCTTTCCATATAGTAGCAGAATTCTGGTCCCAGCAATTCAGAAGGCTCAATAACCCTGCGAAGAGGATTTCATTCCCCTTGTCTCTAGGACAGATATTTCTTTTTGGGTTTCTGCCCTATTCTGCATGAAATAGCTTGTTCTACAAAAACTTCAAACCCATTTGGAAATTACATGGGCCATGATTTTAACAGTCACTTGGGTAGAAAATAATGCGCTGCTCTACCTCATCTTAAACCAGGGGTGAAATGCTACCAGTTTGGCCTGGTTCGGGTGTACCGGTAGTGGCGGCCGCCGATGGTTCGGAGAACCAGTAGCGGCGGCCACACAAGGCTCCGCCCACCCACCCAGTCATCGCCATTTTTTAACCTTCTGCGCATGCACAAAGCCTTCTGCACATGCACAGAGGGTGAGAAAGCGCGTATGACTGTGTGTATGACGGCAAATGCAAAGCACGTACAACGGCAAAACACAAAGCGCACTCGCAAAGAGGGTGAGAAAGCGCGTACGACGGTGTGTATGATGGCAAATGCAAATCACGTACGACGGCAAAACACAAAGCGCACACGCAAAGTGCGCGCTTCCAAACCAGTAGGGAAGGTAAGTAGATTTCACCGCTATCCTAAACCCTAAAACTGAACCAATTGTTTAGGAAGGTAAGTTCACATTGTTGACCTATTAGAAGAATAGCTGTAAAGAGCCATGGTGGCGCAGTGGTTAGAATGCAGTATTGCAGACTAAGTCTGCCAACTGCCAGCAGTTCGATCCTAACCTGCTCAAGGTTGACTCAGCCTTCTATCCTTCTGGGGTCAATAAAATAAGGACCAAGATTGTTGAGGACAATATGCTTACTCTGTTAATTGCTTAGAGAGGGCTCTAAAGCACTATGAAGTGGTATATAAGTCTAAGTGTCAGGGTTCTAAATTAGTATCCAAAACTAAATCAGAGTCTGAGGCAAAGTATTCCTCAAAGTTCCAATTTATTAGCGGAGCCATGTTGGCACATCTGGGAGAAACCCGAATTTGAAGTCCCCAGGGTTTCTCCACCCAGTTGAAAGTTCAAGCCCTTGTCCCCACACCCCCACGTCCATCATACTGACCAATCTTCAACTGCCAACCTGGCAAGCATCCACCCATCTCCTTCCGTGCAGGTGCAGGAGTGCAAAGACAAAGGATGACCTTGACTATCTAGAAAGAATTTGTTATGGCTACATACAGACAGCCTTCATGCAATTCCCCCTCCCAGATTCCCACAGTAAAGAATGCACATTAAAAGACTATAAAGTGTGGCAGGCCAAAGACCCCAACTAAAATGGCTTTGGCCTGACACTAAGTGCTATTGCTATTGCTATTAAGTTTCTCATTCAAATGTATGGGATGCCAAGCATTTCGCAGGCTGCTCCTTTCTTTATCATTTCATTCTTGAATAACTACAGCAATACTTTAAAATACATAATTTTGGGCTTCCGGTTTCGGTTCTCGGCATCGCGGACGCTCCTCATTGAGTGCCTTTCCAATTCCCTGTTAAAGCCGCCAGAACAGCTGTCTGGTGGCTTGGAAATCTCTTCCCCGGGCAAAGGGGAGAGATGAGAGCCAGACAGGTGGGGTAGAGCCCCCCTAGTGCCCCAGGAGCCAGCCAGGGGTGCGAAGGGTGAGGGCTCCCCAGCCAGCCTGTCTCCTGCTCCGGGGATTTGGAAACCTCCGCTTTTGCAGAGCAAGATGCCGTGACCACCGCTGCTTCCTGAATGGGATTACAATTACTTTAAGGATTAAAGAAGCAGACAGAGAGAAACAGGATTTCAGATGGGCAAGTACTGAAAATTTTTTCTTCAACTCCTCTGCTGACTTTCACTTCGGAAAAATATAAAGTAACAGTTAATAAGCAACAATATGGCGATCGGAGAAAGTGGGAGGAGAAGTGAAAGTGACTTTCATTCTGCTAGCAGCTTCTCTTTTTATGGAAACTTTTGATTTTGAAAACTGGCTTTTCTCTCTGTCTCCCGATTTTGGAATAAAATAACAACTGATATTTTTTCTTTTGAAAATAAAAGACTATCTGACTTTGGAAGTGGAAAGAACTTTAATTAGAGACTTGGCTTTTTCTTTGTTCTCCTCTGGGAATACTAAAATGGCTTCAAAATCCGGAAAGACTGTTCTGAATAAAAGAACTGACCATTCCTCTGGTCATAATTCCAAAATGCAACTTATCACTGAGTTAACACCCCCACAGTCTTTGACACCTGAAAATTTAATAAGTACCTTAAAGGTTATGAAAAAGGAATTGATTGTAGAGTTTAACCTAAAAATAAGTGAAATATATAACAAAATGCAGGCTACTTTAAAGAATATTGATCAACAACTTAGGAATGACGTGTTAGAGGTATGTAAAGGTTTAGCAACAAATATTGAAGTTTTGGCAAATCGTATTGAAGAAAATAAACAAGTTTTGACAACTTCGGTGGAATATATAGATAAAATACAAAATGACATTGCAAACTTTGAAACAGAGGTGTTAATGACGCAATTCAGATCTATGGAAGTTGCTATAAGGGTGAGGGGGTTGAAAGAGGGATTATATGAAGATTTGAAAGGAAGGATGGTGAATGCTCTGGAGCAGGTGTCTGGAATGTCTAAAGAGGAATTGGCCACGCAAATTGATAAGATATATAGAGTCAATTCTTGGTATGCAAAACAAAAACACCTACCAAGGGACATTGTAATATATTTTACTACAAGAGCCTTACGGAATAGAATTACACAGGCGACGTTTAAGAATAACCTTCAGGTGAATGGCCAGGAACTAATGATATGGAAAGAAATTCCCTCGAAAATGCTCAAAGCCAGAAAAGATTATACCTTTCTGATTGATGAATTTAAAAGACTAAATTTACAATACAAATGGGAAGCACCAACAGGAGTCGTGGTGAAATTTCTGGGAAAAAGATACCGGCTTAATACAACAAAGAAAGCTACTGAATTTTATGTCAACGTTTTAAAGGCTGATATATCCAAAATTCCAGAGGATGCATGTATGAAAGTAAAAGAGGAGGAGGAGGGAAAGCCATCCCTTCCTGTTCAAACTGAAACAGCTTTAAAGAATCAAAGTGATTGCCAGAGCCAGATAGAAGTCTACAGTGTGGAAAAGGAGATGGAAGATCGGGGTCAGATGGGAGGCGAGCTGACAAATTCAAAATCATCAAGCTACAAAAAGATGCAACCATCAAGATACAACAAGATGCAGCGTTGAAATTTATTGGACGGATGGTGGCTAATATGACTGTACTTTTCCTTTTTCCTTCTTTCCTTATTTTTCTTTCTTTACTTCTTGCATTTTTCCTCTTCTTTTTGTTTTCCTTCACTATTTTATTATTATTATTATTAATACTTTTTAAAGATTCAGAACTTTTTCTGAAGCTAACAATCTGATATATAGTAATATTATGCCACTAATATAGTGGTTGATTTTATGATGAAGTTTAAGATCTCTGTATTAATATTTAGTTATTATTTGTGTAATACTCATTTAAGTTTTATTTAATTTTGAGGAAGATTTGGAATTTTTATTTAAAATTATTAAGTTATAAAACATCATAATTAGATTTAAAATTTGAATGAGAGGAAGGCTATTCAAAGTTTGGAATCAGTGCTGAATTTATAGGATAGACTGTATTTTTCTTTTTTTCTTTCTTCTTTGCTTTCTTTCTCTCTCTATATATATTTTATTATTATTATTATTATCACTATTATTATTAATATTTTTTAGAGATTTAGAACTTTTTTGAAGTTAATAACCTGTTATATAGTAATATTATGCTATTTATATAGTGGTTGCTTTTATGATGAAGTTTAAGGTTTTTGTATTTAATACTTAGTCATCATTTATGTAATAATCATTTAAGTTTTATTTAACAGTGAAGAAATGTTGTGAAGGGTAGATGATTGAAAGGAGGAGGAGGAAATTTTTATTAGTGCACAATTTGGAGTTGAAGTTTTAAAAGATAAGGTGGAAGTTAAAAAATTTTTTTAATTTAATTTAAATTTATTTTATTGATATTATGCCCTGTATTCTCTCTGGGAAGTCCGGGGGGGGGGGGAGAGGGGGGGAAGGTGGGTGTGTTAGGGGTAGGGGGGAGAAAAATAATAAAATGTTTGTACTTTGTACTAATAAAACTTTTTGAATAAAAAATACGTAATGTTATTATTATTATTTTACTTGTCAAAGATTTCTCACAGATCATTTTATAAAAATTACTGGTCAATCACATCCTCAGAGTCTTGTCTTTTCTGTTTCTAGCCATCCACCATGTTGTTTCCTCCTTAATGAAGCAAGAGTAAACGATTCTTGCACATTTTTCTAGCATGTTGAGATGAAACTACAGTATTGTATGGAGATTATTTATGAAGTCCAGTCCAGTGCATTATTTTTTCTCACCACAAGCATGTATATACAAAACCATCGAACATACAGAAGGTTATTCATTTACTTGACAGTTTAATAGCACATGACCATGGATAGAAATTGCAATTTATTTTGTTGGTGGGGTGTATAACTTTTTTGTCTCATAGCCCTAAGGGTGGGGCAAAGTTTTAACTCAAAGTTAAAATTCCAGGAGGGAGACTTGTAATGTAAGGTAGCGGAAATGGTCAACAAAGGAGAACAAGAAAAGAAAAGACAGATTTTAGGAGTGGGTACCCAAAAGAGCCACTGGGGAAGTACCATTTAAAAGGATGATTATTTTTAAATCCATTGGTCGTGCTTCACAAGAAATATAGGGACAGAGTTAAAAGGTAAGAGGAAATAAGAAAAGTGTGAACCACAGCAGAACACAAATGGCAATTTAAATGAATTATATACCCTGAAACTTTAAGATGAATGTTCCTCAAGACAAAAATTCTTTATTGAGTCACTTTTACCTAAACCTAAGATTATGTTATTATTGTTTCAGAAAGCAGAAAGAAATATACGTCTTTACAATTTTTTCAACTAAACTTTCTATGTTTGAAATGTATAAACACCTGAGTAATATATTTCTACACTTACCGGTAGTTTCCAATGGATGAGATTTAGGAAAGCAATCATCTGGCTTGGAAAATACATAGAATACTTTAAAAATATAAATATATTTTTATAAACAATTTCTAATTTTTGTGCATAGTAAAAACATTATATTCCAGGATGTTAAGCCACCTGAGGCAATTATTAATAAAATTAAGTGTGGGCTTTCAGTTTACGATTTTCAAGAGTTCAGCCCAGAAACAAAGTATGATATGCATGCATTGATCTAATATTTCCCTGGAGAATACTTGAGTTAATCTGTTGCAGCATAAATACATATTTACTGGCTCCATAAAGAGTAACAAGTTTATTATAGCATGAGATTTTATTGAAAGTGTTTCTCATTGCTTGCACATAATAAATAAAAAAAGCTCACTCTCTTTATGGGAGAACTGAAAAACTAATATCACAGCAAAGGGACTACTTTAATTTATATGGTCCCTGTTTTACTGCGTTATAGTTTTGTGAATTTCTCCACAGGAACTTCTTTGGCTCCAGATTTAGTACTTTATCATTAAATCAGACTTGCAGGAGAACCTCCACGACCACTCTGTTGCACAAACATTCTTTTTTTTTAAAAGGACACCCTGTGGCACAATGATATTGTCACATGAGCGGTAAGAAAAATCTGTCAGAGAAATTTTTCATTTCTCTGGTGCTGGCTCAAGAGGGGTGTCCTGGTAAACCAATGCACACTTTCCTAAAAGTAACATCAGTGAAGATAGCGGGGCTTACTTCTAAATAGACTTACCTGGTTTGGAGAATGAATACAGGAAGTCCTCGACTTACAACCACAATTGAGCCCAATTTTTTTTATTAGTCTTTAAAAAAACAAACATACGTACAACATTAAAACATACACATACATAAAAAAGAACAAAAATCAAACATACAGGAAAAAAACCCATAAATTAAGGGTTTTACCTCATGATTCTTGACAAATGTGTCTTTTCTTTTATGTACACTGAGAGCATATGCACCAAAGACAAATTCCTTGTGTGTCCAATCATACTGGCCAATAAAGAATTCTATTCTATTCTATTCTATTCTATTCTATTCTATTCTATTCTATTCTATTCTATTCTATTCCATTCCATTCCATTCCATTCCATTCCATTCCATTCCATTCCATTCCATTCCAGCATCCTACCAGCATCCATCTGCCTACCAGCATTCCATCTGCCTACCAGCATCCATCTGGCTAGCATCCCTAGCAAACAGCCTGGAACAAGTATATTAGCCTTGCAAAGGTCCGTTTCAGAGGCTGCTTTTTCAGCCTTGCAAAGCTCATTTTGAGAGGTTGTTTTAGCCTTGCAAAGGTTCATTTCAGAGGCTGCTTTTTCAGCCTTGCAAAGCTCATTTTGAGAGGTTGTTTTCAGCCTTGCAAAGCTCATTTTGAGAGGTTGTTTTCAGCCTTGCAAAGCTCAGTTTGAGAGGTTGTTTTAGCCTTGCAAAGGTCCGTTTCAGAGGCTGGGCGGGGCTACATTCGGTGAATAAGACGCACCCAGATTTTCAACCTCTTTTAGGGGGGAAAAAGGTGTGTCTTATACTCCGAAAAATACTGTATATTGTCGTGAGTAATATTGGTTTTTGCTCTATTTCTATTTCGATCATTAGGATTCTACCTTCCACATTTGCGTATATCAGTTTCGATTTTATTCTTTACTTAACATATGTTGCAATTCCTCTCTTTTTATTGTGGGTTAGTGTCATATAGTTTTTCTATTTTAGGTTTTTCAAGTAAGTTACTGTGTTCTTTCTTAATGTGCACGTCTTGCAATGTTATCACATCTACATCTAATTTACGTAGTTTTGCAAATGTTTGTAATTTTTCTTTGGTGAATTTAAACCATTTATGTTTATGGAAAGCATTTTAATTTCTTCCTCCATTTTTACTTATATTGTTTTCTTGTATTTCTTGTCTCCCTTTGTACTCTCCCTCTCGTGCCTTCTCGTTCCAGCCGTTCTCTTTCTCGTATCCTTATTTCTTCTCTCTCCCTCTCTTTTTCTTTTAAATGGTCTTCTTCATGGCTTTTACTCTCCACTTCTTCCCTGCTCTCTTGTTCCTCTTCAGTTGCAAAATAGTGTTCATAAAATTCTTGTGCTTTTACCAGTGTATCAATTTTAATCTTTTTTCTTGCCATGTGACCAATATGTCCTCTGGCACTAACCACCTGAACATCACCTTATTTTTAACCAATTGGGTTGTTAAGAATTAATATTGCCTTCATTGATTTCTGACTCTTCGTGGTATTTGTTTTAGTGTTATTATCTCTTTCCCCTTGTATGTTATGGTTTCTTCCCTTGGGTTTTTTTTTTATATTTCATCTCTTATTCTTCTTTTCATAAACCTTACGTGAACCTCTTTAGTCAGTTTAAATCTTCTCGCATAATTTGTGTGTACCCTGTACACTTCATCTATCTCCCGTCTTATATCCTGTTTATCTGTTTGCAATATCTCGGCAAAGATCTCTGCCATCTTCTCCCCTAGTTCTTCCTTCTCCTTCATGATGTTCTGGAATCTAAGATAATAAGATGCCTTTTCCATTTTGAGAAAGGTTATAGAATCCTCAAGTTCTCTTGTTGCCGACATACATTTTTGTTCAACGATATCCATTTTCCGATCTACTTGTTCCATCTTTGTTTCCACTGTTTTTATTTTTTGTTCATTTTCTATAATGACTTGTTGAATATTTTCTATTTTGTCATCCATGTTTTTAATATCTCCTTTCATTTCTCCCATTTCCATCTTCATTTCTTCGTGATGTCTTCTAGTTTTCTCATGATTATTTGCTATGGTTTCTTGTGTTTTGGTCATCGCTTCTTGGATCATTAGTAATGTCGTTTGAATGTTCTGGATACTTAATGTCACGCCTGCCTTCTCCATCGCCAACATACTCTCGATTGATCTTTGACTTGAAGTTGAAGATGTTGTTAATGCTGGAGTTGAGGTCGTTTTCTTTCCTGTCCTGGTTACTGTAGTCACACTTGTCATTTTAATTGCTTGGCAAATGTATTTCCACGATGGCATACAAAATATATTTTTTCTCCTCCTTTTTATGTTTCTTTTAGCTTAGCTTCTATTTAGACCTAAAACTAATTGTTCTTTCTCTTACTTCCTAATTGCTTTATAAATACAATTGTAACAAATATCTCAATATACAGTATACAAGTGTTAAATCAGTTTGCTTTATCTATCTCTATATTTATATATCATAAATCAACAATCTCTATAAAATTAATTTTGATTCAGAAGTTATCATCCAAATGAATATCTTATATTTTTAACTTTAATACAAATTAATATATGATTCTTACATCTAAGTATTGTTATATGTATAAATAATAGTAATAAATAGCTATAAATATATAAATCAATTTCTTTTAGTCATCTTAATTTATAAATGCTTACTTATTAAGCATTTTAACCACTTACTTTTAACTACTTATTTATATTATTCTAATGATAACACTTTTCTATTGTTTCACAATATTTCAATCTTTTCACCAAACTTTGCTTATATCAATACATTACAAGATTGCATCAGCCTTGGTTTTCCACTTGTCATATAGCTCACTAGCTGACTTCTTCTCCGTCAGTTTAAGAGGTTTCTCCTGTCCGATCAGGGGATTGCTCTCAACCCGCCATCACCAGAGTGTTCTCTTTATCTTGTCGATCACTCTGGGATCAACTGTGCCCTTAAAGGGATCCTGACAGAGACATTTTGGGTATTCAGGTCCGGAGGTCTGTTCCTTCGCCCGCTTCACAATGACGTCACGACCGGAAGCTTCTGAGCTCAAAATTTATGTTGCTAAGTGAAACATTGGTTAAGTGAGTTTTGCTCCATTTTACTACCTTTCTTGCCACAATTGTTATGTGAATCACTGCAGTCGTTAAGGTAGCAACACGGTTGTTAAGCGAATCTGGCTTCCCCATTGACTTTGCTTCTCAGAAGGTCCCATAAGGGGATCACATGATCCCGGGACACTGCAACCGTCATAAATATGAGTCAGCTGACAACCATCTGATTTTTGATCCCACAACCACAAGGATGCTGCAATGGTTGTAAGTATGAAAAATGGTCATATGCCACTTTTTTCAGTGCTGTTGTAACTTAAACGGTTACATGAACTGTTGTAAGGACAACCTATAAAAGTATCTCTGGCAGTGTCAGCTATTTGTGTCCACTGGGGAGACAAGGTTGGGTGCTGTTTCTTATTGTGATGCTCCCTGAATTAAGAATTTGCTTTTAATAAGACAGACATGTTCACAGACATAGATATGTCACATACCATACCATATAACATATAACCTTAGGCGGGTAGAGTGACAGGCGGGTAGAAACCAGAAGATTGTGAATTCTAGCACTGCTTGGTGACCTTGGGCCAGTCACTCACTCTCAGTCCTTAGCAGTGAGCAATGGCAAGCCATTTTTTTTTGGGAGGGGGTTTAAAGAAAACTGTTGGGATCAATCCAGGCAGTCACCAGAAATCAAAACTGACAGAAGAGACCCAGAGAAAGATCCACACAAAATCATTTGAGATGTCAGACATTACCGTCAATAATTGGAAGTTCATAATTCTAGTCACGCACTAAGATGTAGGAATTAACTGGACAAATGCTGAACTGCATAACTATGATATTTAATACTTCTTACTGCTCTGTCGGTCATTTATGGAAATATTTATATTTTGGCAGTGACAACTTTGAACATTATACCGACTGTTTGCAATTGCAGTGGGATTAAGGATTTGGCTACAGTTCACACATAGCCATTCTGCCCTTTAAATCAACTGGGGGGGGGGGAAATCAGCGAGAAGTTTTGGTGAACTCTATGTAGTTCCAAAATGGTGCTTCTGGATCTTTCTTCTCATTTTAAAATCAGTAAATACACAATAGTTTAAAGCAAAACAATGCTTAATTAATACAATAGAGGTAGTAGCTTTTTAGAAGCATTCCCTCGAGTCTTGAAGGCTATTATGAGAATCCAACAATTCACATTCAGAGACCTTGCAAGTCCTTTTATTTATGGTAAAATGATTGTAATTGTTGCTGGCCAAATTATACAGAAGATTAGAAGCCAATAAATTCAGTAATTGCCATGTTGTTTGCAATGAGTTTCTCCCCTCTGGAAAGATGTTTTTAGAAGAATCAAAATTGATAGTATTAAAGAACAAGCAATCTTACAAATGCACACACATTCAAAATATATTGCAATTATCTAATAGAAATGCAGCGGGAGGAAAATTGTTTTATAGAATAGAATAGAATTCTTTATTGGCCAAGTGTGATTGGACACACAAGGAATTTTTCTTTGGTGCATATGCTCTCAGTGTACATAAAAGAAAAGATACATTTGTCAAGAATCATGAGGTACAACACTTCATGATTGTCATAGGGTACACATAAGCAATCCGGAAACAATCAATATTAATATAAATCAATTCTCAGTCTGAATTTGCAAACACAGTTGAACAGACAAAATAATAGCAACAGCAACAAAACATTAAGGGAAAACACAGAATTTTCATACTCATTTTCTGCTATTGATTCTCTGGAATATACTGAAGTCGGACGTTGCTATGATGAGTGCATCTCATGATTCATTCTTCCTACAAGGACTACAGAGTATATGAATTTCCCATGTTTAGTTCTTTAATTTTCATAGCCAGCCCATTCAATATCAGGAAATAATAGGTGTTGTTCCCTTAATCATATAGGTAGAAGTTGTTTCTGTCCTCCTGCCCTGACAAAATTGTACCGAATTTGATCTTTCTATTTAAGGAATCATCAATCTCATGATTTAAGGAATCACCATTCTCATTATTTTCCCAACTGCTGAAACTTTTGAGGTGAGTTTATAAGTGATGGCAGCTGCAACATAGGACCACCGATTGTTTTAATTTTTTTCTCTTCCATTCACAATTGAACGAAGTAGCAACAACGCATCAGATGGGGGCTACCTTGTGGCTTTTGACTGGGGAAAAAGATATAGAGTACAGGTAATCCTCAACTTACGACCACTACTGAGCCCAAAATTTCTGTTGTTAAGTGAGACATTGGTTAAGTGAGTTTTGCCCCATTTTATGACCTTTCTTGACCTAGTTGTTAACTGAATCACTGCAGTTGATAAGCTTGTAACCCAATTGGCTGGCTTCCCCGTTGACTTTGCTTGTCAGATGGTCGCAAAAGCGGATCACATGACCCTGGGACACTGCAAAGGTCATAAATATGAACCAGTTGCCAAGCCCCTGAATTTTTATCACATGACCAGGGGATGCTGCAAAGGTCATAACTGTGAAAAACGGTCATAAGTCACATTTTTCAATGATCACTAAATGATGCACTGTTGTAAGTATGGAGGACTATGTAAATTATTGAGTAATCATTAATTTCCCAGCTTTCTAACTATTACAAACCAAGCTGCACAATTCTACACCAGGCAGAAGACAGTTTGCAGGACTCCAAATGTAGAGGAAATCCTGACCCAGTCAGTATGTGTAGGTGTATTTTATATCCATGCTGAAAGTTTCATTAGTGAATGAGAGCAGCTGGTTAATCTCCATAGCCTCATGGCACCTTCATAACACCTGTTTGAAAAATAGAGAGCTACACACTGCTCTAACCTCAAAAAGCATTTGGAAATCAAAGCCAATTATACAGCATAGTTTAGGAAGCAGCAACAGTTGTGCGCTGAGCTGTTGTTTAGGAACAAGTAATCTCCATGAGCTTCAGATAAGTGCTCAAAATCTTTTTGGCTCTTCCCTTTATCTAGCCCAAAGCTCAGCCAAAGCTTGGGCTCTTTATAATTATATTTCTAATATTGTGGTGTTCTTCAGCTGTCCTTGCATAGACAGTAATGTAGTGTGCATATTATTGGAATAAAAGAATATTGATTTATTCAAAAGTTGCTGTAGTCCATGCCAAACTGTTTGAGTGGCATAAAGCAGAGAAAAAAAATAGATAAATATAAGATCTCCTTCCAAGATAAATGCTCCCCCCCAAAAAACAACTGAGATTAAACCACTGGCCAAATATAACATTATCTCTGAAAAAGCATGCAGTTTAGGAAAAAGGAACATGAGATATCAGTCCTTGTTTTAAAATCTGTTGGGCAAATTAAGGACAATTCTCCATATTGTAGAACATGCCACTCATCCAGAACAACAACAAGCATATATTTTAATTCCCTTTTCAGAAGCATGTTAAACTTTTTTTACAAAAATGGAAATTTTATCTGAATAATTTAGTCTTTTATATTTTCAGAAGAGGCAAAGTCTCCCTAGAGTGAGTCTTGATTTCAGGTGACTGCACTGATATATCCAAGTAGTTTTCTTGGCAAAAGTACAGTTGCCATCTTTTTGAGTGTTTCCTTAATTTCCCTGCCTAGCCTAAACCCCTAAGATCTCCTGATGGTCCAGGTCTATGACTGTTCTCCTCGTCTAGTTCGCCGCCCCTGGTTCGCCCCCAGGCTTCCGGCCATAACTGACTTTTCTCCTTGGCTGAAATGGCCCTAGCTCTTCGTCCCACCCACCCCATCCCAGGCCCTTCTGTCACAGGCCCTTCATCACAGCCCATTTGCCAAACGGGCCCAAAAGCCCATTCACTATGAGGCTCCCCCTGGACTAGCATCCCCATAGCGAAGGGGGTGGAATTCTTCTCCCGTTGCTCCTCTGATTGGCTGGCGATGAAGTGTCCTGTGCTCCCAAAAGCCCAGGGTGAATGGGCTTTTGGGCCCGTTCAGCGAATGGGCTGTGACAAAGGGCCTGGGATGGGAGGGCCTGGGATGGAGGGGCTAGGGTGAAGAGCTAGGTGTCAGGTTCCAAATAGCATCTAAATTTAAATCAGAGTCTGAGGCAATTGCTTTCTCAAAGTTCCAATTTATTAACAGAGCCATGTTGGCACATCTGGGTGAATCCCGAATCTGAAGTCCTTCGGAGTTCACCACCCAGTTGAAAGTTGAAGCCCTTGTTTCCACATCCCCAAGTCCATCACGTTGATCAATGTCCAACTGCCAGCCTGCCAGATCCACCCATTTCCTTCCGTGCAGGTGCAGGAGTGCGAAGACAAAGAACAAACTTGACTTTCTAGAAAGAATTTGTTATGGCTACATGCAGACAGCCCTCATGCAATTCCCCCTCCCAAATTCCCACAGTAAAGAATGCACATTAAAATACTATAAAGTGTGACAGGCCAAAGACCCCAACTAAAATGGCTTCGGCCTTACACTTGGGCTATTTCAGCCAAGGAGAAAAGTCAGCAGCAAATGGTTGGGACCGGAACCCTGGGGGCGAACCAGGGGTGCTGAAGTGGATGAGGAGAATGGTCCTATTCCATGATGGTCCATCATCCAAAGACTGACACTGACACTGATTAACTTTTCAATCATAGTCATGATTTAACTCTGTGCAGAAAAAGTTCACTCAGCTGCACTGAAACTACTGAGATTAAAGCCATCACTTCCAACCAGTGGTCGGATTGACATAATTTATCTACCAGTTCGCTCAGCAGCACCAAAAATGTGAGCACACGGGCCTCATCCATGCATGCGCAAAACCCATCCACGCATGCACTTGGCTCGCACGTACGGTTTGAAAATGCGTCAGCACTCAAAGACCGCCCCCGGTGTCAGCGCTGGTGAGCTGAGCTAGAAAAGGAGGGAATATAGGACAGAGAACAGCGGCGGTGGGGGGGCAACCACAGGTGGCATTTGCTGATTCTCTGAACTGCTCAAAATGGCCGCTACTGGTTTGTCCGAACTGGTCCAAACCAGCTGAATACCACCTGTGCTTCCAAACAACTTTCCAAAAGGAACGAGAGAAATTGTAGGAACGAGAATTTTCAGATCATATTGGACTGAAATCAGCCTGGCAGTTTTTCAAATGTTTTCTTGTCCTGTGAACAGAGCTTCTGTTTTACTATCTTATTTTCAAGATGGTTGAGAATAGCTCTTTACAATGTTCCTTAGCTAACTTCATTTTTGGAATAGATGCTGATGGCACTGGTTTCTGCTTTGCATAGCAGAAGATGAGACTTTCTTGGTTGCTCACACTTCCAATCTAAAAAAGCACAATGTGAGGAATTCTATTTTGAAGACTTCCTTTTGAAAATTGAGAAGTCAAGGAGCCACAGATCTCTGAAGAGATTACTACACCATGAAAGATAAAGCTTGCAGGGATACTGCTTAGTTACAGAGCACTACATTCCTTCTAGGAGAATTTCACCAAAATTCCCTTCCCCACTAAAATAACTTCAAAAGTAAATTGTCTTTCATCAAATTAACTGAGAATTGGCAGGAACATATCTGAACACATTTTTGTGTGGCACTAATTTAAAACGTCCCTCCCCATGTAAATTAATACTTTAGTGCAGGGGTGTCCATCCTTGGCAACATGGCTGGCTGGGGAATTCTTGGAGTTGAACAAGTTGCCAAAGTTGGAAAAGAACATTTTGAGCAGTTTTGGATGTTATTTTCCATTATTTAAATCTTCCATATTTACATGTTGAGTGAAAAGGAAGTTGGGTGGTCTGTTTTCCTTGGAATCTTAGATCTACAAGTCCACAGCACTTAGAAGAACCAACAGTGAATGAGAATATGGCCTTCCTGGTCGTAAGTGAATAGATTTGTGTCAGGTAAGTGGGTCTCCTCTAATTTGTCTAAAATTGAGATCAAGTGAAACCCAACCATTCAGTGTAGCAATGCCCACTACTTGTAAATGGACTTGTAAATGGCAAAAAGAATTCATGGCCTAGCAAAATTTCCATCCCCACATCCACATATACCAACAACAGTGGCATCAAACTACATAGATCATGCTGAATGGGATCCCTGCCTGCAAATACCTTTAACTATCCTCCTCTGGTGATCTCAACTGAATTGAGATCATTGTTTTCCCTACATTCAGCTACCTTAAATGTGATAGAAAACAGAACATGAAAATCACACCCCCTGTTCCCGCAACAAGCTGCAAATCAGGTGATTGGAAGGGAGCAGAACAAGGATGATTCAACTTTACTTATTCCTTACACCTGATTAGTGGACTGTCCAGCCTCATCATTTTGGGGACAAGGGCAGGTAAAGAAAAAGACACCTATTCTATTTCCCAAAGTATATTTAAGATGAATTTAGAGAGGAAAGAGTGGTGATGTATATAGGGAGAGACTAATAGAGTAACAATGTACCCGTATGTTAGACTGCAGTAAAGACTTGGTGGACTATCCTGCTGATATAGAAGGGACCAGAGACATCTGTGAGAAAATATGTAATGATTTGACCAAGTTCAGTCCACATAGAATATACAACACAATTCGGACTGAAGAAAGTGGAAAAACATTTATATTGATGGAAATGCTCTTCCCTCTTTATTGCACATTCTCCTATCCTCTGCTCGCTTTAACATCTCTTCATTCTTCCAATTCTTTTTCTGGCCTAGTATCATACATTTACAAGATTGCCATTTAAACTATATGAAGAAAAATCAATTTGCTATGTATTTTTAATGACATACTCCACAAAGCATGATGAATGTTAAAAGCCAAACCAAAGCTATAAATGTGAGACAGTCTTTATAAGATATAACTTCCTGCCTATAAAATGTTATTTAAATAGATTGCTTTGAAAGGAAACCACCTTTATTATGTCATTAGTTTTGTGTAGATTTGCAAAGTGTTGTGACTAACTGTGACAGAAGGAAATATTACTTCACTGAAAATTCAATAAACAAACAAGCAGAAGTAATTATTTCTGAAAAATTCCAAAGGTAAACAGCATTAAAGACCTCTATGGTTAATTAATAAATTGAGGATGGCTTGCCTGTAGTCTGGGAATTTTGGATTTTCATCTATATTTGCCTTCTCTTCTGGGGGAAAAATACTTCCAATCTATATCAATGCACTAGTGAAGCACTACTAGAAACAGCATAATGCTGTTTTTCCTATAATAATTATAGGATTGAGGCATTTCCAGATAGCAAAAAAGACCAATAATTTTCTTTAGTGCTCTGATGTTGGCACTATGGATTCATGCCAAAAGTGCACTATCCTGTCCCTACATAATTGGCCCTGTTACAATGGTAGGGCAGAACAAAAGAGGGAACATTTATTCATTTATATTTTATGCATTTAACACACTTAAATGCCATTATTAGGGTAGATATCTGGATTTGGTCAATTCACCTCCACATCAGGTCTGAACTGTGATTAGAGAGAGGAAGCATTTCCTTATAGGATTTGCATTTCTGAACTTGAAAGGGGAGTGCATAGCCACAAAAAAATATAATTCTGTTTCTGGAATAGTCAGAAGCTGGTGTCCAACTTCTTGACTGCTATTAAATTATCCGATCAACAAGCTCCTTGAAAAATATACAATGAACACGCAGGATGTATCCCTGTTACCACCTTAGTACATAAAGGAAAAGTCTACTCTTTCATAATCATAAACAGTGGCTTCATAAACTTCACAAACTTTTTCAATATTTCACTTTGCAGATAAACTTGAAGGAATTAAAGAAAAGTTGTGTCACATTGCATTTGAAGCCTATCGGACTGTGAAACTGTTGTCCCAGCTTTGGTTAGAGTCAGTGCCTTCAGCGGCAAGTTAGGTTGAGTGCTGATGAATAAATAAACCGACATGTGTGACTTAATCCTGAGTGGAAATTACACTTGAATTGTCAGGCACATAAGATCAGGTCCACATGTGAAGGTCCAATTAAACTGATTTATTGCCAATGATATCTATGCATCTTCTCAACTAACAGCACCTGTTTGGAGTTAGATAAGGTTCAAGGGAGGTTGGACTTGGTCCACTTGTGGCTACATTGGGTTTCTAGCAGTGGTGGGTTGCTACTGGTTCGCACCGCTTCAGGTGAACCGGTAACCGGACGTCATCAAAAATGCTCTGCACATGCGCAGAAGCATTGTGCGCTCGCAAAGCGCACGCTTGCGCCCACGCACTCCCGTTCCCGAACCGGTAGCAAAGGTAAGTTAAACCCACTACTGGTTTCTAGAATTATTTCTCTTTTAACTCTGCCCCCAGATTCTGCCATTCCTTCTCCTACATGAATAAAGTAAAGAAACAATTCACTCCTAGATTTAGTTTTTCTCTACTTCCTTTTATTTAATGTGAACTTTGAAATACTTCACTTTTTCTTTTCTAAAAGCCAATGAAAACATCTAGCTGAGCCTTAGTTCACCTTCTTTCACTTATAAACAACCCACACAGATTCTTCATAAAGAAGAAACTATTTTCCCATCCTTTCCATTTTAAACCTGCTTCAGGATTTCAGAATAAAGAATGTGTTCCTTGCATTATGTCAGCAACCATTAAATTAAGAATACATTTTCCTAAAAAGTTGACAGGCTCCTTCTTGTAAATAGCAATAGCATTTTAGCATTTAAGATGAAAATCCAAAATAAACTGAAAATGGGATTTAAAAAGCAAAGCTATATTTAAAAAAACAAACACAAA